>VXBZ01002742.1:15181-33506 GCA_013399135.1 Heliornis fulica
AGTGAAGTGGATTTGCCCAGCCTGCACTACTGGCTCAGATTGGAGCATGAGAGTGTGTGTGATGCTCTTCCTCATCATCCTCCAGTGAGGCTTCCTTCAGTTACAGGGAGTGCTGGGGTGGCTCTCAGGGAGGGCTACAAGTGGGTTTCAGCACGTTCTGGAAAGATGGGCAAAGCACAGGGACTGGCTTTGCCCACTCCCTGGTGCTGTGCTGACAACCAGGAGAGCAATGAAGGACAATGAGCAGATAGATGTCTTCAGGCTACCTCCCATCCTGCTGCTGTGTCCTTGCTGCTACCACGCATCCTCCAGGGTGGGCAAGCCTAATGCACTTGCTGGAGCAGTTGGAAGGGCCTCAGCACAGCAGGATTGATCCTCCAGAAAGCTGGCTTAGCCTCTGTCTATACTGAATTAGGCTCAGTGAATATCTCAGCTGGAGGAAATTTCCAGCAAGTGTGACTCCAAATGGTCTGAGGGGGCACCTCATTGGAGACCCCCAGGATTTAAAGGGAGTGTATGGACAGGAGGGAATCGGGTTTTCCCAAGGGCAGAGAGTGGTGGGACAAGGGGATGGAGTGAAGCTGGAGGAGGGAAGGGTCAGGTTGGAGATCAGGGCAAGTTCTTCATGGAGAGAGTGGTGAGGGGCTGGAAGGGGCTGCCCAGAGAGGTGGGGGATGCCCCAAACCTGGAGGGGTTCAAGGCCAGGTTGGATGGGCCCTGGGCAACCTTGTCTAGCTGCAGGCCTGGAGGTTGGTGGCCCTGCCTGTGTCAGAGTGGTTGGAACTCAATGGTCCTCATGTTCCTTTCCAATCCAGACCAGTCTGGGATTCTGTGACTGACAGGCTGACCAGATCCTTACAGCCATTGCTGCCCTCCTTGCCAAAAGACAACTGGTCCAGATCTTCCTTCTGGTCCACTGTTCTCAGTGGGCCCCCTCAGTGGGCCTTTCCCAAGGCTGCTGCCTTGGGAAAGGCCACTGAGGGGGTCCTCACCAGGGGCTGGTTGGGCTCCTTGGGTAGGAAGGGTTATGTGAGTGTGTGCCTCAGTACACAGGTTGTTGGGATTCCTCCCTCTCCCCTCACCAGCCTTGTGCCTTTCTCTGAACTGGACCCTTCACCTCTTTTTGGAGATAGGCAGTACCGTGAGGTCCCCACCTCAAAGCATCCACCCCTCGAGCCTCTTCAGAGAGCTTTTCCCTGACAGTGACCACCCCTGATCTTTTCCTCTGAAGTAAACCACAGAATTTATTCTCAGTTTTATGTTGCTGTCTGGGCTGAGCCTGCAAACAGCCCCGTTATCCTGGCAGGGAGATCAAAAGCATTGCCTTGATGTTGCAGGGGAAAAAAATAAATGCGGCTGTTCCCTGAGCCCAGAGCTTGTTTTCCAGCATTTGGGTGATGCTTGAATAAGAGAACAGTAAATCATTTGCAAGGCAAGTGATGGGAAGAGTCTCCCCTGTTTTCTTTGGCCTTAGTGCCATGTATTGCCCATGCTGTGAAGCTGCATTTTTGACAGCATCTGGGAGAGGAACGGTGGGGACTGGGGTAGAGAAACAGTGGTACCAGAAACTGTCTGGCAGCTCCCTGACTTCCAAAGAGGAGTTGCCTAAATGAGGCTCATAGGCTGGGTTTGTGGCAGAGATTGTGGAGAAGCCCCTGTGGCGTGGGAGGGGGTCAGCACTAAGGTGGGTACCTGAATCCAGCTGTAGCATCTCACGTTACCCCAAGAAACAGGCGAAGGAGCCACTGGGAAGGTGTTGCTGGTTCATGGCTGCTGTGCCACAGGTGATGTGTCCAGGGGTGGGTACATTACCTGCACCTCTGCTGTTGTGATGGTGACAGCTAGAAGCTGTGTCCTGCTGGGATATTGCAAGTTGAAGGGGTGAGATGGAAACCCTTAAGGGCAGAGTGTGTGATCTGTTTGGATCCTTCTCCAGAGAAGGATTCACGGGGGCTCTGGAGAGGAGTGGTTGCACCGGTGCTTTGCAGGTGGCAAGGAAAGCTTACTTCCAGCAGCAACATCTCCTGCCTGGGAGCTGACAGAGCTTTGAGGGGCAGGTTCCAGAAAGTCTTTGTTCTCAAATTCTTACTGCAGAAGGCAGGGAAAAGTGCTGATCCTGCAGACATTCAGTGAAAAAAAAAGTCCCCTGGGAGAAATAAGAGTTGATCTCGTTCGATTTTAGAACAATAGTGAGACTGCCATTAGCTCTGCTACGCCAGTGGAGCTCAATCCTCACCCCTGTTCTGCAGAGTCTCTCCCTTTCCAAAGTAGGCTGTGAGTGAGTGTTTCTGGGACTCTGCTTCTCTCATCCAGAGGCATCTTATGTAATTGAATTAGACCTCAGGATACGCTCCTGTGCGATGAAATCATCCTGAATGCTGATCACTGAGAGCAGGGCTGTGGGCATAGCAAGAGATGTGCACATATCTTCTGAATCATTCATTAATTACCCTTAAAGGGAACTCATGGGCTACAGGATTTCAAGTGGGTTTTCTGCAGATCTCCCAAACTGTTCCTTCAGACCGTTGCGCTAACGGCAGACAGGTACCGGCTGTCGGGCCGTGAGCAGGACGTGCTGCTGTGGGGCTGCTGTTCTTGCTGTAATGTTTGTGTCAGATTGGCCAGGCATGCCAAGGGTGCTCAAGAAACAGAGGAATCAATGGTATCTGGCAGAGCTGATTGTGATGAAAAGTTGCATGTAGTCATCAGAACATGGACGGAGACGCATCCAAGAAAGCATTTGGCTGTTTTGCTGGCTCAGCCAGGTGCTGAACGAAGGCACAGGCTTCCAAGCTCTTAGTTATCTGTACAGGATTGCACTCTGGGATAAGAAATGAGGAAATGGGTTCAAACTGCCCCAGGGAGATTGAGGTTGGACAGCAGAATTTCCCCCCTGAAAGGGTTGTCAGGCGTTGGAACAGGCTGCCCAGGGCAGTGGTGGAGTCCCCATCCCTGGAGGGATTGGAAAGGCCAAGAGATGAGGTGCTGAAGGACATGGGCTAGAGGTGGCCTGGGCAGGGTCAGGCTGAGGTTGGACTCCATGAGCTTCAAGGTCTCTTCCACCCCAAGGGATCCTGTGACTCCCTGATTCTCTCAGGAGTAGGAATATGCAGTTGCACTCCAGACGTCAGGGCATCGATTTTTTTTTTCAGTTCAGAAGGCTCAGATTAAGCCTTCAGGAGAGCAAGGATGGCAGGATTGAGGCTGGAGATGTGTTCTGGAGCTGCTCTCTGCAAACAACAGCACCTTTTGGGCCCATTAATGTTCAGTGGTTGCTGTGCTGGTCAGTGTGCCTTGCTGCTCTGTCACTCAGGAGTTGAATTACCACCCTGAGATGATGCTGGTGGAGAGAAGAAGCTGCTTAGAGTCAGCAGCTCCATCCTTATAGAAACAACCTTCCTCCAGCCTTGCCCTCTGAGACAGAGCCACTGATTGCAGGGTGTGAGCTGTAAGTGTGTGGGGCAGAGCATTGAAAGTGCTCTCACTGCTTCCTACACCTCCAGCTTCCCAGGGTGCTTTGGAAGGTGGCCCTGAGCTCCAGGAGCTACGGATGAAGCGCTTCGGTTACAGCCTGGGGAACGGGAACGACCCAGTGTTTTTCCACCTCCATCCCTCTCAGAAGTCTCATTAAGTTTGACTTCATCCTGTTCAATTATTAATTGCCTCTGAGTAAAAAACAACAGCACACGTGGCACCTGCTTCTGATAAATAATGAAGCATCAAAATATCACTGAGAGGAAGAGGATGGGAAATGGGGACCCAATCCCGGACTTCTGTAGGGGCTGAGACAAAATCTGCAGCCTTTATTTTCAGTATCTGTGTCCAGCCTGTCCTCAGCTCCCTGTCTCATCCAGAAGCAGAAGATCTGGTTACTTCTGAGAGCCCAATTTCCAACTCAAAACTCTTCTCCTGCCACCACCCCAGCCAAAAACCAGTGATGGCTCTTGGAAGTTTGGGCTCTCTTGGAACCCATCACGTGGGTTTAGTTAGGGGTACCCTTATGCACTGGGGTAGCTCTATGCACTGGCAGCTGTTTACTGGGGTGGGGGATTCCTTATGTAGGGCAGCTACATCCATCCATCCTTACTGGGGTGCTTTCAACGTGGCCTCTGGAAGAGGAGAGGGGTGACCTTAGGAGCCTGGTGTTTGCTTTTGGTGGAACCTGAGCTCCTGGAAGAGGAGTTAGTGCTGGGGTTTGACTTGTTTCCCTGTTTGGGGGTGCTGGTAGTGTTTTGAGGGAGGGGGTTTGGCATGGGAGGCAGAAGAGCTGGGGCAAGTCCTGCTCTGTGAGCTGCTGTGGTATAAATATTTCATGGCAAGCTAATGGCTCTCTCTGAACAATTCCCAGGAGCAAATATTAGTGGCAAACGGGTTTTGCTGACACTTTATAGTTTTCACACAGAATTTTTGCATTGCCCAGTATGGACCTTGCTGTTGATGGTGTAACCCAGTGGATGTTGCTTGCCAAGCTCCCAGGAGGGGGGTGTCTGTAGACCCAGATCAGTTAGAGCTATGCAGAGAATGGAGACTTCCCATGACTCGTTTTCCTTTGCTTGTACCTTGACTCTGTGACCACAAATCCAGGGTAGCCTGCAGCACAGCACTGTCCTAGACATTGCCTAGAAATGTCTAGGCTGTGCTTATAATTCCACCAAGCTTCTTGCTGCTCCTAATTTGCTGCCCAGCTGCATGAGGAATGAGTTGGAGCTGTGGTGTGAACATTGATTGGAATAAATTCCATCTGCAGCGCAAACCTTCCGGACGTGTTCATAGCCGAGCCCTTCATCAGACTCTGGAGATGTCTGTGTCAAATCACAGGGGTACAGCTCATTTTTGTTTCTTGCTGAGAATGTTAAACTAGAGATTTTCCTCCTCTCCCCCATGAGCTCCATGCAGAGCTCTGGAAAGCTGTCAGGAGAAGCAGGTGACAGGACCGCACACCTCACAATGTGCCATGAGGTGGAAGGATTTTCTTGTGTGTCCAAGGCCAGGAGAAAATATTCTGAAAAATCTGAAGAAGAGGTTGACAGAAATAGTTTCTAAGTTCTTGTCAAACAAGACTGAGCCAGATGGTCTTGGTGCAGCCTGTGGCACCTTGGTGCAGACCATCTAGGTCCTTTGCAGACCTCTGAGAGCGGGTGAGAATAAAAGTACATTGAAAGCGTGGGGTGAGGTGTGAGTTCTTGCTCTCCCCCTCGATGCTCAGCAGCACAGCAGAAGCTCTCTTTCCAAGAGGAGCAGAGTGCAGCCTGCCAGGCAGGGACTATGCCTTCATCTGCTCTCACAGGAGGTCAGTCTGCACTGCCTCCAGGCATGCACTGCAGCCAAGCGCTGGATCTCTCTCCATCTTGAGATCCCCAAACAGGCAGAACATTCAGGCATCTCAGAGGATCTGTGATCTTGCAGGATCCGAGAAGATCAGTGGCTGGTGTGGATTAATTGCAGCCTAATGAGGGTCTTGTTATAGCTTTCAGATTGGTACCTGCCTGAGGGAAAGCAGAAATCTGCACCGTGAGCAGTAATTAAGAAGTGATTTGCCCTTGGCCCACGCTGTGGGTGTAATGCCAGACTCAGTTCCAGAACTGGAATTTTTCACATTTAGGCTGGGTTAGGTGATGCTTTGTGCTCACTGGTCTCTAACGGGGTGGGGAGTGTGGGAGGGGGCAGAACCAGTGGGTATCAGTCCCGTGGGTGAGATGTCTTCTGGTCCACTGGACGAGAGCTGGATGCAGAGGTTGCCAAACACCTTCTATCTGTGCAGAAATTCTCTTTGCAGCCAGGACAACATAGAACCAAGCCAGAGCATAAAGGATGGACCACAAATGCTCCTTTCCTTGGGGAGCTCTGTGACTCTTCCTTGTCCCCACTGTGAACCTGAGGGGTTTTGTGCCTGGATGTGTGTAAGCGAGAGAAATCTGTGCGATGAAATTTTCCGTTGCCTTGCCCGGCTCTTCCACAGGATGAGCAAAAGGAACATCTTATGACTCATGTGACTCGTGTCATAAGGTGCCAGAGGGACACAGGCTACCAAGCTGTCTGTCTGCTCAGCATGTGTGCAGGGGGAGGGGCAAAGGGCTGCCCAAACATCCCAGTTTTGGGCTCAGACTCCTTCCTCTCCAAGGAACTGAACTAGGGTTATGCTGGCACAAGGCAGCTGTCTCCTGGAGTAGGAGAGCAGGTTGCTTCATCTCCAGACAACAGGAGGCAACAGGGCATGTTTCAAGAAACACATCCCCAAGAACATCTATTCCATTTGTGTTTCTGGATTCCCTCTGGGGAATCTCACAGCTCAAATGGTGCTGAACTGATGGATGACCACGGAATGGCTATTTTAGATTAGGGCTACGATGGGGAGAGATTTCCTATGTCTGCCAGCTGCTGAGCTTCACAAACCTGGTCTGTTGGATTCCCTGCAAGTTCTCATTATTTCTCAGTGCTCCTGGGTGCTGGTTTTCAGACTACTTTGGGCAGAAGTAAAATTGCTCCTCCCCCCACCCCGACCCTGCAATAAAGGAGGTGGAGAAGCAAACAGAGAGCGAGCCAGGGATGGAAAATATGTGCCTAGCAAATCTTTGCCCCCCCTCCTCCCCATTTCCCACCACATAACTCCTCTTCTGCCAGAAAGCTGAAGAGCAGGTGCTGGTGTGGACCTTTCCTATGCTTCTGCTGTTGCTTAAGGCTGATGATTCCAGAGCTGGTCCATCATTTTGCAGGAGGCTGATGATTCCAGCACTGGTCCATCATTTTGCAGGAGGTCCAGAGGAGCACCAGCTCCTCTGGACCTCCTGCACAATGATGGACCAGCATGCCAGAAGCTGTGCACACCACGGCAAAGCGAGCCTGAGCCTCGCTGTGCTCAGGACCGCCCTCCCCGAGCATCAGCGGCTCCTTCAGCACTGCAGAGCATCGTTATCAGTTTATTTATGCCTGCATCGCTGCCGTCCTCCCGTAGCAGGAGGAAGCAGCCTGACAGCTGCACTGGTTTTCATCCCAGCTCTCTCCTTGCGTGAATCAGAGCACCTTCCGATACCCGTGGCTGGGCAGCAGGATCGTTAAGGGTTTAAATTATTCATCTTCTCTTGCTGACTCAGCTTTAAAACTGCATTGGTGTAGCCTGAGGTAACAGCTTGTTGACAGGGACCAGGGAGCCTGGCTGCTCCTGGGAGCCTGGCTGCTCCCTAGAGCCTGAGAAGGAGCACAGGGAGCCTTTTCCTCCATAAGCAGAAAGGGGACGTGCTTGGGGTAAGGTGACCCCCTCGCCTACCCTTGTCCTTGTACCAGGAGGGCACGGTGAGTGCCCAGAAAGGAGCAGCTCTCCTCGAGTGACCTCATCCCTGGACCACTCCTGGCATCATTTCTCCCATGCAGGAGGGGCGTCACTTCATTCCCCGAGGAAAACCAGCCGCAGTTTCCTCAGAATGTTGAAGGTCCCTNGACGTGTTTACGGCTCGGGGCTGCAGGCACTGAGCTCCCCAGGCCCTCGGATGAAAGGAGAAGAACAGCTGAGGCCAGGCGGTATCTGGTGCTGGGTTCTCCGGTTACATGGAAGATAACAACACAGAGGAAGGAGCCCGGCGTTCCTTCACGGCTACATCATAGCAGCTGAAGAGCTTCTCCAAAGGTCAGGGGCAGGAGTTTGTATCTTGGAAAACCCAAAGCTGTTGTAGACGAAGGAGTAGGTTTCTTTGGGAACCTCCTTTTCCTTCTGATAGGGAGCTGCTCCTCACCCCACCAGGTGCTAGTAGTTGCTCCCGGCATCCCATAGTCTTATCCTGGGTGTACCCCTGGGATGCAGTAGCACTGAGCTTCGTCCTAGGAGATGTCTCAGGACAGCAGAGGTGATTTTTCCTGTGGCTATGACAGATATTACAGCATCCAGGGAACAGCATCAGACAATACTGGAGCCCCGGCTTGCAAACATCCCCCCCAAAGCCCCCGGGGGTGCACAGCGGCCTGAGTGGGAGCTGACAGCTATTATCATCTCTTTGTCACTTTATTACCACGAGTTTGCTCTTTCTCAGAGTATTCCTGGTGTGCCCCTTGTCAGTCAGCTCCTTTTGTGGAGCTCTGGTTTAACCCTGGTTTAGCTTTTGCGTTGCAACATGAGACTGACCTGTACAACCTCGGAGGCCTTTAAGGGGATATTCACATGCTCAGTTGTCACGAAGGAGAGGGGGCACAGAGTAAAATCTTAGGGAATGAGCAGTTCAGGGGCTGGAAACATGTAGGTGTTAAGGAACTGCCTGAGGCCTGATCTGTTTTGAGGTGTTTTCACGGAAATGGAGCTCTTGGGATTAAGGGCTATTAATTTATTAGCAATGTATTTGCTAAATACCATTTTTCATGGTCTCCCAGGACCTGATTTCTGAGGCAGGATTGTGCTCACACCATTGGTTTCTCCACAACTGCAAGCTGTGTCCAAAATATTGCTACTAGGTGCAGCAGGCAAGGAAACTGCTAGTAAAGCAAGTTGCTCTGGGTGTTAGTTATCAACACTGATGTTTACAACTCCCCTGCCTGCAGCCTGATAGGGGGAACCCAAGAGATGCCTCAGGAAAGAGACCTTGTAGAGGGATCAGTGGGAAGAGTTCAGGAAAATGTGGTTAATGAGAGACAGCAGATAATGTAGTAGAGACCAGTTCTTTTAGAGATGGAGCCTGCACCAGCTCTGGGAGCAGCCAAGGAGAGTGGTGGTTGTTAGCAGTGTGTTGTCTACTCAAAGTGCTCTGTTCTCCCCCTTCTTCAGGGAAGGAAGGAGCAGACACATACCTGCCACCTCACAGGACCCCAGTCACTGCCACTCCTGCAGTTGCCTTCAAGTCTAGAGCTACAGAAACGTGACTGATGGTCACGTGTGGAGCCCTGTGAGCTCCACTCAGTTGCCTCAAGATGGATAAATCTCGTGCCCTGTGATATGCCCACGGGTCCGTCACAACCCAGTACCTGCAGCCCATGGAGATGTCACCCAGTGCCTGGGGAACCTCCATGACCTGAGCTCTTGGTGCCTCCAAGCACCTCTGTATGGAGCAGTGCCTGGAGGTCTGCTTGGAGAGCAAAAGCCTCATGGTTTAGCCAGGCTTGCTAGGACTGTGCCTCGTGGAAATGTCCCTCTGTCCGTGGGAGGAGCTCTGACCTGCAACCATCCCTGTCAAGGGCTCTGGGATTTTTGCACTTTTCTCATTCCCTGTGGCTGCAGAATGGTTCTGCTGCAGTGGGGGGGACCCTGGGGCAAGTCCTTCTTACCAGCCACCACCTGGCCTGTAGGCACGTGCCAAAGCACCCTGTGGTTGCCATCCCAGCACCCCACACTAACCACAGGTATTTCTGGCCCTGCACGAGGTCACCGGGTTTCCCTCCCGCTGTGGCTGCGGGCGTATGATGTGCACGAGGGAATCCTGGGCTGGAGCCAAAAGGTGAGTGCTGTGTCCCCTCCTGCACCCCCCCACCCTCATGGGGAGGATGTGGCATCATGGGATATCTAGAAATCTGTAGGACTGAGCCAGGCTGAGACTGCTCATCCCTTGCAGGTGAAGGGTTTGCCAGCCCAGAGATTATCCCATCCCGGAGTTTGCCTGCAGTGGGTTTGTGAGAGCCACCACTGCTGGTGCTCAGTGAGGCCAGAGGCTCCACAAACCAAACCTAGATCCTAGTCCCTGCCTGAGAGACCTCTTGTAATCACAGAGTCACAGGATGACAAGGTTGGAAAAGACCATTGAGATCATGGAGTCCAACCATCCCTGTCCTCTCCTGACCCATCTCCCTGAGCACCTCATCTCCCATCTGGTCAATACACCCAGGGGTGGGGACTCCACCCCCTCCCTGGGCAGCCTGTCCCACACCCCCACAGCTCTTTGGGGGAAGAATTTCTTCTGACATCTCATCTGAACCTCCCCTGGCACAGCTTGAGGCCATTCCCCTTGTCCTGTCCCCTGTCCCTGGGCACAAGAGACCATCGCCCACCTCTCTCCAACCTCCTCTCAGGTCATTCCAGGCAGGGAGAAGGTCTCCTCTCAGCCTCCTCTTCTCCAGACTCAATCCCCCAGCTCCCTCAGCCACTCCTCATGCACATCATACTCTCCCCAATAGAAGTGTGGGGCAGAGCAGGGGGCAAAGCTTCTTTCACACCATTCAGGCAGAGCAGTCTCAACTTCTACACTACTTTACTCTGAGGTGTAGTAGAAGGTAACCCCAAATGGATCAGAGGGCATGGGCCTTGTTCCTAGGGCTTTGTCAAGTGTCTGTGTTAATCCTGGTGGCTGCAGGACCCGGAGAAAGTTTGTATTATGCTGAGGTAGCAACTCTGAGCAGGCTCAGAAGCTCTGGCTGGTGAGGTCCTGTCTTCAGGGTGCAGCGGACTCGTATTTGCATTCATGACATGCAGTTATGCAGGGAAAGAAAACCCAAACAACCCAGGATCTGAGACAACGATGCTGTTGCTCTGTAGGTTCAGAGCAGCAACACTTTTTACAGCCAATGCTGTGTGCAGTGCCCATGCTTCTACAATTAACATTCAAGCTCTACCTGGAGGAGGAGTCTATCATAGCTTAAGTACCAGAGGGATCCCAGGCGTCCAGGGAAGTGTGGAACTGCTCTGCACAAGGGGAAGGTATTTTCCTTAGGCTGAGGTAAGGACCCTGCTTTGCTCTAATGCTTCAATGTGGCCTTTGCTCAGTATAAACATCTCGATTTCTGTGTAATGCCAAGCATTTTTCCACCCTAACAGGTTCTCTTGATCCACTTTTCCTGCCTCTCAGCTGACATGAGCTTTCCCAGTGGTGGCACTGGCTGTTTGATAAGAACTCCCTAGGGAGATACAGCTGGCAGAGCTGTTGGCTTTGCCTCTCCAGAGCCACAGGCGTCACGAGCCATATTTACCTGTGTGCTGCCCAGGCCTTGCCAGGTGTGATCACCCCACGGCCTTGCACCCCCTGCTTTGGCCCCGGGGCCTGGGAAGAAGCGTCTTGGCCCTCCTGAAGCTGTAACTGGCAATAAGGGCTGATGAATGGTACCTAGAACCAGAAACCAAGCTGTATGGCTCCCCCTCATCCCCCCCACTAGCCAACATGGCCTTAGTCTAGCACCCAGCTCCAAGGTGGGCTTAGCAAAACTCTAGCAGAGGGCTGCCTCCACCAGCCTGGCGTGCCAGGGGAGCATCGCCCCGCGGCCTGCGGCCCTGAGCACGCGGAGGGTGGGACGGGAGCGGTCTCCAGGAGGTCTGTTCCTCTGAACAATCGGTGTGACTCCCTTGCGTGTCTTTCAGAGAGGGCATGCACCAACCACTGTGGACCCCTTGCCTTCTTGCTGCAAGCAAGGATCTCCTGAAGGGATGCTGGAGCAGGAGTCTGCTGCGCAGGTAGAAGGGGGGAAGGGGCGCGGTCGTTGTGTTGCAGGAGGCTCCGGGCCCTACGAAGGGCCTGGAGCTGCTGTCACTAGACCTCATTTACCACTTCAGTTCCATCTCGGTGGCCTTCACGTGGGACCGTGCCCAGTCAAGGTCTGCAGAGACTGGGGAACGGTCTGGGGTCTTCTGGTAACTGCCCCTGGGCCTGCCTGCTGTGTGCAGCTCGAACCAAGAGGTGCTGTGGTTCTGGCCACAGAGCTCTTTCGTTTTGCTTCGTGTTTCTGAAGTTTCCTCTTCCCTTGGACCTTTTGAAGAGCAGGGTTGGTGCATACGAGCTCCTCCCTGTTTACAGCTTGCAGCTATGTTTATGAAGTGTGTGCCTCAGCCATGACACTCTCTAAACACCTCATGTCCAGCCTGGCAGCTCTCTCAAGCCCCTGACGTGGGACACCCCCTAATCTCCAGACTCCAGGCAGGAGCCTCCCTGTTGTGCCTGCATGCAGGCAGGCAACTGTGAGCGGTGATAGGGTGCAGACACGATGCTGATAAACCTCTTCCAGACTGGCTGCTCCCCCCTGGTCTGGCTGCAGCATTTGGTGTCAGTGGGCTGGTCAGAGCTGCAGCCCCTGGCTCTCCAGGGTGAGCTGTGAGCTGGCATTCTCCTGCAGAGATGTCATACCTGTGCTGCTTGAGGGTGAGTACTTGGGCAGGGTAAAGGGCTCGAGGGGGAGAGGCATCAGGTCAGTTCTCAGGGTGTTGGTGTGAATAAGGTACTTTGGGTGTATCCTGGCCAGTGACATGGACTTAAGCCTGGTCCAAAGAAAGCAGCCCTTGTCCCCAAAAGATGGCAGCTGAATGGACAGCAGAATGGCAGGAGAAGTTTGCTGCCTCCCTTAGCTCACTAGGAACTCTCCTAAGGTCATGCTGGGAGCTGGTGGTGTTGAATCCGGGATGTCCAGGTCCCCCCCTGGTGCTGTGCTCGCCTGCTCCTTCCCACCACTGCTTTGCTGGCAGCAGGGAGGTGCCCCCAAGTGTTGTATTTTTCATGCTATTACAACAGTGAATGCTGATTCCTGTGTTATCTTTCTTATTTGACACCCCCCACCCCGAAGCTGCGGGACAGGTGCATGGGTTGACGTTCCTCCCTCGGCGCGGTGCACTAGCTCTGCGAGGGAGCAGGTGGCTGTGCTGCCACGGCTTTGCTTGCATGTCCTCACCAGGGATCAGCTGGCAAGAGATATACAGCCAGGCCTGTGCTTCAGGTGCTTTCCTGCCAGTGCTCTCCTCCCTGCATGGCTTCTGGAGGCTGCACCCCGAGCTCTGCCCGGGCCAGCCTGGCCGAACGCCGCCCGCCGTAAACCCACCGCAGCCCTGGAGCGGGGGCCGGGCTGCGATTCCTCACAGCGGGCAGAGCCTGGCAGAAAGCCCTTGTCTTGGTTCTTGTCAGGCAGAGCAGGTGTGGACTGACCCTGCTGAAGCAGGGGTGGAGAGTGAGTCAGAGCAGACTGCAGAAATTAAGAGAGGTGTGTGAGTATCTCTGGAGAAGAGGAGGAGGTTTCTCCATAAGGTGCCAGGGCAGATTCTGGTGGCACAGACTGGGCTCCAGCACATCCCCTGAGGCCAAGGGCACTGCCCAGAGCCCAGGGCAGGCTGCTCTGTGAGGTGTGCCTTGGCTTGCATCAGACAGGCTCAGAGCCACCTGCAAGTGGTGGCTGCTGTCCCCCTTGCATGGGCTAGAGCCCTCCCAGTTGCCCAGTGTTCATCGCACGCACCGGCCTGAGACGTGTCACGGTCCCATGTCATGGTCCCAGGAAGGGAGTGCATGAGGAAAGCAGGGGGTAAAAGGCAGTACAGTGCTGCTGCATCTCTCCCAGCTGCTGTAGACCCCGTTATGTTGTCAGAAGAGCTGTGGTGCCTGCACGAAAACTCTCGTGTATTGTCTTCAGTCACAGTCTATATATTTTCTGGTGAGGTAAAAATAGCTCTTCTTTTTTCAGGATGTGCAGAGAGCAGAGGCTCCTGCTAACATCAAAGGAGAGAGACAGCCTTCCCCTGGGTGTGTGCAGCCTCAGCTGGCAGGAGCCATAGCTGTCTTAATTCTTGCCTTGCTTTGGCTCTGCGTGAAAGGAACAGTGTCCTGGTCTCCAGCTCCCTGGTCAGACCTCCAGACCAGCCCCTCTTCCTCCCTCCAGTCATTGCTGCAGGACACAGCATCACTGTGCTTCCCCCACAGCACTGGGGAAGTGATGGTTTGCATATGACAAAACAGGATCTTGATGTTACTACTTGGAAAATCCATTAGTAGCTGGTGGGAACTGACAGGGACAAGCTTTTATAGAGCTGTAGGCTGTAGTGCCAGGAGATCTTTATCAGAAGGATCAGTCTGCTGTGTAGGGTCAGCTCCCAAGTCCTTGCTCGATGCAGATTAAGTTGTTTCTCATATCCACCCTCCTCACAGCCCTGAACCTGTTCCAGCTTCAGCAGCTTAAGAGAGGCGACCTGCGAGGGGGTGGGGAGGAAGGAGCCAAATGGTGATGCAGGCAGATGCTGTCTGCATCCAAATATTCTGGGTAGGGACTGAGTTAACCTTGGCCCTGAAGTGCACCACCCATCTTAGTCCAGCCCTACCTCTCCTGTTAAGAGAACATCAAAATGGGCTTTCCAAGAGGTAGTTACTCGTGGGGGATTGTGCGTGATGGTGAAGCCGGTCTGGTGCCTGCACCTGAAAGCTCGTCCCCTCAGGTTGGTGCTTTCAAGATGCTACTTGACAAGTTGCCTCCCTTCCCACAACCCTGCAAAGGGTCCCTCTGTCCTTTGCTTTGGGACATCTCCTCTGCCAGCTGGGCTAAGTTCTCTTCCAGCTCCAACAGCCCCTTGCTGCTGGAACACCAGCAAAGCCTTCGCTTCCAGCGCGCTCCCATTCACCTGCCGCAGGACGGGTGGGCTCCCCTTGCATCCTGGTCTGGGGATGTCAGCTGGGCACATAAATCATTGGTCTCAGGGGTCCCTGCCTGGGGGGTGTTGTGAAATGTCCACTCAGCAGAAAGGAGAGTGGACAAAGGGTTTACTCAGGCTGGTGCACACCATGCTTGGCAGATGTCTGTCAGAGACGACCTCCTGTGCTTTGACTCTCATCAGCCCTATTAAGATCTCTGGACCTGTCCTAAATTGTGCAGGCAGAGTTGAGGATGGTTAGAGCTTAAGACTTGGGCATGTGGATTTATGTCTTAATTCATGTGCATGGGAATGAGGATGATGAGAGAATTTGGGCACATGGATTTATCCTTTTATCTGATCAATTTTCCCGATGCTTTTGCTTTTCTCTTTCATCTGGGTTTGCAGTATGTGCCCGGTAGCCTGTTCCCTGCTCTGCTGGCTGCCTGCCTGAGGCTTTGCTACCGTGGCCCCTCTGGAGTTGCTGTGCTCTGCTGAATGCTGTCTTCTGCTCAGAAGGCAGAAACCTGCCAGTAGCTTTTTGTTTCCACTGCAGGGACCACTGGGAGCATCAAGTTTCTGTGGGTGCAGATAGGAGAGAAAGTTCCTGTAAGGCTGTCAGTGCGATTTCTGTTCTGGGCATTGTCCTGCTCATCTTAGAGAGATCCTGGCTGCCATCTTTGGTTGGTTTTGTGTGTTTCCAGGGCTGACATATTCTTTTTATCTGATGAGAAAGGATCCAGGTTGTCACCTGCAGACCTGGGCACTTGCTGTCTGCAAGGCAGGGAAGCCCAAACAGTGCTCTGGCTCCAGATAAAGCTGTAGGTTGGGCAGAGAAGTCTGTAGATTGGGCAATTGCTTAAAGGTAAACTGTCTGGTTCCAGCATCCTGGCAACTGGAAGTGACTGGATGACCTCCTAGATGTAAGCTGGACCATTCCACATCATCTAGGTAGTGTACCCTTAGTGACACATGGCTTTGGAGGCAGGATTCATGGCTGCACATCACTGCTGGTTCTGGGGCTCTGTGGTGGTTGGGGTGACTGTGTGCTGCCCAGCATGCTGAGCATTTTCTCTTCTGGACTCTGCTCCATGAGCCCATGTCAGCCTGCCTCTGTTTCCCCTCCTTACTGGCAGGCTGTCCATGTCCAGGGGGAAGCATGTCTGCTTGGAAGGGCCACATGCCACCACTGCCACCCCAGGGTAGGGCCCAGGGTGTAACCATGCCCTTAGCAGCAGCACGTAACTCTGGGGAGGGATTATGACCCTCCTCTCGCTGTTTCTCTGTTCTTCACACAGTTTGCACATCCCAGTTTGCAAGATGCCTCAGCTGGCTTTACTCCTAACATATCCCAGAACAAGGGTGGCACGAGTTGTACCTGATACAGGTTTCAAGAGGGTGTTGGAACAGCGGAGCTGCAACCGGGTGTGGAGCAGGAGCTGCTCAGCTCCTTGCTGGAAGGAGCAACTGAATCCAAGAGAGACAAACGAGTTTGAAGATGCAGAGTTATCATTAGCAGCAAAACTCATGAGGCAGCAAGGAGCCTGTGTAGTGCTGTAATTGGGTGTAATTGCTTTCAAGATCTTTGCTGTTGAGCAGCCCTAAGGAAGCTTCTCATGTGGTAAAGCCTGCTGCTCCTCACTGGTGATGTTTTCCAGTAACATGGCCTCAAAGAAACAAAACTAAACAAGTCCTGGGGCTGGCAGGAGGATCCCTGCCAGAAGGAGAGTGGACATGGCCCTGGTCTGCATCCTTCTGCCTCTGGCATGCAGGGACTCAAGCAAAAGCACCACCCAGGCAGCCTCCCTCTCTTCCCATGCAAGCATCAGCCACGGGGTTCGGCAGCGGGGCAGCCCCAGACTCCTGGGGTCTGGCTCCTGTTTGGCAGAAAGCATTTTGCCTCCCAAAGCACAGGATTCCAAGGCACAGGAATGACTTTGTTCTTTGAAAGTCTGCACTGCAATTCCCCTTTTCTGGTGGAAGGGCAGCCCTGTTCTTCGGTGAGCCCAGAGGCTCTGAAGTTACGTGACAGAGAAGAGGGAAGAGGAACGGCAGGGGCTGAATGATGTGGCTGAGAACAGAGGCTCTGGGAATTCCCTGTAGCATGTTCAATTGCAGGGCAGCTCTGGCTGTGTGATACCTCCAGAGAGAGAGGAAAGAAAGTACAGAATACAGCCCATGCCACAAAAACTCAGTGACTGCACGCTCCCCTACTCTTCCCTCTCTGTAACTAGTCCTTGGGGAGGGCCTGGAACAGGTTGCCCAGGGCAGTGGTGGCTGCCCCCTCCCTGGAGGGGTTCAAGGGCAGGTTGGACAGTGCCTTGAGCAGCCTGGTCTGGTGAGAGGTGTCTCTGCCCATGGCAGGGGGTTGGAGCTTGATGGGCTTTGCTTATTGCCTTAGTCATGGCTCCAACGAACCAGACTTGGTCAGCTCCAGCCCTAATCATTCTATGATCCTTGCAGCAATTCCCACTGGAATTGCTGCAAGGATCATAGAATGCAAGGATTCCCTGCCCCACTGGAGCAGGGAATCAGCTGGTTTGAAGCATCAAAGCACTTTGTGAAGACAGTGAGGAGGCTCATGGATGCTGGCAGCCCCTGACACGGTGTACTGCCCCTCACCTGCCTGCACCGTGGCCCAGTGGTGGGTGGTCCTGGCAGGGCTGCTCTGCAGGCACTGCTGGAAGCAGAGACTTGTTGGAAAAGGCAGGAAAAGGCACCTTCCTTCTGGTGCCTTTAGCCCTGTCCATAGCAGGATGGGTTCCCACGTGGTCCACAGAGCTGCGTGGGCATCCTTGCAGTGAAGGGGTCCCACCTCCTCCAGAGCTCCTCAGCAAGAAGCCAGCTCAGCCCTGTACAAGCAGTGCTGGATCTGCCATCCCTTTCTGCAGCCAGAGAAGTGGGCAGGCAGGGTAAAGAGGGCAGTGTAGCAGGGTACACGTGTCCCTTTTCCCAGTCTGGGATAGCGCAGCGACTTGGTTCTTGCCTGTCTCTGTGTCCCAGAAAACACCATGAGATCAGCACAAGCCCCTGAACTCCTTTGCACTTGGGAATCATCTCCTTGCAGCACGTAGCAGCTCTTACAGGGTGGGCTCCTGACAAATATGCCCGTCTTTCGCAGAAGGGGGCAACGCTGAGACCCTCCCCGCCTTTATCAGCGATGTGCAGGAGGAGGTGGTGGGAGCTCCTCCCTGGGTGGAGCTGCCAGATGAGATTAGAGCAGGGCTCTGACCACAGCCAGAAGACAGAGCAGGACAACTGAACCTCTCACTGCAGCCCTTGAAATCCAGTCAGAGCCTCTGTTTTGGCAGAACTTGCTTCTTGCCTTAGTCATGGCTCCAGCTCAACGGGCTCGGTCAGCTCAGGGCTTCTCATGTTGGGGAGAGGGGGCCAGGACATTAATCCAGTGCCAGTAACACTTTGCTGGCTGAGGCTGCAGAGCAGGACCAGAGGAAGCCACTAACCAGGGCTGGGAGAGGCAAAGGGCACAACTGGGATCGTAACAGCCATGGGGAGCTTCTCCTGAAAGAAAGGGAAAGGCAGAAGCACAGTCTGATGTGCTCTGCTGTGGGGTTTTGCTTTTATTTTACTTTAAAAGGCCTTGGAGCACTTGGAAAAATCCAGGTCTGAGGTTTCTCCTCCTGGGGCACTGCTGCCAGTTCACAACTTGAACCACCCCAAGCCTGTGGAGCCCAACACCCCCGTGTAGGGTCCAGCAGCCACCTAACAGAGCAGCAGCTCCAAGCGAGGCAGCGTGTTTTCTCCACTGGCATCGCTCCCTCCTGGAAAATTCCTAGGAAAGCGAAGGAGGACGGAAGGGAACGCCGCAAGCTCGGATGCAATGAGCCCAGCAGAGGCAGCCTGCACATCTGGAAGCCGCCGCTGTATACCCTGGGGCGCACGGACAGCATGTGCCTGTGTGTTCCAGTGCCGGGNGTGTGCGTGTCGGCGTCGAGGCACGTCGGTGGTGCTGGCTGGGATAGGGCTGTGTGTCTTTTTGATATGCACATCTTGTGCCCCCCGCGGTCCTCTCTGTCGCTGCTGCCTTTC
>VXBZ01002742.1:75941-88527 GCA_013399135.1 Heliornis fulica
TTAACTTTCCCATCGGAGAGAGACATATTGACTGGGGGCACGGGGAGGGGGGAGCTGAGGAAAGATGGATGCGTGTCTCCTAACCTGTCCGCTCGGCTGCGGAGCATCCCGGAAGGAGTGAGGATGCGAGAGATGGTCCTTAAACACGGTGGGGTGGTTGAGGTTCCCACAGAGCTGGNACAAGGGGTTGCCCACAGCCGGGTCTGAGAACCCAGGGATCATAGAATCATAGAATGATTAGAGTTGGAAGGGACTCCCAGAGGCCATCCAGTCCAACCCCCCTGCAAGAAGCAGGGACACCCCCAACTAGATCACGTTGCTCAGGGCCTCATCCAACCTGGCCTTGAACTTCTCCAGGGATGGGGCATCCACCACCTCCCTGGGCAACCTGTTCCAGTGCTCCACCACTCTCACAGCAAAGAACTTTTTCCTAATATCCAATCTAAATCTCCCTCCCTCTCTTTTAAACCCATCACCCCTTGTCCTGTCACAACAGGCCCTACTGAACAGCCTCTCCCCATCTTTCTTGTAGGCCCCCTTGAGATGGGATGCTGCTGCAGGCACTGGAGCGTGGTGAGGCCTGCCCTGGGGAGACCCCCCTGCCCATGCTTGCAAGGGCCATGGCAGTGTTTGCTCTCCCCCACCACACATGGTGGTGGTGGGACCTTAGTCCAAACAGCTCCTGGAGCAAGGGAAAAAATAAAATAGGATGAGATGCCAAACTGCCCCAGGGGATGTTGAGGTTGGACACCAGAAGAATTTCCCCCCTGAAAGGGTTGTCAGGCGTTGGAACAGGCTGCCCAGGGCAGTGGTGGAGTCCCCATCCCTGGAGGGATTGAAAAGGCCAAGAGATGAGGTGCTGAAGGACATGGTCTAGAGCAGGCTGGGGTAGGACTCTATGAGCTTGAAGGTCTCTTCAATCCAAGGGATTTGATGATCCTAAAAGCTTTGGGGCCAGAGCAGCAAAGCTCAGTCAGGCAAAGCTGGGGCTGTATCAGACCATCAACCTCAGCCAGAGGCTGCCAGGGAGGTCAGCAACAGCTTTTGGAGCACGGAGGTGACTCAGGTGGGACCTGGAGCAAATACAGCTCATAAAACACTGTGATTAAACGGTGTAGACAAGTACTACAGGGCAACACCCACCCACTGGGAACTGGGACTTAACCCTGTGACAGGTTAACACGTACACAGCACTTCTGGTACAGCTCAGCTGATGGTCATGAACTCTGTGACTGCCACAGCTGCCAAGGAGAGACGGGTTTGGGGGCTTTTAAAGTATAAAAGCAGCATCTCCATCAGTTGATGGACATGGATGGAGGATTGGTGGTGTTAGGAGATGGCTAAACCAATGCTGGTGGATACCACAGAACATCAGGAGTTGGAAGGGACCTTGAAAGATCACCCAGTCCAACCCTCTGCCAGAGCAGGGTCACCGTGATTATATCCCACAGGGTGTCCAGATTGGCCTTGAATGTCTCCAGAGAAGGAGACTCCACAACCTCTCTGGGCAGCATAGACCCTTAATGCCACAATAAACTCCTAACAAGGGAGGGGTCCCAGCCCAGGTAACTGAGATCTGTTAGTGATGAGCAGTCCTGTCTTCTAGCACAGGAGCAGAAGCAACACACTTCAACCCTGCAGATGTTGATAACTACCTCCTGCTTGGCTCCACCTGCTTTTATCTTCAGTGGAAAGGAAGATACTTTATTTTGCTGGTTTTAATTCCCCCCTAGACCAGCTGCCATAGCTGAAGTTGGGCAGAAGAACAAGAAATCAGGGTAAACAGAAGCATGAGGCCGATAAGGGCATCTCCATCACCACACAAGAGCGTCCCGGTCTCTCTTCCTGAGGCTGGATGTTAATGGTGATCATGTGTAACAGATCACTGATAATTGAACACAGTGTTTGTGTAGGCAACATGTCTGTCTGTGTACTTCTAAATGATCCTATTTTGAGCACTACAAGAAGCAAAGGTAAATCAATTCACCATAGAAATATTTCCCATAACCACACGTTAACAGATCATATGCTATTAAGTGTAGATTTACATCGCTGCGAGGGAGCCTGTCCCCTCTCAGGTATCCTGCTGGGAACAGGGTAGTTTATTTGTGCCTCAGTTGATGGTCTGGGGGTACATGCACTAGGTCTCCTTTCTCTTTCATCATACAATTGTGTTGTACCCAAATAAATGCACGCAGGAAATAAGCTACCTGGAACCCACGCTGTCGGCTAGTGGTGAAGGTGACTTTTAAGGACACTTACACACATTTAAGGACATGGTCCAGGTGTCCTGACCTGGCAAACTCTGCACTGAGACACTGGGGTCTCACCTCCTCCAGTCTCACATGCTGCAATCGAGCTTCTGCAGGTGGCAGAGACACGGTGTCTGTTTGCAAGACGAGACAGAGACCCCATCAACGTGGTGACGTTTCCAGGAGCATAAGGACTCCCTCAGGAGCCATTTGAAAACGTATCTCCTGCCTCAGTCCCAGAGCCTCAGCCTCTCCCAGCCTGCCCTGGGCTCTCACCACAGCATAGATGGTTCCTTGAGAGCCCCACTTGTCCCACCAGTGACATCTGCCTGGCACTCTGCAGTTCCAGGGGACAGAGGGAGGCTTCCGAGGAGGAGAATCCTTGCTCCCTGGAGAACCCTATGAACAAGGGTCATGCTTGGGTGCTGGAGAAGCAATGGTGTAGGTCAGGGTATGACAGGAGGGTGGCAAAAGGAAAAGAAATGGTTTCTCCTTATGGGAGTAAAGCTGGAAACAGCCTGAGAGACCACGTACCGCTCCTATGGGCTGCAGCTGCTGAGAGGCTCACGGGGACTCCCTCGGTTGTCAAGGCAGCTGATCCCAGCACAGCTCATCACTTTCTGTGCTGTGGGAGACTTGTGACTGACACACATGCACATCAACACACCAGCTCTCCCCCAGGGCTGGAAACACCATATGGAAGCGTATGACACCATAAGTGTTTCATTTAATATTGCCCCTGCAAGGGGCTTCACTGTAACAGTAACAAGAAGGCATCTTTGCCAAGAGCTGCCCAGGGCCTCAAGGCTCTAGGCAGCAGTAGTGCCTCCAGGAGAGAACTGCCAGAGGATGAAGGAGCAAGTCCAAGCAGCTCTGGAGTAACCAAAGTCCAAAGGTTCAGAGCAGCTTTAGAAAGGCCTGGCTCGTGCTGGAGGCAGAGGGCTCTGGCCAGCCCAGTAACAGTGCTGGAGGCAGAGCCTTAGGAGCGGCTCCGGTCTTCATGGTTGCCTACAATCATTTTGCTGTAGAGTTTCTGTTGCTCCTCCTTGAATGTGTCTTTCACCTTCTCCCTCTTCAGCCCACCATCCCTGGGGAAAGAGTCAAACCATCAGAGGAGCTGCAGGCATGTACTATCTGAAACTTCATCCAGGGCTGCTCAGAGGCTGGAGCTCCTGCCACAGCGGTGCCCGACGCTGCCAGGAGCTGTGCCAGCTCCATCACCAGCATAAGCTGCCCCAACACCACGGCCCCTGAATGCCTGCAGGGTCCCTCTGCCTCCCAGGCTCTGAAGATCCACTGCAGTGCCTGACAAAGGAAGTTCACAATCTCAACCCGCTCTGATGAGCAGCTGCACATCATAACCAGGGCATCCCAGTACAAGCTGGAATCACACAATGAAGTTCTGGTGCCCAACACAAGCAAAACCAAAGTGTTTGGTCTCTGCTACAGAAGAGCAGTTTTGGAGGTATCTGCATTTCTCCATAGGCCTACTCCACCCAATGCAAGGCACAAACTTAGCTCTACAGCCCACAAACACAGACCAGGAACCCTGGAAAAGCCCACCCAGACTCACCAGAGAAGATCCACAAGCCCCCCCTGCCTGGCAATGGCTGACTTCACTCGATTGGCAAACTGGACAGCGTCCTCTTCAGGCTGTGGCAAGATAAGACTGTTGAGGAGGAGGAAGGGCCAAACAGGGAGCAGATCAGGTAGGCCAGGTTCACTGTACTTACCTGCCTGGTCATTGGGGGAAGGTACCAGACACTGCAGACAATGGCCCAGCTGGTCATCATCCTAAGGAGGTAGGTCACCATGCCATACTTGCTGCTGTTCCAAAAGGCATCTCCAAATTGTGGGTCATACTACAGAGGCAGAATTGCTCATGGAAGTCAGGCAGTGGTTGCACCATCCCCAAGGCTCCACCCCCACCCCCAGCTGCCCCAGTGCCCAGGCTGGGCTCCCAAGGCTGCTCTCTCACACAGAGGGCTACATGCCCCATGTGAAGGTTTGTCCTCTTGTACCTTGATGGCTACAGGGTAAACTGTGGCTCCAATTTCAAAGCTCCCCTTTTTGAACATCATCACAGATGTGTTGTTGATGCAGGTTCCTGAAAGAGACGAGCACAATCTCCTCAACTTCCCTTCACAAGTGAGTTCAGGAGCCTATGCTATACCCCCCCACCTCACTCCAAACCCTGCTCCCTGTGTGCACAGCGTGTGTCACAGGACATCACATATCTGACTTCCACACTCCAGGTTCAGTCAGCTCTTAAGATGCAATGACCCCTTTGTCTCAGTGAAGGGTCTCAAGGCCCTTGTGGCTGCACAAGGAGGGAGGGAACAGAGATGTGGTGCTGTCCCAATGTGCCCTCTCCACCTGGTGCTTGTCCTTGTACACCACTCACCTTCAGGAAAGATAAGAATAGGCAGTTTGCTCTTGTCCTGGACGTGCTCTGTGAGCCTGAACACAAGAGTGTTACCAGTTAGTGCCGAAGCTACTCCAGCAACCCACGCAGCGCACAGCCCTCGGCCCCCAGTGACCACCCAGGTGCCCGTGGCACTGTCTCCCAACACCCATGAGGCATGGCAGCACCCTCAACCAAGGGAAGTGGGCACCCCCTCGCCTTCCCCAGCCTCCAGACCTTCCAGTGCAGGTCTAACTGTCACACCTTTTGGCAACGAGGTGACGATCTTTGACCTCAGAGCGTTCAAACCAGATGTGGGGACAAGCTTTCACCATGGCTCTCTGTATCACACCCATGAGTCCTCCATGGATCTGACCCACCTGAACAGGACAAAGAAGACACAAGTTACAAGACCTGGTGAAATGTGCAGGCTGAGGCAGCTCCCAGCTCCACAGCAACACTCAAGTTCCTCTTTCTACTCCTGCCCTGGAAATGCAGAATCCCAGACTGGTCTGGGTCAGAAAGGACCCCAAGGACCATTGAGTTCCAAACCCCTGCCACAGGCAGGGCCACCAACCTCCAGGCCTGCAGCTAGACAAGGTTGCCCAGGGCTCCATCCAACCTGGACTTGAACACCTCCAGGCTTGGGGCATCCCTCACCTCTCTGGGCAGCCCCTTCCAGCCCCTCACCACTCTTTTTGTGAAGAACATACCCTGATCTGCAACCTGACCCTTCCCTCCTCCATCTTCACTCCATCCCCTTGTCCCACCACTCTCTGCCCTTGGGAAAACCCGATTCCCCTCCTGTCCATACTCTCTGGAGAGGGAAAGCCCTAGGTTCTGGCTGAAAGGATAGATGTAGCAAGTCCCAAGAGCTTTCCTCACTGCAGGTGATCCACCTGGGAAAGTGCCTGGCTTGGTCACAGACAGCAAACCCAGAGCTCTACCTGCCCAGCAGCACCCAGAGAGCCTGGGTGCTCTGAGTCTGAGCCAAGCTTGCTGGAAGGCCAAGCACAGGAGGCTGCGAGTGCCCTGCGATGCCGTGCAGGGAAAAGGAGTTCTCTACACTCCAAGGCTACTCACTGCCTACTCCTTGTCCCACACAACGTGCTTGCTGCTCCCACAGCACACTGGCAGAGCTGGGGACGGGCTGCAGACCTTACCATGGCGTAGTAGCCGTCACTGGCCAGGATGATGACATCAATGGGAGACGTGTGATTTGCCACGCAGATGCCTCCGTTTCGGGGTCTGTTTTCTCTGAATGCCAAACAGGTACAGGTGAGGAGAGGGGGATGAAGTGTGAGGCCCACGAGGAGCATGACATGAGTGGGGTCAGGAGGATGGGTCAGGCTTTGGTCAGGGGTGCCCAGGGACAGGACAAGAGGTGATGGGCACAAACTGGACCAGAGGAAGTTCCACCTGACCCTGAGGAGGAGCTTCTCTCCTGGGAGGGTGGCAGAGCCCTGGGCCAGGCTGCCCAGAGAGGTTGGGGAGTCTCCATCTCTGGAGACATTCCCACCCCATGATCCTGGACGCTGTCAGAGCCCTGGGCCAGGCTGCCCAGAGAGGTTGGGGAGTCTCCATCTCTGGAGACATTCCCACCCCATGATCCTGGACACTGTCTTGTGCCACCTGCTTGAGGGGATCCTGCTCTGGCAGGGGTGGGACTGGGGGATCTCCAGAGGTCCCTCCAACCCCCATCAGTCTGGGATTCTGTGGTGGGAAGCCCCCCCCTGCAGCAGACAGTGGCTCCTTACCGGTCATGGTAGGTGATGATGGCTGTGAGGGCACGCACACAGATCCGGTAACACATCAGGTGGACATGCTTGCTCAGGAACTCCTTACACCTGCAGCCCAGGACACACACTGTCACCTCCCAGTTCTACAGCATCCCCTTGTAATGGTGCCACTCAGCCCAACTGGCCCAGGCCATGAGATCCAATCAAGATTTCACATTTCTCCCACAGAACCACATCTCCTCTTGGGTTTCCCATCAGCTTATGGCCACTGACTCTTAACTCATGAGACCCAAACTTTGGCCTTTGCTCTTCTCTGTCCTTATTCCACTCAGAGCCCAGAGCTGAGCCCTCTGCCACATCTAGGCCCTTTGTTTAGCATTACAGGGTGTCTGTTCCTGAGGGGCTACTGATGCCAGGACCACCTGCCATGCCCGTGGCGGGCAGAACAGACAGGCCTTGTAGGAAAACTTCAGAATTACCCTGTCTCAACCCACACATGGGGCTCCCCATCCCCCATCCCCTCTCTCAAAGCCGAACTCACCTCCCATTTGGCAAATATCCCACCACTGTAGTGCCAGTCACCAACAAGCTGATGCCAGTAAAGGCCAGGGCTATCCTGCAGAGAGAGGGAAACTACAGCTAGCAAAACCAGACCACAGGGTCTTTACTCATCAAGTAGCCCAGCTCTCCTGATCATGTTGAACATGGTCCAGGGGGGCTTGGAGACCAGCTGCAGCAGGAACTGGCCACCAGTTCCCCAGGTCCCCACGGCAGAGCTCACCTGAGGGGCAGCAGACAGCAGTAGCGAATGAGCACACCAAGCCCCCAGAGCACAGTGAGGCGCAGGCTGATATACTGGAAGTTGTAGTTGGTCCTGCTGAGCAGGTTCCAGGACTCCAGTTCTTCAGCTGAGAACCTCTTGGTCACTTCATCATCCATGATGGTCTCAATGCCTTTGCGGCAGAAGTAGAAGATGTCCGAGAGCTCGAACTCGGGGGTGTCCAGGGCCTTGCCGCTGCCACTCCGGCGGATTTCCTTGATCTCCTCTTCCAGCGAGGTCGGCTCCTTTGCAATGATACCTGCAAGGTACATCAGCAGGCAGCTCTGAGCAAAGTGTGACCTTCCCAGTCCAACAGCTGGAAGCCAGGGTCCCCCTTCTCCAGTCTGGACAGGCATAAACCAGTCCTCCCAGCTACGAAGAAATGAAGCGCTCTCTGGCTGCCTCCCTCCCCCTCCTCTGGAAACGAACCTCTCCACAGCTCCCAACAGTTCATCCTCGTGGAAAAGGCTTCCTAGTGTACCTCAGCTCCTCAGGCACCACCCATTCTCCCATAAAGAATTCTGAAGTCCACAGGTACCTACACAGGGCAGGATCTTACCATTGACATAGGGCTTGTATAACGGATGGTTCTTCTCCTTGGCACCGCGCTCTATTCGCAGCGTCGCCCACTGCAAGAGACACGTGTGACAAACACAATTAGCAAGTCCTGGAGCTCCACTTCACACTACCCACTTCAGTCGACTTCCAGGGAAGACCCTGGCTATGTGGAGAAGGTGAGGCTCAAGGAGAAGGTTTCTGTATGAACCAAGAGCGAGTGGTGAACGCAACTGGGAGGAATGTTTGCACATCACTGGGACGAAGGACTGATGGGGCTGTGACTGGAACAGGACAGCAATGATGTGCCCGTGTCTCTGTGCCATTCTGCATGGCACAAGCCCTGGTGGGAAGCCCAGAATGCCAGAGGGAAAAGAAATGCTCATGGTGTGGAGGATTGTCTGCAGCCTCCATGCCTGGCACGTGGCTGTCACCACCCAGCACCCAAGCCAACGGTGCATCGTGCCGGGACAGCCCCGCGATGCGGCGCAGGAAGCCAACCATGGAACCAGTATCCTGGTTTTCAGCCCTGTTTCTTCCAAGCTCTAAGCACAGACTATGTTTTTTAGGCTGCTGCCAAAAACATCAGGTTGATGGTGGGATGGGTTCCTTCCCTCCCTGGTTCAGCTAAGGTCTGCAGCTGCCTCTCAGCTCAGCGGTCGCTCCAGAAGAGCACAGCAAGCAGCCTGACAGCTCCCTGGCAGCTGGCTGCCAAATCCCATGCCCACACTATCCACAGAACTGGATTTCAGGCCAGTTCTCCTGCCTGCCCTCCAAATAACCCTCACAGCCTCACTCTCTTCATGCAGGCCTGGGAGAACAAGCTTCCAAAGGAGGACTTGTGTACAACACGCTTATTGCTCCGGGCTAGCTGCACCATCAAGGGATCTGTGACAGGGAAGCCTCTGGGAATTCCTGGCATCCCAGCCTCAGCCCATGCCAGCTGGGAATGCTAATTGCTCATCTAGCTAATTGCTCATCTAGCAGCCCATGCCAGCAGAAGGAACTGAAGGATTACAGAAGATTGTCTAGACGCTGCTGCTGTCCCAGGAGAAGCTGGAAGAGGAGCTCTGCCTCAGCTGGAGCAGGGCAGCCCGAGGTAAAAGCCTTGTTCCTCCAAGCCCAGCATGTCTCTGTCTTCTGATTGCAGCAGCAGAAATCCCAAATTCCCACCTGGGAAGCACCTGGCAGGTCCATCTCACCACCAAGAGTTGTCCAGCTGCCACCCCAAGCCATATAGCTCGGGCTGTCCCTCCAAGCTGCCAGACACAGTGTTGTCCATCTGGGCTGGGTTCACAACTCTGGTCTCTCAAGCTGGGAAAAATCTCTCAGGAGAATAACACTCCAAATTCTGAATGAGAGCATAGTTCTGGATGACCAGATCTGAGAGCAGCTCTGCCAGGGTGCTCCTCTCTCCCACCCACCACAACCACCCTTTGACAGAAACTGAAACAGACTTAGAAGCCTTTAGAAAATGTTTAAAAGTTGATGCCTAATTAGGTGTTGAGATTAAGTGTTCCTGAATTGAAGAAAATGAATGAAACCAGGTGAAAAGTTCCATTTCAGATAAACCAAACTTTTTACTAATCTTTTTTGTCCCAGTTCAGGCACTCAATCTGAAGTCAGGTCTTCAGACATCCCTGTGACTGAAGCAACTCACAAAGCTCGGAGTCTTCACATTCACACCTTGAGCTTCTGGGACAACTCAAGTGTTTGAGGAACTGAACATTGCAAGCTGCCTTCCCAGGCCAACCAGTACACTCCTCAGGAAGACCAGCCCTGTCCAAACAGTAGTAGCTGTACCATAAATCCCTTAGCAGCTTGAACTACACATTTAAGAGCCCCAAACCTCCCTATCAAACACAGGGCAGCCCTTTCCCCTTTGCCAGGGTAGCGTGGCGTCAGCTTTATCTACTCGGAGTTTGGCAAAAATTCTGATCTCAACAGGGACTTTCTTCAAGGAGGGGTGTTGGCTGTGAGACAGTCCATGAAATTAGTGTGCCAAAGGCAGGAAAAGCAACAGCATGACCCCAAGTTGGAAAATTCCACTTTGCCTCCCTGTGCCAAGAGGGTCAGCAAGGGCTGCTGGTCCTCCTGAGAAGTGGCAGGGCCAGGCATGGCTGCAGGGCTCAGCTGATAAGCAGAGACTGAAGAGTGTTGAGAGCTCTAGGTTCTAGCCACAGATCTCTTTTCTTCAATTCAGGAGCATTTAATCTCAACACCTAATTAGGCATCAATTTTTAAACATTTTGTAAAGGCTTCTAAGTCTGTTTCAGTTTCTATCAAAGGGTGGTTGTGGTGGGTGGGAGCGAGGAGCACCCTGGCAGAGCTGCTCTCAGATCTGGTCTTGCAGCACATCAAGTCCTGCTTTACCTCCTGCTCTGGCTCCATCCAAACATGTGCCAACGAGGAGCAGCCCACTAGCTGCAGCCCTGTCCCTCCCCATGACACCCTACACCTTTCCACATGGAACTGTCACAGCACTCTGCCTTGCCTGGGACATTACCCATCCAAACACACACCTCCTCTCAGCACATCCTGGATCCTGCTGTACTACTGCATTCTTATGGGCCACACAATCCTAGGACTTCAAGACTCACTGGAATAATTATAGGGAAGAAGCCAGGCCACAAACAGAGGTCTAGTAAACTACGTTTGGCTGAAAAACCCAAACAAATAATCTGGAACCAACAAACCGAGCTCCCACCCCAGGCATCTGCAACGCTCTGCTGGGGGCAACCACCTCTCTTCCTAATGCAACCATGCCTGAGAAAACCCCAGTGAACACACAGAACACTCTGAAAACGGGACTTACCTGGAAAATCTTTAATAATGTTTTCATGTAAACCTTGCGGATGCCAAAGGAGACTCCAAAAATTGCTGGCACAATGATGAAGACCAGAAGCAGAGTGAAGAGGACAGTTATGGAAATCCCCAAGAGATTAACAACCAGGCTGTCAAAGGGGAGCAGGAGGAACATGGTGAAGGGCCCAAGCAAGGCTGGTGCCCTGCAGCCACACAAAGAAGCTGCCTGCAGTGATTAACCTGTCCTCCTGTTATTCAGCAACGGTCTCACACACACACTGAGTCCGCAGGCTGCGCACAGACCCCATTCCAAAGTTCACGTGCTTTTGGGGTTCTTGAGAGAAGGGACAGAGCAGGATCAGGGAGAGAAGCTGGCAACAGCCAACAGTCTGCCAGGAGCCTGGGTTGAGCTCAGAGCTCAGAGAAGAAGGGATGTGCACGCAGGTTCCTCCATGGACGTGAGGTAGGTACCGCAGTGAACGGGTATCCCTCCGAGGTGCCGCTGCGGGCACACGAGTCCTGCCGGGGGGCAGCTTGTGAGGACTCTGGCTGCAGAATTCCCTTCTGGCTGTCAAGAGCATGCAAAGTCTCTTCACAGGGACAAGGTGGAGTCCATCCCTGAGCCTGCATTGGAGGAGATCGAGGGAGTTGGCACTCGCAGGAGCCTACCGTATGCGGAGCTATTATTGTTCTTTCCGTGAGGGCACAGGCACTAGCGCAGATCCTCGCATGACACCGGGAACAAGTTTAATTCTGGAGGCCCCTGGCATCCACTCATGCTGAAGGGTTGCTACAGACACGAGTGACGCCTGTGTCCCTGGAAAGCTCTTCAAACAGCAAGTTGGCTTCTTGGCAGACGAGGCACTCGCATGCCACCAGCACTAGTGGAGGAAAGAGAAACCAAAGTCAGGCGAGTCACGCAGCTCAGAGAGACAGCAACTCAAGAGAGGGTGGCAGAAGGCCAGGGACAGTGGGCTCTGAAACCTGGAAGCTTGGGCTGAGGTCACATCACTCAGAGCAGCTCCTGAAACACAGCACACTCGGACTGGCACTCCTGCTACTGCCTGGAAGATTTGGGAATCACCCCTGCTCCCACTGTATTTTCATACCACGCACTCCTCAGACTAAACAGACACGTCCAGCGCCACGCCTAGAGCACAGGACCCTGCAATCAGGTCCCAAATACAGGAAAGAAGCCAATGGAGTGACAGAAAACCCTTCCTCATGACACAGATCTTATCGCCTCCCTCATTTCTGAAGCATCCCAGAGCACTGAGCCAGCCAGGTACCCAGATTCCTGGGGAGGAATCACTTCCTCTACTCCCGCACACGCATCTCACCCCCGGTCACACCGAGGTGCTTCACACCCAGCTCAGCACAGGAAGTCAGCCCAAAGGGGGAATTACCCTGATGATTAGCCAAAATGGAACTCTTGGGGCACAGGGACCAGTCAAAGTTCAAACCCCCCTTCCGGAGGGCACACCCGCCGCAGCACGGGTGCACACAGAGCCAACTGAGGCTTGTAAAAGGAGCTGAGTCTGCTCAGGGCAGAGGTCCCTCTGGATACCACCTTCACCTGGCTATGGAGCATCAGCCTGAGGATGGGATGTAACAGGTACAAGCACACAGGAGCAGAGGGAAGGCTGGGAAGACCTTGCTCCCCTGTGCGGTGTCGTCCAGCCGCGGGTGAAGCACAGTAACGCCAAGAACGCTGTTAGTGCTTCAAAAGGACACGCTCACCTGCACAAGCCACGTCCTGGGGGAAGGCAGCTCTACAGCCACTCGTGCAACTGCCCATTATACCAGTCACCCGTCAGAACCAGTGCTCGTGCCGGCAAACTGGTCAGACCAGCCGCCTGAGCCGGCAAGCCGCAGGGCAAAGAGGGGCTCGGCTATCGCGTCCTTCATCCCTTTGTGGCCCGCATCGGGTCGGGCCACGCCGCAAGGCAGCGAAGCCTGGGCAAGGGCGGGAGGCCCTGCCCGCCGCCTGCGGGCTCCGGGGCTCAGGGCA
>VXBZ01002742.1:92619-129485 GCA_013399135.1 Heliornis fulica
CCGCGAACCGGAGCCCACCCGCTCGCTCCCTGCCGGGTAGCGCTCCGAGCTGCGGGCTTCTCATCCTCGGAGTGAGGAGTTGAGGGGGAGGGGGGTAGAGCGAAGGTTCCCGCGGCCGAGCTGCGCGGTGGGCTAAGGGAGGAGCGGCCCAGAAAAGCCCCCGCTGCCAGGACATAGAGGTTACACCCGGGGAAGCAGAGGAAGCGCAGGAGCGCATTGCCTTTCGGGGAGGGAGGTCTGACCTTCACTTGTTCCAAGACAAGCTATTTCCAGGGTGTCTAAGCACAAAGAAAATCCCAGACTCTCTCCTCTATCAAAGGCGAATCTAACTCAGAACCCTGAAAAAGAAATTCACTTGCACCCCAGCAGACAGGAGACACCAGTGTCCCTGACACCTATAGTCAAAATCACCTTCACTGTTCTGCTCACATGTGACTCCTTGACAGAAAAGACTGTCGCCTAAATCAGATCACCCCTGCCCTGTACTACCTGCTAATCTCTCCGGAGCTGTCTAGCCATTTATGTTAAGCAGCCCTGATTGTTCCTGCTGACAGCACAGATTTTCATCAGCTCATGACACAACCTACCTATCAGTACCCACACATGGCTTTCCCTCGCCACTGCGTCTCCAGCACAGCACAAGACACCTCTTGCGGCACGGCTGGGTGAGCTTGAAGCTGCAGCTCAGCCCCAGCCTCGGTCAGAGCAAACATCAGAAGAAGAAATGAGAGTCAAAGTGGCACCATCCTCTGGAGCCATCGAATCATTCAGGTTGGAAAAGGCTTCCAAGATCATCCAGTCCAACCATCCCCCTACCACCTGTATCACTCACTAAACCATGGCCTAAGTACCTCATCCAGCCTTTCCTTAAACACAGTGGGACAGTGACTCCACACACCTCCCCCCCACGGCAACCTGGTCCTGGGCTCAACCATTCTGAGGAGGAAATTTCTCTTCGTTTCTAATCTGAACCTCCCTGGTGCAAGTTTGTGCCATCCCCTACTGTCCCATCGCTCATTATCTGCAAGAAGAGGTGGACCCCCAGCTCACCACAACCTCCTTTCAGGTAGTTGTAGAGAGCAATGAGGTCTTCTGAGCCTCCTCTTCCCCAGACTAAACAGTCCCAGCTTCTCCAGCCACCTCCCAGTCAGACTTGTGCTCCAGACCCTTCACCAGCTTTGTCACCCTTCTCTGGACACACTCCAGGGCCTCAATGTCTTTCTTGGAGCAAGGGGCCCAAAACTGAGAACAGTTATTTGAGGTGTGGCCTCACCAGAGCTGAGGACAGGGGGATGATCTCCTCCCTGGTCCCGCTGGCTACACTATATACAAGTTCAGATGCTGCTGGCCTTCTTGGCTAACCTGGCTCAGTGTTCAGGCAACTGCCAACCAACACCCTCAGATCCTTTTTCTCTGAACAGCCTTCCAGCCACCCTGCCCCAGGCCTGTGGCGTCGCTTGGGGTTGTGAAAGGACGTGGCACTGGCGTCACTGCCACAGACACACCTGCCTGGGGAGGGGCAGGAGGGCAATCTTTGTGGGTGACCAGGAGCCCACAGAAGCTGGAGGTGGATGCTATCGACAAGGCTGATGGGTACCAGCCCCCCAGCCTGGCCAGCACCAGAGCAGATCTGCCTGCAAGGCCCAGGCCAGGCTTCCTGCCACCAGCACATAGCCAACATGCCACAGCAGAAGCCTCAAGCTGAAGTCCTGGTTGGTGACCACAGCCAGGCCCGAAACTGGGAGCAGCGCTCCCCATTTCTGAGCCCAGCCCCAGAAAGGCAATGCCACACCCTTCCACAGAGATCAGCTGGAGGATTGGCTGCAGTGCACTCACCCTACGAGGTTTAACTGTGGCTAAAACTGCCCAGGTTACAAACCCATGTGACAGTCATGACACCAAAGGGTTCCCTTTTTCTCTGAACCAAGTGCTCTTGATCACGGTTTCCCAAGTTCACTTCTCCTTCCCCCAGCTCAGACAGAATGGGCACAGTGTCCCAGAAACATCCCTGTATTTAGCCACAGAAGGATGCAAAAACCAGACAGCGGGATCTTCAGGTATGCCAAAACCAAGTCTCACTATTAGCCTGACTGATTTCAGCCCACTAGCAGTCTTCAAAAACCCTGTGATCATGTTGCCACGTACCAGCTGTCTGACTCCAAGAGGAGCTGTACTGAAGGCACTCTGGGAGGAATCAGATCCAGTTCAGATTCAGCTGCTAGCTGAGGACAGGGCTCCCTCACACTCACATTGCTGCAGCCACGTGAGAAGCGGTGGCGAGGCAAGTACGAGCTGTCCGGACAACGGTTCAGTCAAACTTAATAGGGCCAAGGAGAAAGTCTGACAAAGCCACCTAGATACTGGCCAAGCGGCTCTTCTGGAGCACGCTTCTGCAGCAGAGGATTAACAATGACTTTGGCTGAGAGCTTCAGTCACCTCTGTGAAGCTGCCTGGGCTGTAGACATGGGCAGGGCATAATCCACAGCCCTCCCTGGGGGGCTGTGCACAGGTTATGTGCTACTGATTCCTAAGGATTAAACCCAGCCTCCTCTTAACGTCTATACTTAAAAGAATCTTCTTTACCTAAATGGATTCATTAGGAAAACTATAAACCACACATGTGAAGCCACTCACACTACAAGATGCACTATGTGACCCCCCCCCCAGCCCCTGCCTGGCAGGGGAAGGGGTGTCAGAGGAGCACTGGGGCTGTTCCTCACAGCATCGTGCAGGGAAGACCCTGAAGGAACAGAGACCACTGTGTTCATGCAGATGAGAGGCCCCAATTGAGGCAGCAGGAAGCACCATGGCTTCTCCTCCAGCTAAGAGAGGCACACACAGGTCAAGAGGGAATTTTTCCCCTGTGTGACCAGCACAAAGGAATTGCTTGTACCCCTTGCCCCAGCAGCTGTTTCAGAAGGGGGTATGGCCGTTTCTACCCTCACAACTGCAATCAGCTGTACCAAACCCTATGGAGGGAAGGTGTTCAGACCACACAGAGCAGAAAGCTGCTTTCTCCTGAGCCCTTAATGACAGTTCTGTTTTAGTGAAGCAGGCTGCCCACCACTGGCTTTAAACAAGTCACCTCAGCAGGTAGACACTGAAGGTCTCCAGAAAACACCCTCTGACCTGTCACTTTGCATTTGTTCTCACTGATCCAAGTCTCCATGCGTGGGAGCTGAATGCTCCATTGCAGAAAACAAAGACAGAGCACTGGCCCGACAGGAAGCAGCACAAGTAACAGACAAAAACAAGACTCCTGTTCTCATCCTGCAGCAAGAGACAATACTAGGAAAGTTCTGCCAGCCTCATGCTTTCTAAACAACACTTCATTCCAGACACCACAAGCATCTACAAGCTTACAAAATTCCTCAGAGCTCTTCCTCAGCACTCAGCTGCTGATCATTTGGGCCATCCTGTACCAAGGGCCCTCTGGAGTTCACTGACCAAGGTAGCCTTGAGCTGAAGGATTAGCTGCAATCTCCCTGAAGTCAGCCAGTCCAAAGAAGCAGGTCAGAAAAGGCTGGAAAAGTAATGCCCTCTGTGCAGGAGCAGCTCTGGTGCCGGCCTCACATAAAGTCCATGCATGTAAAAGAACCACGGATCAGAACACAAGTTTTACATGGGCAGGATGAAGACACCTCAGCTCTGGCAAAAACACCCTGAGTGTGGACGAGTTGCTCTGGTTAAGGAGAGGTTTGTAATAAACCTGCAAATGCTGTCTGACATTTCCAAAGCTTCTGACTGTGATTGCACCATTCAGAGCCCCATCTCAGAAATGAAGCTGCCCTGGCTCTCAGAGGCACTCACTCCTTGGCCCAGGGTGAGGAATGCCATTAAAATCACAAGGTCCAGGTAGCAATTCCAAATCCAGGCCTATTCTGCCAGCAAATCTCAAGATAGCTGTGATGGCAAGAGTGGATAATTTACAGAGAACAGTGCCAAAACATCAGGAAAAGGCAGCTTAACTCCAGTCTGGCCATACTAGAAGAAGCTGTACTGACACAACCGTATTGGGCTGCAGGCTGTATACACAGGACAAAGCTCGTGCATCTGGCCATCCCCAAAGGCAGGGCCTTTCCAAGTAACACATGCTTGCTGTGAGGTCTGTGTAACAGTGCTTCAAGGGAGAAAATCTCAAGTAGAAGCCTTATATCCCTCATGGCCACGTGCTGATGTTGTCAGAAAGACAAAGGAAACAAAGTTGATAAACTCTTCACCCTCTCCTCCCACTGCAAGTAACAAGTTGGTACTAAGCACCTCACACATGACATCACTGCTCTCCCCTGCTTGACCATGACATTCCCTTTGCTCTAAGCTGAAGTGTCTATCCCCTAATGTGCTTCAAATCCTTCCTGCTCCCTCTGCAAGAATCCAGATTGGCTCAGCCAGCAAGCACCTTTATGTTCAGTGCTTTTCTGCAATGGATCAGGACAATGCAGCAAATACAGTGCAGAAGTATTCTCCCCCCTTCACCTCAGAGCAACTGGCCACTTGCACAATATCTGGGGTTGCAACAACTGCAATGAAACTAAAAGTGATAGTGGAAGGTGGAGCTTACAGAGCTGGTTGCCACACCATTTAGGTAGTTTCCACCCTAATCTAAAGAACAGCATTGAACCAGGGCAGGGATGAACACACAGCTACAGGTTTTAAAACACCCTGTAAAGAGACTGCATTCACCTTCGAGGATTGATGTGCTCTGTCCCCATCCGCTGTCAAACCAGCCTGGGATCTTAGGAGGCTGCAGTCCTCTCTTGAGACTCTGAGGGGGATGTGGTGAGGCTACTGCAAAGCCACCTTAGGGGGAGCGCTGTGACACAGACTGCCCTTGCTCAGGAGCACCAGAGCCCGGAGCTTGGTCGTATTCCAAGCACATCACACGTGACAAAGTTTGATGAGCTGTGGGGGCAACGAGCCTGATGCAGAGAGAAAGATGTCCTCCGGGTTTGTTTGCCTGCTTCCATGGGTACCTCTCACAACAGGGCTCCTGCCCTGCCCAGCCCCGCCACATCCAAAGAGGGCACTATCCGTGCGGTCCCACCGAGCTCCGCCGTGCCGCCCCGGCGCCACCTGCCGTCGGCTCCCCGTCCCGGCGGGCACGGTGCGGCGGCTGCAGCCCGGTGTCACCTCGGTCCCGGCCCAGCACTTACCACTCTTCCCCTCAGATAAGCTGCACCGCTCCTGAGGCCACCAGCGGGGCAATGATCTTGTAGCGGATCAGGTGCTGTGAGCCCTCCTCCAGGTCGATGGTGTACTCTCTGCCAGACAGAGCTGAAGGTAAGCCACCTCTCCCCACACCGTGACCCACACCACCCTCATGGAACTAACTCATGTACCTGCACCGCATGGGAATCGCCTGCCTACCTCTGCTCATCCATCTCAGGCTCAACCAGGATGTTCTCCTGCCGCTCCAACACCCTCAGGAACACAAAGGAGTCCAGGTTGGGCTTCGGAACTGCAACAATGTGTTCAGAGAACAAGTATTGGTGCTCAGCAGAAGAAAAGATTATGGGAGGACATAACTGTTTGTGTGTGGTACATGGTTTGATGCTGCTCTCAGAGGGTCATGCTGGCCTCTTCTTCCAGGTCTTGCCTTATGCTGAGGCAGGGCACACTACATCGATCAGAAGTGTCTGGTGTTCCCTTTACTGGCCAGGAGTTTGCCATCCCTGTTAGACATAGCCTGTTCTGAGCACCAATGCAGGACCAGCCACTAAATTTTCATGCTCCCCAGAGCTTTCTCTACACACCTGCTACTGCAATTTTAGAATCCACCCTGCAGTCTGGATGTACTCACCTGATTTTAGAAGAGACACCTTCTGCAAGTTGGGTGGCATGTGTTTTAGGGCCACATTTTTCAAGTAAGTCTCTGTGTTTGCCATGTACCTGAAACAAATCATTGGAGCATTTACTGCTTTAATCAAATACAAATTTGCAGGGAGAGCATTGACTCAAAACACCAGCAAGCGATGACATTGAGTCCCACAGACATGATCAGAGCTCAGTCTAATGGCTTGCCCTGGTAGCTGGCTCAGTTACCAGTTATTTCATTTCAGATCTCTCTGTGTCTTTAAGGAAACCTGGTAAAACCTGACTCTTGCTGCAAACCTGTGTAAGGCTAACAGTCTCAACAGCTGTTCAGTCAAGTGAGTTCTATAACCTATAAAAAGGGAGGGAGATGCACCCAAAATATACTCACTCTTTAGCAAAAGCAAACTCCTCTGGTGATAGAATGGAAGGTTCTCCTTCGGCTCGAGACTTCTCCTTCTCCAGGACATGGGGAAAAAATTTCTCTATCTGATAACAGAACAAAATCCCACAGACTGAAATGGACCTCTTTCAGCAGCTCAAGTGCCTACAATTCCAATTCCCACTCCCCCAAGGCTTCCCCTACTCTACAGGTAAACACAACAGTCACAGGCCTGCCTAAAACTTGCTCCTGAATTAACAGCAATATTAGCAGCTGGGATCTCCAAGCTGTACAACCATCTGTGTACACTGCAAGACCCAGGCAGAAAACACAAGCACTCAACTATGCCATCTTGGCCTTAGATAATAACATCACTCACAGTAATGCTGCCATCCTTCTTCATTGCAAGACTCCAAGCAATGAATTCACTTCAGAATACAGAGAAACTTAACTAAATGCCATGATGAAGCAGCAGACTATATGGATAAAAATCAGTCCTGAAACCATCCTTTTTCATCCCCATATCAGCACAAGTGAGTATTACCTTCACAAGCCTGCAACGCAAGTAGCTGCTGAGCACATAACGGATCCTTTCAATCTCCATGCGGTGAACACTGACCTTCAAGTCTCCTTTCTTTGCTCGTTTCAGGTTTGCCTCCTGCACAGAAAAGGAAATTAAATGGTTGAAATGTTAGAAAAAAAAAAACAAACCACGAAGAAAATGGGTTTTGCACATAGGACCCACAAAAACAGAGTGCATCTGCTTTTGGTGCACAAAGTAAATTATTTCCTTGGATCTCCCAGTCCCCTCTCCAAAACACACAAAGATACCCAGGACAGTCTTATCTCAGGGACAGTGGAGCAGGCAATCCTGGCAAGCACAGAAAGCCAAGCCAGGGTCCTGCCAGTACCTGCCAGGGTCTGCCTGTACCAGTACCCAGCAGAACCTACCATGTGGTCCAGCTGCTCCACAACACACTCAATGATCTCAGGTTTGCTCTCCAGCAGCTCTGGAGCAAACTTCTCATTCAACCAGGCCTAAAAGAGGGCAAAGTATAAGCAGAAGGAAAGAACGCACCTGTTAAACACCCCAGTCCCCAGAGAGAGCCCAGCCCGCACCTCCTCCAGCCGGCCGAGGGGCCCCTGAAGAGAGCCCTCCCCACCTCCTCCGGGCTGACCCAGGCCCCAGCCCTCCCACAGCCCCAGAGCGCACAGGGCCCATCTTTCAGTCACAACCCCCCTGAGATCCGTCCAAGGGCCCGGCCCCCAGCAGCTCTCCCCAGCCCACACTACCTGCTCCAAGCTGCGGATGAGCTGCGCCGGGGTGAGCACCAGCTCCTCGCTGCCGCCATCCGAGTCCCCCTCCGTCCCCTCACCGCCGGCCGCCGCCATCCCGCCACAGCCTCCCGCCAACGGGCGCCCCGCCCCACCGCGCAGGCGCAGGGCCCGGCCGAGCAGCACCGCGCAGAAGCCCCAGAGCCGAGAACATGGCGGGGCGCTGAGGGGACGGGTCCCGGGGAGGCTGCTGGCAGCACCGCCGCGACGTCTGCGGCTCAGAGACCGGGAGGTGACGGAGGAGAAAGGCCGCGCCGTGCTGCGGGGAGAGGCAAGCAGGGCCCTAATTAACCCGCTCCTGAGCCAGCCCCGGGAAGGCACCAGAGCTCAAGTGGTGTGAGGGGAGGTGTGGGGAGGACACAGGAGCGCGGTGCAAGGGGCAGCAGAGGAACAGGCGCCTGCGATACAAACCCACCAGCAGCGCAGAGCCCAGAATGCCACAACGTCATGAAGGGACCTCTGGAGCTTATCCAGTCCAAACCTCTGCCTGAGCTGGGTCACCTCGATTAAATCTACAGGAACATGTCCAGGTTGGACTTGAACGTCTCCAGAGGAGACTCCACAACCCCTCTGGGCAGCCTGACCCAGGGCTCTGGCACCCTCACAGGGAAAAGTTTTTCTTCTGTTCCCACAGAACCTCCTCTGCTACAGCTTGGACCTGTTGTCCCTTTTCCTATCACTGCGAGCCTGGATCCATCCTCCTGACACTCACCCTTTATATATTTATAAACATTAATGAGGTCACCCCTCAGTCTCCTCTTCTCCAAGCTCCAGAGCCCCAGCTCCCTGAGCCTGTCCTCAGGAGGATGTTCCACTCCATCATCTTGATGGCCCTGCGCTGGGCTCTTTCAAGTTCTGTGTCCCAGAGAGGCCCAGAACTGGACACAACATTCCAGGTGGGGTCTCACCAGGGCAGAGCAGAGGGGGAGAAGGACCTGGCTTGACCTACTAACCACACCCTTGTATTACCAGGACAAACACATTACACTTGTGAGCAAAAAACCAACACAGGCATTACCCCAAGCAAACCCTGCCAGAGGATCTCTGGCAGCTCTGCCCATTCACAACTGCAGCAGCGACAATCTCACTTCTGGTGCTACTTGCTCCAGTGTTACCAAATATCACACAGACACAGTTTAAGAAAAAATTTACTAGTCCATTAGTACTTCTGCCAATATTGCAACAGATGTGAAAGGCAAACACCATTACAGTTTAGAAAAAAAACCTCCAAGTTTTATACAATTAAAATATTAAACAAATCTGGAAAAAATAATCAGTGGCTGAGTAATAAGCCTGGAATTTCAGATCCAGTATTAGCACCTACATTACCACCAAAAGCCAAAACACTTGATCTGGTCAGTGTAAGTTGTCTTCTAAAAGCCTGAATTCCTTCTACAATAGGACAAAGACACTCATAATCTAAACCAGGACACCCTTGTTTTGAAAAGGGAAAAGGATGTGAGAGAAAAATATTAAGCCAGCTTGGTTTGTAGGAACTTTACTTTTGCAGATATTGCTGAGGAATGTTGATGTGTGTGGGATACTCAGGTAACGCACAATTCTACTCTTCAACAGTGTGCCAGCAGACAGAATTAAGAAACCATCTTACACAACACCTAACAGTTTGTCAAATCAATGTGTTTTTTTTCCTATAAATTATATATAATAAACCCATAAACAAACAAGTTTTACACTTCACATATTAATCGGAGTAGGGTAGGAATTGTTAAGTTTATTGGTTCAGCATCCATTTTAATGTACTTACTGTTTTATGAATGAATAGACCCCCCTCTTCTGGTGAGCATGGACAAATGCAACAACAGCACAGATACAGTAGTAGAAAAGACACCAGTATTAAAGTCCAGCCAGTCCTCCCCCTTCTAGGAACAACCAAGACATTAGAACAACACTTCGTCTTCTCATTTTCCTCAAGAATCAGCACAGGAAATGCAAAATGCTCGTTGCCTTGAGTCACTTCTTGCCAGGCTGAGGCACTGTGCCTCCCCTCACTCCAACACTGCACAGGAGGGAAGGTCTTGCTTCTGGAAAATTCCCAAGTTGTAGTTTTCCAAAGCCCAACTGAGGTACAGAAAGCTTTAAGAATTAGGGAGGAACAGCACTGTGTTCACGTGACTAAAACTAGACTTCCTCTGGGCTAAGTGCCCTGTTTCTTTCAGAAGAGTGCACAGTTTTACCACTTCTGCTTTTTCTTGAGAAAAAAAACAAAACCAAACCAAAACCAAATAAAAAGTGATCTCATTGGTTAAAAGTTTGCCACAAAATGGATGCTGATCAGCTAGGTCACCCCATGTGGAGCAGTTTTAGGAGTTAGTCCTTGTAGTAGATGGCACCGTGGATCTGGCAGCAGAGAAAGGAATGATGCTCTAAAGTAGGAGGTAGGGGAACTTCGATACAGCAAGTCCACTGTTGAGCTATCTGCTAGAAAAGAAGTTTCATATTATCAGAGACTATTACCAAATAAACCAAACCAAGCTTTACACAAACCTTTATGTAGCTACACTTGGTTATCTCAGGAGATATGAGGCGGGAAAAGTAGGGTTACCGCTATGCTGTGGTGAGGAGCCAGAACAGAAGCCAACACTCTGGATTTCATGTGTCTAACAGGAAATAAATACCTTTACTTCTTTGTTTCTTCCTCAACAGGCAGAAATATTTCCAATCTCTTTTCTGCATACATTGCCAACACCCTGGGCTGCATCCTCAGCAGCAGGACTAGCAGATCAAGGGAGTGGATTCCATCCCTTTACCAAGGGGTTCTGCTGAGACTTGCCCCCACCCCACAGTGGGGTGTCCAGCTCAGGGGCCCCCAGGACAAGGTGGTCATGGAACTGTTGGAGCAAGTCTAGAGAATGCTACAGAGATGATCTGAGGGCTGGAGCACTTCTGCTCTGGAGCCAGGCTGGGAGAGGCAGACTGGCTCAGCCTGGAGAAGAGAAGGCTGCTCCTGGGGAAACCTCAGAGCCCCTTCCAGTCCCTTGAGGAGCTTCAGGGAAGCTGGAGAGAGGCTCTTAACAGGGAATGTAGTGACAGAACAAGGGGTAATGGATTTAAACTAAAATAGCATAGATTTAGGCAAGACATTAGTAAAAGTTCCTTCCCAGGGAAGGTGGGGAAGCCCTGGCACAGGGTGCCCAGACAAGTTGGTGCTGCCCCTGGATCCCTGGCAGGGTTCAAAGCCAGGTCGGATGGGGCTTGAGGCACCCTGGGCTGGTGGAGTGTCCCTGCCCATGACAGAGGGCACTGGGGGTGGCTGTGAGGTCCCTTCCCACCCAAACCAGTCTGGGATTCCATGAAATAGCTTACATAATTGCTTAAAGCCCACATCACCTACAAAAGCATTCCACAATAATTGCTGTGAAATGACTCACACCAATGGCTCATACCCAGCATATGAGGATGATAAAATACTAACTTATCCCAGCAGTGTAACACAAGCAATACAACAGACTCCTGGATAAAGAATTGTGACAGAATCAGCATCTACAAGCTATGCCAAGCTACCAGCCAGAGCTGTTTAGAAACAGATATGCATCAGCAACAATCTTCACCTCTTTGCTTTACCAGAGCAACTTGCCACAGTATGCTCCCTCTCACAGTAGATTACTCTGGTTTATATACACTGTAAATACAGTCAGTCAGAAGCCAACTGCCAAAAGAGAAATATCCTCAAGACATGCAGCAGAGGGAGGCTTAGAAAAAGCACTGGAAGAAGCATGGTAGAGTATACAAACCACCTAGCAACTTACTTTCCTCCCCAAAAGGCAAATGCAAGACTTGACTCTTAGAATATGACACATTCCAAGAAATCAGGGCAGCAGATAAAATACCCTATCAAGTATCTTACCAAATGTTTCTGAGCAAATAGGTTTGGAAGAAGCCCAACAGTGTCAGCCCCAACAACAGCTATGCTCTGCCCTGTCCCTTCAGGAACTGAAAAGTTGCTGTTAAACAGGATATACCAGTGAATCCTCTATGCACTCAGAACCAAAAAGGTAAAGTGTGATTACTCACACTGATCTATTCATGACTCTGGGGCTAATAATATTGACTTCCAGACAAAATACAAGGGATCCTTAATGTGCTGTGGTTGTGACGTTGATTTCACAAGTGCTTGAAACATGAAAGCTTTTAAACTAGACCCTGGTCTGAGGTACCATGGAAAATATTCCATAGGAAAAGCTGTATCTTTCATACCAGAGCAGGTGCTAGTATTGCACCACCAACAATTTCCCTTCAGTATTTCTCTCTCATGTTATTATCTGAAAACCACTTGGAGATCCAAAACAACCATTTAAATAGCGACCTACTTCGATGTCCAAATTTAAGGGCTAGTCTTAAGTTTGTCTGTTCAGAACCTTCCAGCAGAAAAGCTTCAAAAGAATAACAAGATTTTTATCTATAGAACAGGGAGCAATTTTGGAATTACTACAGCATGATATGGGTTCAAGACCTGAACTTCTCTAAAGGCAAGTCTGGCATCACCCTATCAGTGACATCGTGCCAAGTACTGACATTTCAACTGATTCAGAAATCACAGTTCACATGAGACAGATGTGACCAGCCTCTCATTACATACAGTGTTGGGATAAACATCCTGCCTCAGCAGGACAGAGCACAGAAAGGAGGTTGAGATTGGTCTAGTGTGAGGTTAACACCCACCTGAGACTCCACGGTCTTATCTCCCGCTGGTCATACCTCTGTCTTCATAAATGGTAATTTCAATCTGCACACAACAGCCATTAGGGAAGAATATTACAGAAAGACTGGGAGGGAGATGGAGGAAAGGTGGAAAAACATTAAGGCATTGGAACTTTTGACCCTTCTGCTACATACCTGTTGTTTCAAGGTTAGTTTCTGAGAACAAAGCCAACACATAGGAGATGCCCTCTCAGGTCAGATACTGTTCTGTGCTGCCCAGGACTGTTCTAACAAGAACACAAGAGGCTGTGGATGGAAGGTTTGTGAGCCTTGCCACCTTCTGTTAAATTTCAGGGAGGGCTATGCACTCAACACAAGTTAACACTGCTACAGTTCAGTATCAAGTCACTGAACAAATCAAAAATGCTTTTACTCAAGGTGAATGTTTTGGTTTGGTTTTTTTCCAAGAGATGCATACATAAAAAAAAATAGAAAACTTTTAAGAATAATGAATTGGAGGGGCGAGCCATAAGCTGTTTACATACATACACAAGCCAACTAAGTGTGTATTGTTCTGTTTTTCAAGTTGCTTTGGTTTCAACATTCTCAAAAGACAGACAGACATTACTCATTCTACCCCTAGGCCAGCTATGTGAGGTCTTTACAACTATTAAGGCAATAACTAAGTAAAACATCTTCAAGGTTTGAAGAAAAAAAGGGTTAAAATAAGCTATGTGAGAAACAAGAGCAAGGCTGGTATCAAACACAGTGATGTCATATGGTGATATCTTCACAACAGAACCTGAGCTGAGGGTTACAAATTGAACATAGCCACCTCTTGCCTTCCAATTTCTATCCTACCAAGCTGCTCACTTTTTTCCAAATCAAAGGGCCTGTTTAGAGGTCACTGAAACAGAGAAAACACCTAAATTGTTGGCAGCCCTGTTCAGACACAGTGTGTTTTCAAGGCACTCTGGAAGGACAGGTTCCAACATTGTGGTTGCATTGTCTTCTCACGTGACAAATCTTAAAGCACTAAAATCTGCCCAGAGAAGGATTCACAATGGACTAATCCATATTCTGCTAAATCACAAATGAAGCAAGGCCAGAGGATGGCAACTAGGCTGATGAGGGGTCTGGAGAACAAGTCCCATGAGGAGAGGCTGAGAGACCTGGGGCTGCTGAGCCTGGAGGAGTCTGAAGGGAGACTTGATTGCTCTCCAGAACTACCTGAAAGGAGGTTGTAGTGAGGTGGATGTTGGCCTTTTGTCCCTAATAACTAGTGCCAGGATAAGAGGGAATGGGTTCAAGTTACACCAGGGGAGGATATCAGGAAAAATTTCTTCACCAAAAGAGTGGTGAAGCATTGGAACATGCTGCCCAGGAGGTGGTGGAGTCGCTGTCCCTGGGGGTGTTAAAAAAACTGGTAGATATGGCACTTCAGGATGTGGTTTAGAGGTTATGGTAGTGCAGGACTGATGGTTGGACCTGGACCTGAAGGTCTTTTCCAACCACACAGAGATAAACAGGTAGCACATTGTAGACAGACAAACTAGGAGGTAACCCAAGAAACCACAGAAGGATACAACTCTTAGTCCTCTTTCAATGGGGTCTGTCAGAAGGAGGCCCTGAGGAGCGTAGATCTTCTCGTTCTGTTCCTGAATGAACTTGGCAATTTTCTTTAGAACCTGGTAGCAGAAGAGTACAGAAGTCACAGTTCAGAGTCAGCAGCATCGTGGATTTAACAACACTGGAGCCAAACACACAGCCAGAGACAGAACTCATTGACTCCTCTCAAGTACAAGCAATAAGTACATTACTCCAATGGACTAACACAGACAAGTCCTCAATCAGCAGTGCAATCCCCCTGTAGTAAGAGCCAGAATCCCTATGGAATCTGTATGACACCAGTGCAAGTCACAGAAATCCTTCCAAGACATAAATCTTTGAAGCCTAATGTGACACACAGCCTTCCAAATAACAAGGCCAACAAGAGGAGCTCACCTTTTCGTAATGCGTTTCCATGCACAGGAAGATGGTATAGGCAGTCAGGCAGGCGAGACACCCTTCAAGGTAAGATTGGCCCCCAAGTTTTTCAGCTTCTGCATAGAGGTTATTCAGTGTTCGGACAGTCTCTTCAAACTGCTGCCTGTCAATCTGCAAGAGAAATGAAATTCAGCTGTCACACCCTGCACATTTCAGAACTCAGAGCTATCTCCAGGTACCTGCCTTCATTTATTGCTTATTTACACTTCCACACTTTGCAGCTACTGTGTTTAAGAGCCAAAGTCTGAAGGACACTGAGTTACAGACCTGTAGTTCTTTGCTAAATATCTGCCAAGTCATTAGACTGAGTCTGAACTGCAACACAATATGAACACAAAACAAGTAACGGTATCATAACTAAACCCACTGAGGGGGGAAAAATCCCCATGAAAAACCACTCTCGACTAACCCACAAAGACATCTGCTAGATTCAAAAGAGCTGTTAGGGAGTGACTGAGAGCACTGTCTCTCAGTATCAGTAATGCCTTGCTGCTGCACTGCTGGTCAAACAAGCTCTCAACAAAACAAAACAACAGGGAAGGGAAGAACAGCACAATAAGGAAGAGGTGTTAGCATGCGGCGTTTGTTTTGCTATCGGCTGAAGATATTGCATCTGACAGCGTTAAACAAATGAAAGTACTTGAGACGGTACTTGTGAGGCCCCTGACCGGGCTCAGCAGAGCTGGCTGGTCTCCACACGAGAGGACAGCAGTAAAGTGCCGCAGTACAACAACACAGGCTTTATTCTCCACGAATAATGAAAGCATTCTATTTTCCTGCTACAAAAGGCAGCTGCCTTCCTCAGGACTGAAGACAGCACAAGACACCAGCACCATCATCCCCGAGGAGAAGATTTTTCAACTATTTCTCATGCAACAAAGATTAAAAGTATTTCCCGATCAACTGTGGTAAGAAGTGACAAAACACGTTTTTATGCCGAAAAAAATCAAGGCAAATCCTGCTGTGGAGAATGTTTATATTCTGGAATCGTGCCTCTCTCACGCTGTGCAACAGGGACAGGGCTGTGACACCAGGAGCTCGGCTGAGCGCTCCCGGGGCAGGATGGGGGAACCCCCGCCGCGCTCCGCACCTCAAATGTCGGCTTTGGGTAAAGGCGGGGAGGCTTGTGCCACAGACCGTCCCCAGGCCCCAGAGAGGCACCAAACGGGCTCACGGCCCTACGAGCCCTCTTGGTCCCTCGGACACCAGCCGGTCCCTGCCCGCTTGTCCATACACCGACAACCCGCGAACGCACGCCGGAGCCCGGCCCTAACCGCTGCACACCCACCAACGCCGGCCCCGGGCTGACCGGGGGGAGCTCGGAGCGGGCCCGCCCCACCTTACCCTGTTCTCCAGCTCGGCCGGGAACTTGCTCTGGAACTGACACCGCGTCCCGCCGCTGTAGTCGCGCTGAATGAACACTTTGCCCGACACGGGCGCCTGCTGCGGCCTCATCGCGCCGCCGCCGCCCGCGGCCCCCGCCGCCGCCCACACCNTCTGGACAACTCCGGGCTGGGGAAAGGGCGGAAGCGCCGTCAGGCGCACGCGTCATCGCCTCGCTGCCACGGCAGCACGCATGCGCGACTCCGCAAAGCGGCTAGACCGCAGCCTCCGCGCATGTGTACACGCCGCCCGCCTCCCATTGGCTGCGTGGCTGCGATCCCGCCTCCCCCGTCACAGGCAGGGTTACCTCACGTGTAGGCTGCGCGGTGCGTGTGACGTTGCTGAGCACGTGGTACAGCCCTGACGTACGCGCGCTGACGCGGCTCCGCCTCGCGGTAGCGGGCAGGCTTCGGGCCTGGCGGAGGGCGGCGCTCGGGCTGCGGGGCCGGCGCTGGGGCTGAGCCGCGGCTTTATCATCCCCGTAGGGCTGGGAGTCGGCACTGCAGCTGGGGTCAGCGCGCCGCAGGGACAGGCCTGTCCCATGGGGTGTACGCACGGTCACAGTGATACTCGAGTCCAACCGTCTCTCTCCTCTTCTGACCCATCTCCCTGAGCACCTCATCTCCCATCTGGTCAATACACCCAGGGGTGGGGACTCCACCCCCTCCCTGGGCAGCCTGTCCCACACCCCCACAGCTCTTTGGGGGAAGAATTTCTTCTGACATCTCATCTGAACCTGCCCTGGTGCAGCTTGAGGCCATTCCCCTTGTCCTGTCCCCTGTCCCCGGGCACAAGAGACCATCGCCCACCTCTCTCCAACCTCCCCTCCGGTCATTCCAGAGAGGGAGAAGGTCTCCCCTCAGCCTCCTCTTCTCTAGACTCAACCCCCTCAGCTCCCTCATCCGCTCCTCAGTTTGTCCTCCAGACCCTTCCTCAGCCTGGTCACCCTCCTCTGAACCCACAGGACCTCCATGTCCTTCTTGGAGTGAGGGGCCCCGAGCTGAACGCAGCACTCGAGGTGCAGCCTCACCAGTGCCCAGTCCAGGGGCACAATCCCCTCCCAGACCTGCTGGCCACACCGGTTCTCATCCAAGCCAGGATGCTGTTGGCCTCTTCCCTTTGTGTGTAGAGCATTACATTGCTGAGCAGCTTCAGAGCTTCAATAATGGGCTTTTCCCAAGACTTTGGGAGCCCAGCAAGGCATGTTGTGGGCATTGGGACATTGGATTTGCAAATAGATTAGTTTAAGACAGTAGGAAATTTGTGTGCTGCAGCTAAATGGCCTCTGCATCTAATGATGTTATTTAAAAACATTTTCAATTAACAGAAACACAAGGTGACCCTCCCCAGGAGGTGGATTGCTCATAGTAACATGTGCCATTGCCTCCAAAAATCCCCTGACAGCACCTTTACAGCCCATTTGGAAACCGGGGGACTGGAGGATGATGCAACTTAAGATTTCTCTATGGCAAGCTGTGCCCACAGGATTAGAAAAGAAGCAAAGACAAAATGCAGGCAAAATTGCTGAACCTGAACTGCAGTGCATTCCTCAGCGAGTTACTTCTAAGAGACATGAGCAAGCCTTTCTGCAAAGGCTGTGGGTGAGTTGATTAGTGTGTGTCTGTGTTAATTAACAAAGCACTTCACAGAAGTACTGCAGGACTCGAGGTCCAGCAGCAGCAAAGCCTCGCAGACACACTGTCAGCCAGAATTAAGAAACCTGGCTCTGTTGGTTCCTCTGTGATCCTCGTCCCTAATTCTGTGGCTGGTGCAAATGAAGCTGATTTCTTGCCTTCAGCATTCCTGAGAGTCTTTTGCTCATCTGGAAGTTGTGAAATCATAGATGATCAGAGGATACTGTTCCAAGGTTCAGAAGTTAGCTAATCAGTGACATGTTTGTTTAAACAATTATTGGAAACCGTCACTTGGCGAACAGAAAGCAAGGGGAAGCAAAGCATTTGGGATGTTGTTTCATTATTCACTTACTGCAGCTGCTCCAACTCAGTCTGCTGAAGCTTCCACTTGGGAGATGATACACAGGAGGAGAGTTTCCAGGCATCCCAAGGAGGAATGAACTCCAGTGCAGGGACACTGGCTCAGGCTATGCTCTGTCTCCATCGGGTCATCTCCAGCAGGGTGCTGGGACATGGCTCTGCTGGTGTTTGTCCATCTTGTCATGGAGGCAAACTCCCTTGCTGCCTCAGCAGGCATTACCTGAAAGCTGTCTCCCTTAGACTCATAAAAGGGCTTGGAGAAGTGGGAGTCTCACCTTTTGGGGGCCAAAGCTATAAGGGAAGAAAGGGCTGTGTATGGGGGTTCCTTTGTCTGAGTGCCAAAAAGAAACCAATGCCCCTGTCGCCCCTCTCCGAGCAGCACGGCTTTCACCCGTCACTCTGGTGAAGTTTGTGAGTCATGAGCTCACCATCTGTGCCCTTGCTGCAGTTTGTATGGATTACTTCTTCTCCCTAAACCTCTTTTCTCTTGCAAGAGGATGACAGTTGCCAGACCTGGAGCTGATCCCCCGGGATCTCTTGGCTCGCAGGCTGTCTCAGTCCTCGTATGGCTTTGCCCCAGCGCTCCGGTATCCTGCTGCCTTGGAAGTGGCATGGAGGGAAGAGGAGAGCCAAGGTCTCTGAAGTCCAGGGCTATTGTAAGCCCCAGCACTGTGCTTCCATCTCCTCACAGCAGTTCCAGAGACTGTGGAGTGAGACACAGACGTTCCTGTGCCTGGTAATGCACAGAGCACACCCCCAGAGTGTGAAGCTTTGGGGCAAAGCACGGGAGTAAGGCTGGTGAGAAAAGACATCATTTTACTGTTTAAACCCATCTTGTGTTTTACTTCCAAATCTCTTGTTGTCTCAGTTGATGGGAGTGTTGGTAACAACTCTCAGTGCGAGCCTGAAGGTGTGTAGTGTGTTCTGCCATCCCAAACTGATGTGAGCCCAGATTTTGTTAGGAATCGTTGGGGCACTTGTTGGCATGTGGAGCCGGGTGTCACAAGGGCATGAATGAGATGACCAACCTCTCTCAGGGACCTGCTCTGTCATCTTCAGTTCTTGGCATCATCCCTCCTGTTTTGTTTTGTTTTTTTTTCTGAATCTTTGTATTCCTTGCAGAGAAAAAGATTATGAAATTTTACAGTGCAGTAAAAAACTAATTTTGTTTATTAAATAAGAAGGCCCTGTAAAAAAGAGAATGAGAATTCAATCCAGATGCTATCTGTTGTGAGGGCATTTCAAATTCCAGATGTTGGTAATGAAATGGGATCTTTAATTCATGCTCTCAGAGCATGCTCCTGGCTGGGTAACCTGCCCAGTGCATCTCTGGGCAGCCCAGTGTGGCTGTGGACTGGCCTGTGGTTAGAAGCCACCACAGTATCTAACATAGGGTTCAGCATTATTCCTTGGCTGAATGGACTTTTCTACAGTTCTGTGGCCAAGAGTGCCATTGTAACTGCATAAAATCAACTTTGTGCTTGTTTTAGGAAGGGAATAAACCAGTGACTTGAGGAACTCACCACCCTGATTATAGCAAAGGGCTTGGGAGCCCTTGGTTGCAGGCACTTGCACAGACATCACTGCTGCTGTTGGAGGAGCAATGGCAGCTTATTCAGGGCTCTTCTCTCCCTGCTATCTACCACATGTTTCCTTTGTGTGCCTCAAGCAAGCCTGTTTCCTGAGGTGCTTGGTATTCCCCAACCAGCTGAACCCTCTCTCCCCCTGCAATGTGAGATGGCTTTTCCTGGCTCAGAGCCATGAGAAAATCATCTGATCTGATTTACCTTCAGTTACCTTCAAAAGCCCAGGCTTTTGTCCATGGTTTTATCTCTTAACCATAGCCATTGTCTGTCATCCCAAGGGAAAGGGATGAACTCCCCAGGGTGCTGCAGGTGGTGTCACCTCGTGGTGGTCATAGGCGGATGGCTGATGAGAAGAGGTTGGTGTGAAGCCTCACTGGTGCTCTGCCAACAGGTGATAGGTAAGGAGTGTCTGCATGTAAGGCCAACCTCATGGGGTTCACCAAGGCTGGGTCCTGCACTTGGGTCACAACAACCCCAGGCAGCACTACAGTCTTAGGGCAGAGTGGCTGGAGAGCTGCCTGGAGGAGAAGGAGCTGGGGGGGTTGGTTGGCAGACGGCTGAACACAAGCCAGCAGTGTGCCCAGGTGGCCAAGAAGGCCAAGGACATCCTGGCCTGTGCCAGGAATGGTGTGAGCAGCAGGAGTAGGGAAGGGATTGTCCCATTGTCCTCAGCTCTGGTGAGGCTGCACCTCAAGTGCTGGGTGCAGGTTTGGGCCCCTCACTCCAGGAAGGATGTTGAGATGCTGGAGCGTGTCCAGAGAAGGGCAACAGAGTTGGGGAAGGGTCTGTAGCACAAGTCCTCCGAGGAGCAGCTGAGAGAGCTGGGGAAGGGTNAGTCCCCATCCCTGGAGGGATTGGAAAGGCCGAGAGATGAGGTGCTGAAGGACATAGGCTAGAGGTGGCCTGGGCAGGGTCAGTCTGGGCATGGACTCCATGAGCTTCAAGGTCTCTTCCAAACCAGGTGATTCAGTGATCCTATGATTCTATGTGTGGAGGCTATGGAGACCACAGACATCAGAGATGGGCTGGACACGAGTGACTTCTGTCAGCACAGATGGTTTTTGTCCTTCCTGTGTGTCCCCTGCAGAGCCACTGTGGCCGTGCCATGATGTGCAGGGAACTGACAGCTTCCCTGTGTCTCTGCTGGGTTTTCCTACCTGCTGGAAACCTCTTTGCTGTCCCACGGGATCTCTGAACCGATGACAAACGTGCATCCATGTAGTAATGGATAATCTCAGGCTCTGTGAGTTCAGGTTTTGCCTGCAGCACCTCAGCTCGTGTCACTGCTTAAAAATACAATGCAGCAGCAGCAGAAAGTGTGAATATGTGGCAGGGAAGCAGTGCTGTAAACCACCTTAGCTGTCATCCCCATCCCTGCCAGGAGGATAAACCTCCAAGAGCCCCAGACACGGGTGGAGGGAGCAGGAGGAGACTTGTCCCATGTCTGGGTTTGCAGTCAGATGGTTTGGATTGCCTTGAACATCCCCTTGGGAGCTTTGTTTCCTTCCAGCTCCCAAAAATGCTGTTTCTTGGGGAATACTGATGCCTGATGCCCACCCTTCAGGCAACCCCTCCCCATAGCCCTCCAGGGGCCGGCAGCCACCCCGGGGAAGCTGCAGCTCCGCTATCACCCGCCTAAAGATCACCCGGAGTGTCTTTTAAGTGGAAATTACTGATTGTTTTCCCTAATTAGGTGGAGTAGAAATAAATTAAGCAGGGCCACAGCCACTGTTATCTTGTACCTGATGGCCAGCGTTCTGTCTGGCAGGGATTGCTGCATTGGGCTCTGCAAGTTTTTCATTTTCTTCTGCTAAAAAGCTGATAATGTTTGATCCTCCCATCACGGGAGGAGGGGAGGGGGGATATAGAAACTTGTTTTCAGAGGTCTGTGGGGTTTGTGGGCAGATAAATCCCAGGAGTGGCTGCTGGCTGAACAGAGAATATAAGGAGGGGCGTCAGGCTGGGCCTGGGGGGGTGTGGAAGGGAAGCAGCACCCACCTTTTTAAAGATCTCTTTCTGTTTGCATTTAACCTTTGTCTATTAGCTCTCGAAGTGGGGACTGTGCTGATTTGTCTGGGAAGGCTGCTGGCAGGGGATGTGTCCAGCAGGGGTGGGTATCACCATCCCCCTCTGGTCGTATGCTGAGCACGGCTTGTGACAGCAGGGGAGGGGGGAGGCTCAGCCGGAGCGTTCCTGGGATTTCCCTTTACACGTTGCTCCGAGCTGGGCTGCTTCTTTCCCAGCACACCAGAGTCTGGTGCAGCATTGTCCTTCCTTTGCAAGAGGACTTTTGACAGCCAAGATGAATTCAGTGCCAGCAGAGCAGCAAGAAGCATTAACCCTTAATCCCCATCTTGAGGGAGGGGGTGGGCACTGAGCAGCAAGAGGACCCTTGTTGGGGTGGCAGAACTCTCTGTTGCCTTCTATAGCTTCCTCCTCATCTGTCCATGTGTGAAGATGGGGACAGATGAGCTGCATGGTCCCAGGCTCTGAGAGACACATTTCCAGACCTCTGGCCCCACCAGTGTCCTCCTAGAGACACAAGGTGCTGCTGGCAATGGGCTACCCCCTATTTCAAGCAAGGATGAAGAACCCAGGTTTGTCTTTCTAGCAGAGTAATTTAGGTTTCTCCCCGCTGTTGTGAGTGGATTTCTTGTTGTGAGTGGATTTCCTCCCTGGGAAGGGGGGATGGGTGCTGGTATGCCTGGCCAGGAGCTGGCACGAGGACGTGCTGGTGTCAGTGTGGCTCTGTGGGGGTGGGTTGGTGTGGGTGCTGTGTGGGACTGCTCTGGTCTGTTCAACATCCCATCAGGTGTCAAGATCAATGAATCCCTGCCAACCACTCCACAATCCAGTGAGGGTGAAATAAAGACAAGAATGATTTATTTGGTTTAGTTCTTACAGAATAGATCAGCAGCCCATGTGTCTGGACAAAATATACAAGATAACAGATAAACAGTGTTGTCACTGTCCCCAAACTCACCCTCCAGGGATACATCTGTGCTGGCTGGCTCCATGGAAGGTCTTGTGGTCCTGAGCCCAGTTTGGTGGAGTGGTCCTGTGCCACAAGCCAGAGCAGGGACACCTTCTGAGCATACCCTGGCTGCTCAGGGCCATCTCCAGGAGAGGAACCTGCCATTCCCAAAGGCTGCCAGAAGTTGCCCAGCCAGGGACATGGCAGCCCAGATGGGGTCCCTGGCTGCCCCCAGTGCCACGAAAAGAAAAGAATAATGAAAGATGGAGCCCAGTTGCCCCCCATCCCCTACTCTGGGTTTGTGGAGGAGCTGGGCACCCTGGCCTCCTCTTGCCCAGCTACTCTTCCTTGGGGATGTGACAACAGCACCCCTGATTTCCTTAGGGAAGAGAAAAAGAGGGAAAAAGAAACAAACCACCCAGGCTAAGTGGTGTCCTGTCCTGGGAACCTGGATGTTCCCTGCTGCTGATCTTGCCTCACCCTCCTGCCCTCCACCCCCTCCCACAGGAACAGCCTGAACTAATTAACCCTCTAGCACTCCATAATGAAGGCTAATAAACACCTAATGGCTTTGCTTGAACAAACAACCTCCGCACAGGCTGTAGGAAACCCCCAGTCCAGTGGCATGGCATGATGTGGGGGGCTGGCGTGGTGTCCCCCAGCTGTCCCTTCCACATGCCTGAGCCTGCAGCCCCCAGTCCTGGCGCGCCTGGGCTGTCACAACCCGGCTGCTTGTGCCTGCCGGGCTCTGCTCCAGAGAGGGTTCCCACTGCACAGACTGTCCCTCGGGACAGCTGCCAGCCCCACGGAGCCACGCGTGACCCACTCACCGACCTCACCCGGTCAGGCTTTCCCCTCGCTTAACTCCCCAGTGCCCGTAGCTTTATCCAAACCTCATCCTCCCATCTCCCACCGCAGGGGCGATCCCCTCCCTCGGCGAGCATCATCCAGCCCTTCTCCGACATCCAGGCAAGCTGCAGCGATCCCACGCCGCCACCAGCCGCTGTCCCCTCCCCGGGGACACAGGGGAAAGCCAGCGCTGTCTTCAGTGGTCTCCGCGCTGTAATCCGTCCCCAGGCTGCCGGAGCTGGGGTTGTACGAGCCCAGGCTCTGAGGGAAATGCAGTCAGCTCAAACCACTGCACCAGATGTGCTGCCTTTGCCTAACCTTTGGCTGGTTCCAGTGTGCAAATGGTTAAGATCATAATGTTGACGTTTTCTCAGATGTTTTACGTGTGTGTAAAATGCCCTCCAAGAATGTGCTTTTGAATGCAAAATCATCCAATCACGATTTTACTGGAGTTTATAAAACCATTTAAAAATACAAGTTTTCAAGGTGCCTGAGATGCTGCTGGCCGCTGCAGTAGACTCTGAAGCTCTTGCAGGGGAAGGAAATTGCTGCTGCAATGGTGAATGTGCTCAGTCTTCAGTGTGTGAAGGTGTCTGGTCACCTCTGAAAACATTAACATAGGGGCAGCTAGGAATAAAAATGTCCTGTCTCTGCACCAAACCCATCTGCTTTCTCCTGGGGAGGAAGGCTTCTGTAGATGTGAATGTACCTGCATCAGGTGCTGAAAGTACAACTTGAGAGCTCAGGACCACTCTTTGGTGGACTGAATTGCTGAGCTTATCTCAGCAAGGGTGAGGACATGCTTTATCCCCCATGGTGACATCTCCAGAGATGTTAAGTGAGAATATCTTCTTTTTCCCTGGCTTTACTGAAAACCTGGGTCAAAAAAGAAGCTAATTGGAATTTTGTGGGTGTTCTACTGTTGCACTTTCAGAATAGAATCGATGGCAAAACCCACAGTCACTGGGAATCTTCCAGGTTTGCCTATGGAGATGGAAGCTAAGCCATGGTGATCGTGTAACTGGTCTGTTTCAGAAAGATCCAGGTGTTGCATTGCACCATTTTACAGTCCCATCCATGAGTAGTTCATCATTTTAACAGGCTTTGCTGTGTCTTGTGGGGGTGTTTGTCAGGAGCCACACACACCCTCCAAACTCCCAGTGCCTCCGTGATTGCTTCAAGGACACCGAAATGGGATGGCAGCTTCTTCCTGGTGCAGTGGGAAAGTCAGGGAGCTGGTGGAGGCAAAGCAAATGGGTCAGCAAAGCAAACCCATGTAGCCCCCCCCCACAGCCCCTCTGCATGTCCCCAGAGCCATGGGGACAGCCCCAACCCCACTGCCTGGAGCCCCTGGCTCTGCTCTGGGAGGTTTCCNTGCTGTCCTGTGCCAGCTGCTTGAGGGGATCCTGCTGTGGCAGGGGTGGGACTGGGAGATCTCCAGAGGTCTCTCTGACCCCAGCCAGTCTGGGATGCTGGGATTCTGAGAGAGCCCAGCTCACTCTGTGGTGCTGACCCAAACCCTGTTCCAACAGGGATCACCCTGGGAAAAGCCACCGATGCTCACAGTGAAGGTCCTGCATATGGGGGCTGCACGGTCACATTCCCCTCCCACCGTGGGCCAAGCTGAGACACTGGGGGTGTCACCAAACCCTCGTGGTTAATGAACACAGGACTTTCCAGCCTGACATGACCAAGTGCAGAAACTCTGCACTTGTGGAGGAGACAGACCTGGAAACAAAGAGTCTTTCAGGCTACCTAATGCTGTATAGATCCAAAAGGACAAATCGAATTTCCAGGCACAGCTCAGATTGGGAGATATGCTTCCAAAGCCAATTTGTTTCATTTTGTAGACTTGAAAGATTCTAAGTCGAGGCTCCCTGTATGGTTTGAATTAGGTTTGGATAGTGGTATTCTGGAAAGCTAAAGCTGGAGAGGTTTTCACTCACTCGGGGCGTTTGTAATCAAGTAGGGGCCATCTAGTATTTCTGCAAGGCTTTCCAATAAGCTATGTCTGCCCTCAAACAGAGCTTTCACGTGGTTAAAAAAAAAAGGAGGAGTACCTGAAAATGGAGGTGTTGCTCATATTAAATGTTTAGGAATAAGATTCCACTTGTGTGTCAACAGAAAGAGGCAATTTCAAAGGGTGCTGCTTCAAAAAGAAGGAGCATTCGTGAGGGGCCACAGCATTTTGGTCTGAACAGGGGCTTGGCACCGGTGGGTCCGTGTCTTGGCCACATCAATCCTGGCTCACTTGAACCCACCAAGATGCTCCCAGCGTCCTTCCCTCACCCAGGGCCGCCTACATGCTCTGTCTCTGTAGGACTCGAGTGTCCAGCATCTTCCTGGGTTGGTGGGAATCCACTTTGTCCCTGCTCCAGTGCGAGGAGCCGACACAGCTCCTGAGGATGCATCTCGCTCCCTGCAAAGCCGAGAGCAGCAAGAAGCCCATTTCAGCAGAGGGATAAGCCCCTGGCTCCCACCGCTGAGCTCAGCTGCCAGAAAAGTTCCCCGGGAAGTAGCACAATCTTTGTTTGGTCATTAAAGCAGAAAAAGAGAGAGAGAATCTTAGGAAATGCTTGAAACGATTAGGTGATCTTAACTCTAAGGAGCTAAACAAATGCAAAGCAATTCTTCCTCCCCCCTCCTCCTCCCGCAGCCCCTCGTGCTGCTGTAGAATGTAATCTCATTTCTAAACACACAATTACGGAAAATAAAAAAAAAAAAAAAGAAAAGAAAAGAATAATTAATTTCTGCTTCCTCATGCAAATCCTCTGACCAATCATTTAGGGATCAGGGGCAATTCAGCTTCTTGTGCAAATTCCAAACTGAAGGCCTGGAAAGAAAAAAAAAAAAAAAAAAGCAAGTGAATGGATTTACTTTTCTAAGAACCAGAATTAACAAAGGTCCCATTTTCCATGGTTATGTGCCTGGCCAGACAGCCCTCGCTGACAAGCTCTCAAAAAACATGTGTTGGCCTGTTGAAAAGGCCCCAGTGTTGACTGACAGACAATTGAAGTGACAAATTGTTTCATTGTACTTGGCAGGGAGAGCGCTGTATTAGATAATTATGGCGAGGAGGGAAGCGACAGGTCACAGGTCAGAAGACACGTCTGACCCTGTTTTCTGAAAGCCCTGAAAGGAGCCTGCGCCCGGGAGAGCAGCCTGAGGCTGCCGGCGGTTTCCCTCTCCGTTGTGATGATTAAGAGCTAACGAAGATGCAGCTCCATCACCGTTCACCCCCGGTCCTGGCTCTTGGGAAGCGGGTGCTGGGGTTTGGTGATGGCTCAGTGCCACATACTGTGTATGGTGGGGTGAGGACAAGCTCTCCAGTGGTGCCCACAGCCCCTTGCCAGTGGCCAGGGTGCTGCCTTTGGCAGGCTGGATGGCTGCTGCTGCCCCGAGCGTGCATGGCTGCATCAGGACAGTCTTGGCAATTGCTCCATCTGACTGTGGCAAAGGTTGGCAGTGGTCCCCAGCACAGCACCAGGCATGATTATGGGGTGGCACAGATGGAAAGGTGAGGAAAGCAATGTATAGTGGCTGAAAGAGGCTGAGGGGAGACCTTCTCCCTGCCTGGAATGACCTGAGAGGAGGTTGGAGTGATGGTCTCTTGTGCCCAGGGACAGGGGACAGGACAAGGGGAATGGCCTCAAGCTGCACCAGGGCAGGTTCAGATGAGATGTCAGAAGAAATTCTTCCCCCAAAGAGCTGTGGGGGTGTGGGACAGGCTGCCCAGGGAGGGTGTGGAGTCCCCACCCCTGGGTGTATTGACCAGATGGGGAGATGAGGTGCTCAGGGAGATTGGTTAGAAGAGGACAGGGATGATTGGACTCAATGACCAAAAGGTCTTTTCCAACCTCATGATTCTGTGAACATGGTCCTCGGCGGTTCCACCACTGCACCTCAGCCCCTTTACTTTGGACGAGCAGCTTTGGCATTTTGAGGCAGCATCTCCCCAAACAGGCATCACAGCAGTCAGCAAAGGCTGCAGCTGCAACGCCATTAGCATCCCTTTACATGGGGGTAACAGCTACCCCTGTCTTTGCAGGGCAAAACCATCTTTCCCAGTCCTACCCAGTGCCAGCCAGGCCAGCAGCAGTGGGTACAAACACAGTGGCTTCACCACAGGTGCCCACACCGGCCACCCCACGAGCACCTCAGCACGTCTGTGGCAGGATCCATCATACCAGCCCTGACACCCACATGATACAAGTGGCACTGACACCTTCCCATCTCTGCCTGCAAACACTGGAGGACTAACCAGTGCTCACTGGGACCTGAGGTTTCACTGGGGTTTTTGGCTGGCTGCAGCAGAGTACAGCTAATAATTATTGAAGCCCCTCTCCCGCCATAGAAATAAAATATGGCATGGAATCACGGCACAGCTACTCCATTGAGAACGCTGCTCAACTGAGTAATACCAATAATTCAAAACAGATGAGCTGAAGGCTTGAACACTATAGACTTAGTATCCCGATCTGCCCTGACCCCTGCGACTCGCTGAAAGTTACCTTGAGACTCGCCAGAGCTCTTTGTAACTTCTGTGAGGGTTATTTATTGCAAAGTCATAAATATTTGTTATGGATTTTCCCCATCAATCTAGAAAATGAATTAGGTTAGAAAAAATTTATGCACTTGGATTTTGGGCATGTGTTTTTCAGGCAGGGGAGGAAAAGTAGGATCTCCATTGTGCTGGGGATGGGATGCTGCAGAGCTCTGGGCTCTGCTGCCTGTGTTAATTAATTCCCTTCCACAAACGGTTCAAAATACACAGTACAGTTCAGAAGGGGGGGTGTGGGGGAGGGAAGGGAAGAGGTTCTTCTTTAAATCTCCCTTAAAATCTTCCATAAAATTATTTATGGGGGAAGGAAAAGTCTTTCCTCCCTCCCGGATGCCCTGCCAGCCCATTAAAAACTTGAAATTTGGGGGCTGTTTGCCCTGGGAAATCAGCTTCGAGCCAGCACCTCCCAGCACCCCTCAGCACCAGCGCCAGCTGGGTGTAGTAGTGATGGAGGGGGAGTGCTCAGCCCCTTCCCCTTTTACCTTGAGGCAGAGCCAACTCATTTTTCCATCCCTTAAAGAAAGGAAAGGGGAGCAGGACACTCCTCTGGTGAATTTAAGAGCTTTTATTTAGGAAAAGGCCTTAATTTCAAGGATGCTCCAAAGTTCCCTTGGTGTGGTAGCATTTCATCACCGATGGATGCTGCCATTGGGTTGCTGAGCAGGGTCACATCAGGAAGCAGGGCAGGTCCTGAGGGAGCTGGAGTCAGCAAGGTACAGGGAGGACGTGGGGTGCAGGGGATGAGCCAGGTGGTCCCTTGTCCTGGCTGCAGCTGAAGCAACCTGACCTCTGGGCCTAGTGCAGTCATGGGTGCTGCAGGATTCTCCTAACCAGCTCCAAACAGCACGAAGCATCACGAAGCATGAAGCATCATGAAGCATCTGACCAGTTTTGTGGTGCCCGGTGTCTCTGCCCTGCTGTCCCCACAGCCCTCGAGACTCTGGGTTGGCAACAAAATGGCGGCCTACCACATACCAGAGCCACTTCTTCGCCCGGTGATGTGAAATGAAATGCCCTTTTTTTCCTCTCCAGGACTCAGGGGCTGTGTTTCTTCTTTGCATTAGTTTTACAGGAACCCTAAAAACATCCCAGAAGACCCCACAGGATCCCACAAATCACACTGACACTTTTAAGCTGTTTTCACTTGGGCTAATGAGCTGCTGTTCTAAGAGGTTATTGCCAACACTTAAATCTGACTGCACTGTGGTGGTGGTGGTTTAAAACTGTTTGTAGCTACGTGTCCCATATGGGCTTTCAACAAGCTCAAGAGAGATTCTACCTCCATTGTCTGTGCTGTCTCTTCCCAGTCCCCAGGTTGCCCAGTGCCTGAGAGCATGGACTGGGATGGGGACTGTGCGCCCTGACTGGGCAGGGTGGGAGGTGGGTCAATGAGTCTCCAGGATGTGTTCCCCTGGGTCTCTGCTCACAGTGGGATTGTAGCAGTGAATTGTCCCCTACTTGCTTCCTGGGTCACCATTCGCAAGCTGCCCTCTTGGACCCTCCTCCTCCCCTTCTCCCACACCACATGGTGATTCCCCCATTGCTCGGTGGTTTCTGGGCTCCACAGCTGCCCAAATCCTGCCAGACATCCGACTGGCCCTGCAAATGGACCTGTGGGGAGGGCTGGGTGTCCCCACTGCAGGAGCTGCTGCACCAGGGTGCAGGATTAGGATGGGATCAGTGCCTTTCCCAGCACAGCACCGGGTTGTCACTGGTCCCTGCACCCTTGTTTTGTGTAAGAACCCGCTTTGATTGCAGGGTCTTGCACGGGACCTGCCAGCCTGTGTGTCCCTGCTGTGATTCACACAGGGGTAGCAAGTCCCTCTCTCCCATGTCTGTCTGTCCAGCCACCCAAAAGCTCTTGAAAAGGTTTGCATGAATGAGCTGATCTAGCTTTGTTTCTGCTCCCGTTGCTTTGCCCTTTCCCCTTTGGCCTTTGCCCGGCTCCCTGGCCAGGGGACTGAGGGTTTGGCCACAGATCACTGCACAGCTGGCCAGATGCTCTCACAGAAGCACAAAGAGCTGTGGTGGGGGCTCATGGCTCCTCCCACTCCCTGGCTCTGGGCACTGGCCTGTCTGCTAAAGCACCAAACAGCATCTTTAACCCGTGGGAAGGTAAGACCTCGGTGGGGGTGCTGTGCATGGGCTCCACACAATGCCATCCCACTGCCAGGGGAGATCTTGCTTCCCAATGCCGTCTTGGCACGCTGCTCCCCATCTTCATCCATCCTGCTCTCCTCCCACTGTGCCTGTGCTGATGCAGCAGACCCAGAGCCCTGCCATCCCCAGCTTTTCCTGCTTGATGTGAGCCCACAGCACTAGGGAGGAGGGGGACACACAGAGTGCCCACACTGCTGGCACAGCCTGGATCTGGATAGACATTTGTGTGCATCACTTGGCTCATCTGTGGCTGCAGGCAGAGAAGAGATGCTCCTTTAGGTCTGCCTTCATCCTTTACCTTGCCTGATGCTCTGCCTGCAGCATCCCCTGTTGCAGGATGCTTTTCATGACCCCTTGCCCTGCTGAGCTGTGCCAGGGAGCTGAGCATGCCAGTCCCACATGTATTCCTAGGAGGAAACACCCTCATCTCTCATTTCTTGCCCATTGCCTAGCTAGCTGGGACTCTGTCCTGTGCAGGTGATGCCACTTGTAGGTTGTCGTGGTTTGGGGCTCTGGGCAACCTTGTCTAGCTGCAGGCCTGGAGGATCGTGGCCCTGCCTGTGGCAGGGGTTTGGAACTCGATGGTCCTCGGGGTCCCTTCTGACCCAGAGCAGTCTGGGGTTCTGTGGTTTTGCCCCAGCTGAGAGCTGAACACCACGCAGCCACTCTCTCTAAATGGGGAGGGGGGGAAGGGAGAGAAAAGAAAGCCAACAAAGAAAGACAAACCTCATGGCTTGGGACAAGGACAATTTACTGGGACTGCAGAGAGAGATATAACAACAACAGGACTTTATAGCAAAATATACAAAACTGGTGACACAGGATGTGATTTCTCACCGAGCTGCACGACTCAGGCCATACAGCTCAGAGCCATCCTGGAACCAGGCTGTCCCCAAAACCACACGTCCTGGAGCTGTGTCTTCCCCCCCATACTGGCTGCTAGAAAAAAAATGAACTCTACTCTAACCAAAACCAGGACATAGGTGATTCCTGCTGACAGTTAACTTATAGATGTCTGGGTGTGTCAGGTGTGTGGGGTTTTGTGTATTGGGCATCTAGATCACAGTGACAAGGCTGATGTGCCAGTCTGGGTATGTGCATGGCCGCTTGCGCCCGCGCCTGCCCGCAGGACACTGCTCTGAGTAACATAGTAGTGGAAAAAGTTGACAGAGGGAGCATGACACCAGGAGCTGTTCGTTCAATCAATGATTTACCAGATGTGTACACTGTACTAAAGGCTTGTAAACATACTTTAATGGCCAGCTGTAAATCCAGGCAGTAGCAGTGCCAGCTTCATCTCCATCGGATGTGTTTTAGGAACAGCAGCGTGAGGGCTCTGAATCACTTTGTTAGAGGCTCTGTCAGCCCTGCAATTGTGTGTGTAAATCAAAGAACCAATGTCCTTAGGTCAAAATTATTTGAATGTCAGGCAAGGTTTTACGACCAGGAACTTTTCCTTTGCTGGGTTCCCTGCAGTTTCTTGTCTTCCACAAATGGCATCTCCAGAACTTGGGGTTTCCGTCCCAGTGCCCCGAGTGCGTGGCAGTGTTTTCACTGGCTATGCTGGAAGTCTCTTTTGTTACTCACTGAAGCAAAGCATCATTAGTGAGAAGTGCAGAGTGTACACAAAGAGGAACTTGCCAAATTACTAATAAGCAGAAACTCCATCCATCTTAATGAGACAGGGTTAAGAAAATAGCAACCTAGAATATGCACAAAGGAGTTTTTTTCCACACTGCTTATTCATCTTAGGTAGTAGTTCAGAGCTCCATCTCTGGTGCTGCTCCCAGGTTGTCTCATGGTTTCCTAACCACAGGCTGCTTAGGCACTTGCAAATCATTAAGCATGAGAAAGATAAATAAATAAGTGGATGGGTGGCTCAAAAATTATTAGAGGGAAGACAGAAATCTGGTTTCTGAACAAATGAAACAACTCCACAAGTAAATACTGGTTCCAGGGTCTTTTTACTGCTGAGCAATTTGAGTTTGCACCAGGCAGCAGATGAAGAGAGTGCACTGCCTGTGGCAGAGCTAGAAATCATCCCTGCAGTGTGGCAAATGGATGGCAAGGGAATGCTGCGTGGTGCTGGTCATGTGGTGCTGGTCAGACAGTGTCTGCCATGGGCACCTGGCACTGCTGGGACACTGGCATGCCGCCAGCCCCAGGCCTGTGCTCTGGATACCTGCACCAGAGCCATCCACTCTTCATTATGCAGCACAGAGGAGCACCAGGAAGAAGCAGAGAGGGGTTTTCATTTGGGGAAGGTCAGGGAAACATTACAAGTCCATTTATTTTCTGTGTTTTGTTATGGAGGGTCCAGAGAAGAACTCACAGAAACCCCAGTCACCAGCCAGGCTGTCCTTTGAGGCCGAGAGACCCAGTGAGCTCTCAGATTCCACGGACTCATCTGGTGATGGATGTGAGTGTCTGCTAAGGAGCCTGTGGTCCCCTCAGGCTTGGTCTGCCAGGTCTGTGGGACCAGTTGTGATGGACCAATCCCTCTGATTCCAGCTAGTGTTACAGGAGAGGATCCCTCTACTTTGAGAGCTGCTGCCCAACTGCCATGTGCAGAGCAGATCTCCGCAGTATCCAATGATTTCAGGGTGCAGTAGATTTCAGGTTGGATCTTTGGACAGAGGATTGTGACAGAGAAAGAAGCATAAGATGTTTCCTCATGGTGGGCACTTCTCCAGCTCCCTCACTTTGGGGTCCTCCCCAAAGCAGCCGAGGATCCCATGCGTGCAGTCACCCCAGGGCTTCTTCTGGACCGAGGCCCCATCGTATCGGCCCTGCAGTGGGATTTAGAGCTCCCCAGTGACTGGCAGCACTTCCCCAGGTTACTTGGCAATGTGGGAAGGGGTCTGCACCCTCACTGAGGTGCCTGCACACCTGCACTCTGCAGCCACATTCTTCTTTTGTTGGGTAAGAAATGGCTCGCAGAGCGTTTCTCGCAAGCCGCTCGGCTGCTGGCTATTTTATTGAACGCCAGCGCTTGCTGTACGTTGTTCAGACAGACTTTATACATGCTGCAGACCCTCTCAGCAGCCTGCACCTGGTCCAGGGCAAAGCTGAGCCTCGTAGGGAAGAATGTGCTGTAATGCAGCAAGTTATTACAGGATAAATATTTATAAGCCCCTGTAAATATTTGCCATCAGTTCCCTCCTGGGACTAAGGGCAGACGGTCAGAGTTTCAGCAGTGCTAAAGGCATTAGCTGTTGTAGTTCTTTATATGTTATCTCAGCTAGTAAACCTTTTGTTGATTGTGTTTAGTTATGGCATTTAATGGTGCTAATTTCACACTAACAGGAGACATCGGCTGGGATGGTTGCATGCCTTGATGCTGGCCCCGCGGCGAGCTGGCTCTTGGTGTAAGCATCCTCTGCAGCCCAGGTGGTGCCGGGTACCAGGCTGGGGCATCCGAGTGGGATGCAGCAGCTGCAAAGCTTCCCTGGGCACATTCCCACGTTGTGGAGTGAGAGAATGTTCCTTCTGCATCGGTGTTATCGGAGCCTCGGAGCTATCTGCTGAGAAAACCAGAAAACAAACATGGCAAAGCTAACATCCTCCTCGCCAGGCTGACCCCAGCAGGGGCTATCAGCACGACCAGGGGGTGTCTAATCTAAAGCAAATACCCCTGGGGGTGTCTGGGAGGTGTCCTGCTGCAGGGGTGGCACGGTGGGCTCCCTGTGCTGCGGGGTGGGCACCGAGCAGCAGGTCCAGCAGGGCAACTCTTGGTGGTTCTCATGTGATCCCGCGCAGAGCAGGGACAGCGGGTGTCTGGCCATCGGGTCCCAGCTCCCCCATCACTGCTGCCTCTGTTGAGGCTGAGACCGGGGGCGAGCGCAGTGGTGGGAAACCGGGGAAGAAATGCCAGGGCAGGCAAGGCCGTGACTCCTCCATGCCCTCAAACGCAGCAGTAAAACAATGGGCCCTGGGCAATAGCGCTCGCAGGATTGTCGCACGGGACTATTTGGGGGCTCCACTTTGCTGCTCATGCACGAAAGGCAGTCACTTGGCAAAAATCAGCTCAGTTAGCAGCCATTGTTCATAAAGAGCCCGGGGCTGAATGGGCTCAGGGCTAATATATTCTATTATCCCACGCCTGCATGTTTCCCCGGAGCGGCGTGGAGGGAAATGCGCATTCCAGCGCGGGCGCGCTTGGCAGGGTGTACCCTGCGGGCGCTGCCCACCGGGAACGGTCCGTCAAGGCTGGGATGAGTCGGGTGGGCACCGATGCAAAAGGGTGAGGTGGGGGGTGCCAGCGGCACCGGGCACGTCATCCTCGAGATGTCCCCTCGGCGGCCAGTGCCCGCCCGCGGGTGGATGCGGGGGAGAGCAGAGGGAGCTGCGGCCCCGGGGGCAGAGCGCATGGTCCCGCGGGCTGCGGGGACGAACAATGGGGCCAGAAATAAGCACAGTTAATTGGGCTGGGCCTTTTCAAAGGGTGAGGAGAGGACTGGGGTAGCCGAAGCTGTGCGTGCTGCAAAGCATCTCATTATTCAATAAGAATATGTTAGCCCCTGTGGGAGAGGCAGCAATAAATGGCTATAAAGCAAAGTTAAACGGTGACATTAGAGGCTACGAAGAGGTTTAAGAAGTAGCGGGCGACGTAATTATGAATGGAAACGGCCGCACGGACTTTGCTCAGGAAAGTGAATGCCCAGTTTGAAAGGAGTTGGTTGGAAGTGGAGTCCTTTCCTGGACAGTTTGCTCTTTAACAGCTCTTATACTGTGTGTTAAGCAATTTAGTGGTCTAGACCCGAGCTGCTGGTTTCCCCTCACGCCTTTCTTTTTCTCTTTTAAAGAAAAAAAAATGTTTTTCTGGGGAATTCTTGTTCAGTTTAACATTCACTCATGGATTCACAGTGTGCTGCTGCAGATGTGGGTATCAGATACAGGAGAGAAAGAGCCAACAAAGACCTTCCCTGGGCTAAGTTTGTGACCTGTCCAAGCTTCGGGTTTAGCAGATAAGACATGACTTCTTTCAGCTTTCCCACTTGGATCACGAGAGCTGGACTGTGGCAGGCAGCCCCCCAAGCCCAGTGACTTCCATATGGCACGTTGGGGTCACAGACAGCCCAGGAATCAGTGTGGGATGCTCCAGGTATGTGGTAGCACATGTCTAAGAGTGAGCATGAGAAGATGCTTACCTTGCTCCACATACTATCTACTGAGCTGGGGGATAACCTGAATCCCGACCAAAGTTTTATCATGGTGTTACTGCTGTGGCCTTTGGAGAGGTCCCCAACTTTCAGACAAGAGTTTCCCGAGTCTCTGTCTTACCTGCCTGGCTAAGGTGTTTCTATTACACTTGGAACAGAGAGATTATGATACTGCCAAGTAAAACATTCCCATTGCCACTGTGAAAATGGAGAGAGTCTGCGACTTTCTTACGGTCTTGCAGCAAAACTGGAGGGTTACTTGCACAATTTGGTTCTGAGCATCTCAGACAATCAGGGGTCATATTCCAGGCCAGAGACTCACACCTGAGGATGTAACACTTGGGTACAAACACAGATTCTTGAGAGTAAGTCATCCCAAGAACCCTTGAACGGGTCCGTGCGCTGCCCTGTGCACCACATGACAGCACTCTACCGGGGCGCTGCAGCATTGCCAGCGATCTCCAAACGAGATGTTTCAGTGTTTCTAAACTCATTTGGGTGAAAGCAAATTCTGGACTGCCAGAATCCCCTGAGGGATGAAAAGTCCATTTCGCAGCTGTTTCTTGGGGCAAACAGCGATCAGTGTTTTGCTGCCGTTTCCTGAGCCCAAGCAGCAGGAGAGGGGCTCCTCCATCCCACTGCCTCGTTCGTTCAGCAGCTGGCACCTTGTGGCAAGGGTTCCTCTTGTTTACTGCTGAATTCTCCACCCCATTAGCAGTGCTAACGGGCTTCTCTCTTCCGTTGGCCCTCAGGTGAAAGTGGCTCTTTCACGCTTCCAGGCTGCAGAGCCTCTTCTCAATGAGGTGTAGTTCCTGTATTAAACAGCACAAGCTGTTTAAGCGACAGGCAGCAGCAGTAACCGGAGCTTCGTGTGAGCCTGGAGGAGGGAGCAGCTCCCTCAGACATGGACCTGTGGGCACGCAGTGGGTAGAGCTGCTCAAGATCTTGAGCAAGTGGGGATGACCAAGATGGCTTCTTCTGCCTGGCTGGTGCTGAGAGACAACCTGCTCTGCTCAGGGAGAGGATGAAGGCTCTCCTATGCGTACTGGCACCCAGTAGGTTCATGGCCACTGTCTTCAGTGTGTCCAGCTCGGGGCTTTGGAGGGCATCAAGGCTTTTGCAGGTCCCATCTTGCAGCAGAGCCATGCCAGGCCAAGCATCTCCTGCTTGTCTCTGAGCAGGAGGCATGGCTGTGGCCACAGCCCGTCAGGCTTGTGGTGGCCTAGCTCTTGCTCCAAGAAGCTGCTGGGAGCAGTTCCTACGTGAGCTCTGAAGCCATGGCTGGCAGCATGGCTGGTCTGCTTTATAGGTGCCCTTTTCTTGTGAGGGGTGGGAAGAGACTGGCACTGCTGCTGGGGGAACAAGGGATGCTGCTGCTGCATGGCAGAGTACAAGGACCAGAGATATGATCCAAGGGCTGGAGCACCTCTCCTATGATGCCAGGCTGAGAGAATTGGGCTGGTTCAGCCTGGAGAGGAGAAGGCTCCAGGGGGACCTTATAGCAGCCTTCCAGTCCCTTAAAGGAGCCTGCAAGAAAGCTGGGCAAGAGCTGTTCCCAAGGGCGTGGAGCGATGGGATGAGGGGTGATGGTTTTAAACTAGAAAAGGGAAGAATTTGGTTGGATTTTAGGAAAAAAAAATATTCATTACGAAGGTGGTAAATCACTGGCCAGGGTTGCCCAGAGGTGGTGGAGGCCCCATCCCTGGAGACATTCAAGGTCAGGGTGGATGGGGCTCTGAGCACCCTGTTCTAATGAAGATGTCCCTACTCACTGCAGCATGGGACTAGATGGGTTTCAAAGGTCCCTTCCCACCCAACACATCCTCTGGTTCTATGATTCTCTGATTCTGCTGCCCTGGCAGGGCTGGAGCCGGCTTTCCCAGGTGCGATACCCCTTTAAGAAACAGCCCGGCTCCTTCTCTCTCCTGTTGGTTGTTATTTTTTGGGTTGGTTCTTTTTTTTTT
>VXBZ01002742.1:148152-162866 GCA_013399135.1 Heliornis fulica
GCTCCAGCACCTCAACGTCCTTCTTGAAGTGAGGGGCCCAGAACTGAACACAGTACTCGAGGGGAGGCCTCACCAGTGCAGAATACAGGGGGATTATCACCTCCCTGCTCCTGCTGGCCACATTGTTCCTGATCCAAGCCAGGATGCCATTGGCCCTCTTGGCCACCTGGGCACACTTCTGGCTCATGTTTAGGTTGCTGTGGACCAACACCCCCAGGTCCCTTTCCCCCAGGCTGCTCTCCAGCCACTCCTGCCCAAGCCTGTGACGTTGCCTGGGGTTGTTGTGACCAAAGTGCAGGACCCAACACCATATTGTTGAACATCATATTGTTGGCCCCAGCCCAACAATCCAGCCTCTGGCACACGTTAACTCCTGTTGCCAGCCTGGTGGCTGTGGAGCACTGGGGTAGTACGGAGACACCGCCACCTTCTCGGGCTTGTCATCGCGCCATCCTGCTCGCCATCAGGATCTGGAACAGTGAGCAGAGCTTCCATCCAGGAAGCAACTTGTGTGCTCCCTGCTACAAGGTCTAGTGGAACAAGACTTCCAGGGACGATGCTGCGGGGACCCGTCTCCGTACCAGCGGCTCCCGTGTGCCATCTGCTCCGTGTGCGTGCGCCGGGAGTCAGATGAGAGGGGACGGTGGGCGATGAATCACCTCTCCAAGCACTGTTTATCTGCAGCTCTGAAGGAAACTCCCAAGTGATGGAAACATGTTAGTAATTTTTAGCCATATGTGCCTTTCCCCAAATCTGAGGCCGAGCCAAATGGCACAGAAGCCATACTTTAATGTACAACACATTTTCATCATTTTTCCCACGTATGCTAAATTCCTCTTCATGGTCCTGGCAAAGGAACATTTGTCTTTTTTTTTCTTTAATCCTGTTTTTTTTCTTATTTTCTCTGGAAGTTGTGTTGGAGGGACTGCCCTTCTCCCAGGGGAAGGGGCAGGCGTGTGGCTGCCGCAGCGGCTCTGTCTCCGTGCGGGTCCCGTAGGTTTGCCGGGGGCTTCGCTGCTCAGATGCAGAGACACACGGTGCTTGGAAACTTATTTCCTGAGGGCAGGGAGGGGCTTGAGATGCTTGAGAAGCCAGGCTGACCTTTTACATGGCTCTTAGAAGGTTGTCTCCATGCATCAAGAGCCTTGTTTGCTCCCCTTACCTTTTCTAGCGGAGAGGGAATCGCACGGTGCAATTTGCTGGGGGGAGGGGAATGAGACGTTGTGTTTTACCTCGCTGCTACCCCCACCATGGGAATGGCTCCTCTTTGGCACAAGGGTTTTTGTGTCACACTCAGTGGGTCAAGTCACTGCTGGGGTGATGCCCCAGAGGGGGAGCGGGGGATGTGGGAGAGGGTCGCTGGGTGCCTGCTGTCCCCTGGGTGGCCCCTTGCCCCCAGCCTTGCTTAGCAAAGGCTGCTCAGGAGTGGTTTTGATTTTTCCCTTCTCTCTGGCTTGTTTTTCAGCTCTTAAGATGACCATAAAGGAGGTGAAGAAGGAGAACGGGGACAAGATGATCGTCCCGCGCAAGAGGAAGGCGCTGAAGCTGGGGCCCATCCGGAAGAAGAACCTCAAGAAGCTGGTGCTGTTCCTGAAGAACGGGGCCGACTGTCCTTGCCATCAGCTCGACAACCTCGGCCACTACTTCCTCATCATGGGTCGCCAGGTGAAGACCCAGTACCTGCTGACGGCCATCTACAAGTGGGACAAGAAGAACAAAGAGTTCAAGAAGTTCATGAAGAAGATGAAGTCTCCCGACTGCCCGACGTTTCCATCCGTCTTCAAGTGATGCCTTGGGCGGCGGGGGAGCCGCTGCCTGGACCTCACGCAGCCCGGCTCGGTCTCGCTCCTCTGCAGCGGGGGGTGCTGGTGCTGAGCCATCCTGCTCCTCCAGCTTGCTCCTCGGAGCTTCCCTCACCGCCCCCAGCCCTCCCGCCTCCCCACTGCCGGCATTTTCCTCAGCGCCCGGACGTGCGTGTGTGACACGTGTGCACCAATCAAATGGTTGCTGGGGTCACGTGTGCTTTAGGTCCGCAGTAGCCAAAGACCCGTTGCCGTACGGATACGTACGTTCATGTAAACCGCAGCTGTCAGGTAAAGAGGGCAAGTGGAGGGGTGTGAAGTTATGTCAAGAGGTGACATGGTGGCAGGAAGGACCCTTGGGACCGTGTTCCTCTGTCTTTGTGGCCACAGGATCAGCCTAAGTTAACTCCTGTTTGAACCAGAGCCAATTCGTTAAACATCTCGTCCTCCTGAGAAGTGGAGGAGCCGTTACAACCTCTGATGAAACCTCCTAAGAGCTAATTGCCCTCACTGTAATGAATCCTGTTGTAGTCTAAACCTGCCTTAGTTTAAGCCTTAACCCCGGGGTCCTTGTGACACCTTATTGGGGAGCTCTTCCTTGCCCGGCATCTCTTGTAACGTGTCACCGCGCCGGCTGAGCCCCTCGAGCCCAGCACCTTCTCCATCCAGCCTTTGAGTCCCTCACAGCCCCACCACGGCCACGGGGCAAGTGGCAGAGGGGGTTTGCATCCATCCAGCCTCACGTGGACCCCCGGCTGCAGCAGCGTTGAGCTGAGCATCCCCCAGCTTCACACCTCCTGCCTGCAGCGTGGCTGGGGACACTGGTGTCCAGTTTGAGCCACATCCAAAGCATCCTGTTCACTGGCCATCCCAGCAGCATGGGATACACAGCCAGCACCTCCAGCTTCTGTCACTCCCTGACTTCACCAGTGATATTTTTATAGTTCCTTCAAGCTGCTGGCAAAACACCAGATCACAGAAGACCAAGAGCTGGTCCCCATGGGGTGGCACGGGAAACGCATCGTCTCTGTCTTTCCCTCTTTGCAGCCACTGTGGGACCTGTCTGTCTGCTGGTTTTTATCTGTTTGATGTGTGACAACGTGGCTTTGTACCATTCTCATCTGTAATCAAAATATCCTGTTAGTGTGGGGTCAGATAGTTTATGGAAGACAAAGAATATTGCATCCAAATGAGCTGAAATTCATTATTGTGTTAATTGGATGGGTTCTCTTTCCCACAGACCTGTATTGCTGCACATTAATTACACTCTCCGGCTTCGGTGTTCCCATCAATCACACTCCAGGAGAATGACTATCTTACTATCTGCAATAATCCTGATGTGTTGCAGCCAAGTGAAAGAACAAATCCTCATTTTTTGAGGTTTAAGTCGACTCCTCTCAAAGCTGGGAAATTAATTATTCTTCAGCTCGGCAGCGCTGTTTATTCCCGGCGTGGGGATGGAGCTGCGGACTTGGTTGCAGAAGAAGCCCACAGAGGAGCCAAGGGCGCTGTGGAAGGGTGTTTCACTGCTAACAACGATGGATTTTAGGATGTGAACTCTGTAGAAAGTCCCCCTAGGTTGCCTTAGACCACTGTTTGTAGTAGCATTGTTTCTTTGATGCAGAGTTAATCCTTGTAGATAATGTGCTTTATCAGTGGATTAAAGAAATAAATAAACCGTAGGCTTTAACCTCATGGGTTGATGAGGTGAAAGGAGGGGGAAGGCTGACAGATCCAGCCTTGTCACAGGTGGGTCAAGGCTCAGAGTTGGGACACATTGAGCTGAAAGGCTGGTTGTCCTGGAGCATCCCACCCCAGCTAGGGTAGTGACCCCCCGCCAGCTCTTCTTCCGCAGCCGGGCGGCAACACGGAAGAGGAATTGGTGTTGTGTGAGAGATGCTGAAGCATTTAATTGGGCTGAGGTTTCTCTGCTGTCTCCCAGGCTGCTCCTGGGGGTCTTGGCTGCCCCTAGAAGCCTGCTGAGCATTTGCTGTTTCAAAAAGACATCGTTCAGCAGGAATCAAAGCATCAAATCCAAGAGCCGCTTTCAGCCCTCAGCAGCCTTCGCTGCTCAGAAAAAGCTGCTTTGCCCCAGAGATCTGGAGCCTGGGGGTCCCAGGTCCGGAGGCAGGGGGACAGGGAGGTGGGTGATACGATGGACACGAGGTTGTTAATGCCCCTGGTACTTACTCTCTGCATAAGTAGCTCAGAAAAACAGTGAGAATGTGCCCACATGTGATGCATTTTGCTCTTTGTACCGCTCTGTGCAACCCCAGGGCCAAAGAAACCCCAGACCCCAGAGCTACCCCTGGGAAGAGCAAATCACCACTGCTATTACCTACTTCAAGCATAACATAGTTGTATGTTACTAGTTTGCTCTGTCAGTTACTCCAGACACCCTCCAACCCTTGAAAAGCCGACCAAGCTGAGCAGATCGGTACATCTGAGTTCAGACACGGCATTTAGGACATTCCCAAGTACCTGGAAAGTAATTTTATCCTTCTCTTTCCAAACTGCCCTGTGATCTTCAAGCCCTGCCAGCTGTTCCCATGTGGATCCAGCGGGCAGGTTGTCCATCTGTGCTCTCTCAGAGGCTCTTGATTAAAAATCACAGCGCTAAAAGAAATGTCTTTGATGTAGCATCGTGCTGCTACATCCTGATGGAACATCATAAGCAGTTACCATATCTACATTTCATTGTGAAGTTGATTGAGTTAGTTAATGTGGAGAAGTGGGGAAGGTGAGAGGGGATGGTGTGTCTGTACAGAAATTTTGGGAAAGAAAAAAATGTAAAAGGCTGATGAAAATCAGTGCTGGTGAGAGCAGCCTTCTCTGGGCAGTGAACAAAAGCATGAGGCGCTTCGTTACTGTAGCTGGTGATTAGTAGGTCAAGAGAGGTCCTCCTCCCCCTCTACTCTGCCCTGGTGAGACCTCACCTGGAGTATTGTGTCCAGTTCTAGGCCTCTCAGTTCCAGAAGGACACAGAACTCCTTGGAAGAGCCCAGCTCACGGCCACCAAGATGATGGAGGGAGTGGAACATCTTCCTGCTGAGGACAGGCTGAGGGAGCTGGGGCTCTGGAGCTTGGAGGAGACTGAGGGGTGACCTCATTAATGTNTCCTGTGTGATCTACTCTAGATGATCCTGCTCGGGCAGGGGCGTTGGACTGAGTGATCTTTCAAGCTCTCTTCCATCTCCTGATATTCTGTGATCACTTTCTGTCTCTGAGTATTTTACCTTGTGAAGGCTGACCTGCAATGGTGAGCAGTATGAGGGCTAAGGCAGCTCTTAGAAAGAAATCAGGTGTGGAAGCAGATGTTAGATGTCTGGAAACAGGAGCTTTCTCCCTGACACTTCGGGGTAGCTCGGTTGCGGTGAGAAAGCTTGACGGGGCGATGCAGGGAGATGACCACCTCATGCAGATGTGAGCTTGGTTGGAGATGGGTACCAAGACACTGGCACCAGGAGAAGGCTGGGACTGATGAGTCTGGAGGAGGGGAGGGTCTGGTGTTGGCATTGCCCATCACCAGTCCCAGTGAACAGGCATGTGCAGGTGTCTGCTGCGCCGGCGAAGCACAAGCAGATCATTTCCAAGTCCAAGGGAATAACCCATCAAGTTTCACACCCCCCAGGATACATCTCCATCTCCTTTAGGGAGTGTTAATTAGTTATTAGGTGTTGATACATTGAGAGCAACAGATGCCATGTGGATGGTGATGGTCAGGCAGGACCCACCTGCATCTTGAGCCTGCAGCTGCAGCCTCGGACCCTTGAGCCCCTGCTACAGTGCACCTTGGGCACACCCCTGAGGGCACCAAAGACCCCCAGCACCAGTGGGGTTAATTCAGACCCGCAGTAACAAACATCTCTGCAACATCAGTGTGTCAGCTCCCACCTCTTTGAGGCTGAAGAGTTCAGTGCTCTTGTCTGTGAACTGATACATGTGTTCACACTATGGTATTGTAGCAGTTGTTGATGTAACAATTTACAGATATTTTTAAGTCTAATGTTGTTTTGGGGTTTCTTTTTTCTGTGCTTTTCCTTCCATGTATTAATACTCACTTCACTAAAATTGTTGAGTTAATCACAATGTGATTCCCTGCTCCCCCTTTTTATAAAGAGATGCTGTTTTCTAACCTGCATTGGTGCTGTCACAGTTGCTGAGGATGGGTTTGGGGCATGGTGGGGTGGGACAGACCTCGGGGGGCTGTGGAGGTCCTGCAGGGTGACCTGCAGTCCACTCACAGCGTTGATGCTTGGGCCATGACATGGGGGTTGCTTGTCACATAGGGGGTAAGATTGAGACTGTTGGTCCTGTTCAGGGAAGTCCCTGCATGAGGTTTTGGGTGTGTTCTGCTCTTGCACTGGGCTCAGCGGCCTCTCCAGTATAATATGGTTTAGAGTCATGGACTCATAGGATGTGTTAGGTGGAAAGGGACCTTCAAAGGTCCAACCCCTTGCAGTGAGCAGGGACAACTTCACTAGAGCAGATTGCTCAGAGCTTCATCCACCCTGACCTTGACTGTCTCCAGGGATGGCCTCCACCACCTCCCTGGGCAACCTCTGCCAGGGTCTCACCCCCCTCAGAGTGAAGACCCCTCATGCAGAAGATTTACACAAGAGAACCTTTGGCCATTCTCATTCTTGCCCTGTTTGACTTCATGTCAGTGATAAGTACCAAGGCTTGGCTCTGCCTGTCCTAAGGTTGCAGTTACTGAAGGAAAACCACTGTAGCTATTCAATAAGAAGATGTTGGGGCAAACCCAGGTGGTTATCATGTCCACACAGCTCCAACCAACAGATGTGGGGAAGGGAAAGTGCTTTTTGTGAGCCAGCCCTCCAGATCATCCTTGCTGCAGGAGCCAAGACCCACCCCTGCTGCTCATCAGCTTTCTGGAGAGGTTTGGGGGATGTGTGAGCCGTGCAGGGTGGGTTGTGCAGGGCTGGGATCAAGGGGACCCCTTCACTGGGAACTGTGGTGATGTGGCAGATGATGGCACATGCCATCTTTCGGCACGTCGCTGTCGCAGCTTGTGGCATACAGGACCGTGGTGTGGTGGGCTTGGGGTGCCTTTGCTTCCCTGGCTGCACCCACCCTGAGGAGTAGTTTCAGTGGAGCAGCTGAGAAGGGAGGAGGTGGGGAAGGCTGGGGAGGGGGTGATGGGTATTGCAAGGGGGCACAGGCTGCCGTCACGGGACATTCCCGCTCCCGCCTGGGACCGTGCTGTGTACAGGAGCTGCGCGTCCTCACGTGGAAGTTGTCTTTCAGAAAGGCTGGGAGGTGAGTAGGGAGGGATTGTCCCATTGTCCTCAGCTCTGGTGAGACCACAACTTGACTGCTGGGTGTAGGTCTGGGCCCCTCACTCCAGGAAGGACGTTGAGATGCTGGAGCGTGTCCAGAGAAGGGCGATGGAGCTGGGGAAGGGTCTGGAGCACAAGTCCTGTGAGGAGGATGAGGGAGCTGGGGAAGGGTCTGGAGCACAAGTCCCATGAAGAGGCTGAGGGAGCTGGGGAAGGGTCTGGAGCACAAGTCCTACGAGGAGCAGCTGAGGGAGCTCTGGGGCTGTTGAGTCTGGAGAAGAGGAGGCTGAGGGGAGACCTTGCTGTCTGCAAGTCCCTGCAAGGAGGGTGCAGAGAGGTGGGGTCGGTCTCTTCTCTCAGGTAACAAGTGACAGGATGAGAGGAAATGTTCCCAAACTGTCCCAGGGAGATTGAGGTTGGACATCAGGAGAATTTCCCCCTGAAAGGGTTGTCAGGTGTTGGAACAGGCTGCCCAGGGCAGTGGTGGAGTCCCCATCCCTGGAGGGATTGGAAAGGCCAAGAGATGAGGTGCTGAAGGACATGGGCTAGAGGTGGCCTGGGCAGGGTCAGCCTGGGCTTGGACTTGAACTTCAAGGTCTCTTCCACCCCAGGGTTTCGGTGGGTCTGTGTTGGACAGCTGCACTCCTAAATGCTTGTTATTTTGCTTCACTTCCTGGGAAAATACTTGGCTGCTGGGGAGACGCTGCCAAGCTGGGCCTGTCTGCAGGCAGAGATTAACAGGCAGGGGGGGGCTGGAGGGCAGCAAGGGCATGGACACAGCCCTGCTTCCCCCACACACCCACCTGGACACACACACCCGTGGGTATCGGGAATAAAAGGGGGAATGAAAGGGAAAAGCTCTTCTCAGCTCATTTAGATCAACAGATCTGTCCTTGATTGTTTTTGTTTTAAACTTGTGGTTGATACAAACACATTATGGCTCCTGTTTTGTCTCTTCTATGATTAGAACAAGAAACCTCTTAATAAAAAGAGCATTTTTTATTCTTTCCTTCTTTGAAAGTTGTTTTTATTCTTGCCTTCTCCGTGGCAATTGTGTTACTCATCCCATGTGGTGCTGACACCCCAGGGCCCCGGCATCTCGCCTCTGCCGCCTACCAAGGCACGATGGAGAAGTTTACATCATAGATCCACAGTGTTGGAGACAGAGAAGTCTCCCACCACATTACCACTGGTGCATTATGGTGTTTTACCTATAGCTTTTCCCTGCTAAACATCCCAGTCGAACTCCCAACTAGCTGCAGCTCGTTTTAGCTCACAGTAATGCAAGGAGAGCAGCAAACTGTATTGTCTGAGGAACAGACCTCTCCTCTTACCCCCTAGAGTAAGCTTACCATTGCTACAACAGGTTGCAAGGAGCTAGCACACTTTGGAGCCAAATCCAGCTGGAGACCGGTCACCAGTGGTGTTCCCCAGGGCTCGGTGCTGGGACCAGTTCTGTTCAACATCTTCATAGATGATCTGGACGAGGGGATTGGATGCACCCTCAGTAAGTTTGCAGATGACACCAAATTGGGTGGGAGTGTGGATCTGCTGGAGGGTAGGAAGGCCCTGCAGAGGGATCTGGACAGGCTGGATGGTTGGGCTGGGGCCAACAATATGATGTTCAACAAGGCCAAATGCCGGGTCCTGCACTTTGGTCACAACAACCCCAGGCAATGCCACAGGCTTGGGCAGGAGTGGCTGGAGAGCAGCCTGGGGGAAAGGGACCTGGGGGTGTTGGTTGACAGCCCCCTAAACATGAGCCAGCAGTGTGCCCAGGTGGTCAAAAGGGCCAATGGCATCCTGGCTTGGATCAGGAACGGTGTGGCCAGCAGGAGCAGGGAGGTGATANATTGCTCTCTACAACTCCCTGAAAGGAGGTTGCAGTGAGGTGGGGGTTGGTCTCTTCTCCCCAGTAACAGGTGACAGAACTCGAGGTAATGGCCTCAAGCTGCACCAGGGAAAATTTAGGTTGGATCTTAGGAAGAACTTGTGTCCTGAGAGAGTCCTCAAGCATTGGGACAGGCTGCCCAGGGAGGGGGTTGAGTCCCCATCCCTGGAGGGGTTTAACAGACGGGGAGATGCGGTGCTTGAGGACATGGTCTAAGGGTAGACTTGGTGGCGGTGGGTTAATGGTTGGACTGGATGATCTTAGGGGTCATTTCCAGCCTTAAAATTCTATGATTCTATGATTCCCAGACTGCCACAGAATCCCAGACTGGTTTGGGTGGGAAGGAACCTTAAAGATCATCCAGTTCCATCTCCAAAGCTCCCTCCAACCTGGCCTTGAACATCTCCAGGGATGGGGCTTCCACAGCCTGTGCCAGAGCCTCACCACCCTCAGAGTAAAGAATTTCTTCCTAATTTCCAATTTAAGCTCTCTTTCAGCTTAAAGTCACCACCCCCACACTCTGCAATGGATCATCCCATCCCTGTAGGACCCCTTTAAGTACTGGTACCCTTCATCTCTCAGGTTATTTTGATCAAAGCATTTTACCCACCCAGGAGATGAGGAGTGGTTAAATGAGGTGAAGGTGTTGCAGTGTAGGCCCAGTCCCAGGAGTACCTGGAGATCCCTGGGGGAACCAGCCAGAGATAGTGGCAACATCACCACAGGAGCAGGTACAGTCTGTGGTTTGGGTCTGCTTCTCCATGTTCAGAGTGGGCATTGGGGGTGGCTCAGAAGTTGGGGTGAAGGTTGGCTCTTTGCTTTGTGCTCTCCTGCTCTTGGTCTCTTACTGTTGGGTGTTTTGTAGTTACAGAAGTGTGAGCATTGGGTAGGTGTGAAGAGATGTGGCTGCTGAACAGCTGCAGACTCTGCTCTTCCCTAGCTCCTGGTAATCTCTGTCCACAAAAGGGAACTGGAAATGCTTGAAGATGTCTTTAGGTCACATGAAAGTGAGACTCATAGTCAACTATTGCTCATGGGGGCATTTGCTGTCCTTCTATTTGTTGTTCTGCTGCCTGACAAGTCTAATGAAACCTGAAATAAGTGTAAACTGTGGGGAAAGCACCTGAGAGATTGGAGCTGTGCTCGTGCAGGGCTGTATGGAGGACCAGACAGATGTTTGCTGAAGCATGAAAGTGTGAGAGGCTGCTTAGGTCACACATGGTGTGTCTGCTGACTTGGCATCCCCTGGGAGCAGAAAAACTGGTGTTTGTGCCGTTTGTGGGTATGTTTGATGCTGTAAAGAGTTACAATGCTGATTGTTATGGTGAGTCCTAGTTTAAATGATGAGCATTTGCATAAATTGCTCAGCCTAGGCTGAGGCATGCCTTGTTTTGTGGGAGACAACCTCCAATTCTGCCTCTTGGGGGGCTGCAGGGTGGTCTGAAAGATGGGAGTGTGGTGCCTGTGGGATGCAATGCTCTGGGGGTATCCTGGTGGATGTATTATAGAATTCCAGGATCCCCTGAGCTGGAAGGGACCCATAAGGACCATTGAGTCCAACTCCTGGCTCCACACAGACCAGCCCAGTCAGAGCAGGGGACTGAGAGAATTGTCCAGATGCTTCCTGACCTCAGTCCAGCTGGGGGCTGGGACCACATCCCTGGGGAGCCTGTCCCAGTGCCTGACACCCCTCTCAGGACAGAACCTCTTGCTGACACCCACCCTGACCCTCCCCTGTCACAGCTTCAAGCTGTTCCCTCGGGTTCCATCCCTGGTCCCCAGAGAGAGGAGATGGGCGCCTGCCCCTTTGCTGCCCCTTGTCAGGAAGCCACAGACCCCCATGAGGTCTCCCCTCATTCTCCTCTTCTCCAGGCTGAACACCCCCAGGGCCTTCAGCCCTCTAAGACTTCCCCTCCAGCCCCTTCCTCACCCTCCTTCCCCATCTCTGGACACTCTCCAACAGTTTCATGTCCCTCTGGTTTTATGTAGCTGCTGCTTTTGAAGCTGTGCTGTAGCAGGGGGCTGGATCTAATGTGTGTATTGTGTCCCCCCCTCCCCTGTGAATACTTGCTGTGACATTAAGACTGTACAAAGCATCATGTGTGCTGGACTCCTGGGCAGGCAAAGAAACATGTGAAGTCAGGGAAGAGCTTTATCTCTGACCCCTGGATGTTCTTTGTTTCAGGCTCCTATGCTCAGTGGGTGCAAAGCCTGACTCTAAACAAGTTTTGCTGTTCAGGGAGGCTGAAAATGAGACTTGGTGATGTTTGGGTCTTGCTGGGCCACTTTGTGGGATGCCAAGACTCACAGCAGTGTGTGTCTTGCATCTCTGGGTTGTCCCCTGTGGGAAACTGCTGCTGACTTGTCTGAGGGTTGCAGCAGCTAGTCCAGGAGGAGGACAAGGATGCTCGGGCTTGTGAGCAGCCTGGGCTTGTCTGCAGTATGAGTTTTTCATAAAACAAAATATTGTCTTTTTGTGACTCGATTTATCTTCCCAATAATGTTTATCTTGTTCGCTCCAGCATTCCTTCTGTTGAGTACTGCCTGTTAATTGAGTTTCTGGCCTCTGGTTTGTGGCTGTTATAAACAACTACAGTTTCCTTTCATGCTATACAAAAGTCATCTCCTGTCCCTCAGTTAATTTTGGTCCATGGCTGGCAGTCTGCGTTCTGCTTTGACCCCTGCTGGGAAACACAAGGCTGGAGAGGAGGGTTGAGCAATTAGGGAGGGTTTCTTCTCCTGGAAGAGCAGATACTGAACTGGTGTGTCCAATATGGAGCTCAGTTAACGCCGTGCAGGACAAGGAGGTGACGTACCCTGGCTGCTCCAGGCAGCCTGGTGACAATGTTGGGATGGGGCTCCTGCATTGACCTGCTGTGAGCTGGTCCATCTCAGCAGGACTTGGGGTTGTCTGCATCAAAGCCTTGTTCCCTCCTGGGGGTTCAAAGCCTTTCCTAGGGCACTTGTTGGTGTTGCAAAGTGCTGGCTCTCCCTTTCTGCTCTCCTGACGGGGGATTGGATGATCTCCAGGAGCGAGGGAGAGCTCTGAAGATCCCTGTGACTAACAGGGAAGGTGTTTCTGCTCTAATATCGAGATAAACCCCTGAGAACAGGGGGTGTCTGTGTGTGGCCACGCAAACCACAGACCAGGATCACTGTACCGAGCACAAGGATGGAGCTTGTACTGATGATGATGATGAACAGAGGATGAAGCAGCAGAGAAATAGTTCCTTTCCTTTCAGATGCTTCTGTGGAAAAAAGATCAATCACAGAGAGATGGGTTCAGTCCTGCCTCTGGCTGAGCAAGGCCCCAGAGCCATGGGAAGTGCTGCTCCATGCTCATTCCACTCCTTCCCCTGCTCCCACTGCTGGGTGCCTGGGCACAGGAGGAGGATGAGGGGCTCCATCCCAGCCTGGGCAGCCATCCCATCCCATCCCTTGGCCACTTGTGCTCCCCCCAAGAAGCCAGGAGGAACGTGCTGCCGTGGGCACAGCAGCTGTGTGACTGTGACGTCGCGGAGGGTTGTGAGTGTAGGTAGATCCGTGGGCAGCGTCGGCTGAGCCACAGCGGGAACTGGGAGCGAGGGGACTGAGGGGTCCTCCAGGTGGGTCTGTGGTGGAGGTGGCTTCTTAAGGGTTTGCAGGCAGCAGAGCTGGGCTCTTTGGTTGGACATCCATCGTTGTGAGCGAGTTCCCTGTTCAATCAGCTCTTCCCCAGGCAGGAACCCAAACCCTGCAGCGGTAACATCCGAAATAACAGGGCAGTAACAGGCAGGGCAGTAACAGGCAGGGCAGTAACAGGCAGGGCAGTAACAGGCAGGGCAGTAACAGGCTCCTGCTTTTCACTGGCAGAGGGGCTGCATTGACAGAGGCTGCTGCTGGGTGTGGGGTGTGATGTCCCAGAGGGTGGTTTGGGGGAAACTCCTGAGCTCCCCTGTGGCTGAAGAGTTGGGCTGGACAGAGGGGAGACCTCTTCTGCGGGGAGTTTTGGGTCTGTACCAAAACATCCTCCAAAACTATGGTGAAACACCTCTGATTCCCACCCACAACCCCAGCAGCATCGCAGAGAAACTGCTGCTCCACAGTGTCCCAGGGGCTGCTCCGACTGTCACCGGGTCCCGTTGGGTGACCCATAAAAAGGACACGTGTGCACGTAATTAAAGCCAACCACCACCCCAAGGCCAGAGCTGTGTTTGGAAACTGCTGTTCCCTGATGCAGAGGCACTTCTTTTATTGTTGGGTTTGGGTTTTTTCCGTTCCAGCCAAGCCCTGTGCGTGCCACAGCGGCACCACCGCGGAGAGGATGCCGTTGGGTCGAGATGGGGGGAGAAAGGTCTTTAGTGAATGCTTTTAAAAACCCCTGTTTTGTGAAGGAACAGACCTTTGTTATTGCTTCTCCTCTGGCTAATCCCCTCTGAGCTGCTGAGTGTGCTGCCTGTTGGCCAAGCTGCTGCCTTTTGGTGGTGGGTGGGTGTCCAAGTCCTGCTCGGATGTCCTCCTTGGAAGGAGACTGCTCGCTCTTGTGAGGCTTCAGACAGACCCACCTGCAGGGACGAGGGGCTCTGGCAGCGTGTGGCTTCCCTCAGCAAAGCCCCATCCCGGAGGTCTGGCAGGGAGGGAGCATGGATCAACCTGTCCGGGTGGCCGGCTGCTGTGAGGAAGCCTCCCAGCCTCTGGAAAATGAGGGCTTTGTTTCAAGACCTTCCCAGCAGAGGCTGGAATCTCCTCTGGACCGTCAGCTTGCCACAAGAATTCTGTCTGACGGTTGGAGCGGGGTCTATTGCGTCCTCGCCATCCCGTCGGGATGTGCCAAGGACCGCCAGGGGGTGGGGGAGGTCTGGTCTCCCCCCCTCTCCCCTCCCTCCCAACGCATCAGGGTGATGGATCTGTCTCCGCGCAGGGACGCGGCGGCATCGGCGCTGCGCCGCGCAGCGGGCTCCGCTCGCCTGCCAAGATGCCGAGAGCCCTGAGCAATCCGCACGCTGTTCCGCGGAAACCCGCCGCTGTCTGCAACGCTTTTCCTGCAGAGATGTTTGCCAAGACCCTGATGGAGAAAGGAGCAGGAGGAGGAAAGCTGGGATGTGGCTGGAAGGCGCCACACCTGATGGTGGCCAGGGATGGAGCTGCCGGCTCTGGTTCTCCGCTCCCATCCCTGCGGTGCAGGGAATGATTTATCTGAGACCCTGTCTGTGACCTGATTTGGAGGAGAAAGGTCTCTTGGGGCAGCAGGGACCAATATTTGATGAAGTGGTGGGTGGCACCAGCGCTGCTCGCGGGAGTGCTCTGCCCTCAGTCGGGAAAGGACGTTCAGGCTTCTGTCCTGGCTCGTGATCTCGTGATGGATCCAGGATATTATTCCCTGAAATCTGGGCATAAATCAGTGTCCTGCTGTGTCCTGCTTCCTCAAGGATAACCTGTGTCCTGGTGCAGTGTTGAGGCAGGGAAGGCATTGCCCACCGAGGCAACACCCCACCCCAGCAGCAGGTCTCAGCCTGACTTGGGCTTTAGGGGACCGAGCTGCCACCTTTTCTCCAGGCTCTGATCTGTGCAAAGCCAAATTTATACAATTTTGTGGCAGCTTTGTGCAGTGAATGGGGGTGTTTCATGAGCAATAACAGCAAAGGGAGATAAAACTGAGATTGCAAAGTGTAGGGTCTTGCCCTTGGGCTGGAGGAATCCCGGATAGGCTGGGAGAAGTCTCCTGGGCTCCATCAGCAGCTT
>VXBZ01002743.1:4637-339208 GCA_013399135.1 Heliornis fulica
CTCTGCCTGTGGCAGGGGGTTGGAACTCAATGATTCTTGGGGTCCCTTCCAACCCAGACCACTCTGTGATTCTGTGATCTGTGATGGATGTGCTGGACTGAGTCCAAAGGAGAGCCAGGAAGATGACCACAGGACTAGAGCACCTTTCCTATGAGGATGTGCTGAGAAAATTGGTCTTTTTCAACCTGGAGAAGAGAAGTCTCTGGGGAGACCTTTCAGGCCTTCCAGTACCTAAAGGGTGCTACAGGAAAGGTGGAGAGGCACTGGTTACAAGGGCAAGTGGTGATAGGGCAAAGGGTAATGGCTTTAAACTGAAGCGGGGTAGATTTATATTACATATTAGGAAGAAATTCTTCCCTGTGAGGGTGGTGAGGCCCTGGCACAGGCTGCCCAGGGAGGTTGCGACTACCCCCTCCCTGGCAGTGTCCAAGGCCAGGTTGGATGGGGCTTTGGGCAACTTGGTCTAGAAAGAGGTGTCCACACCCATGGCAGGGGGTTGGAACTAGATGAGATTTGAGGTCCCTTCCAACCCAAACCAGTCTGGGATTCTGTGACTTGGTATTTTTTCTTGTTCTGTTAGTGGGTGTAACAGTCAGATTCTGATTTTGCCCACTGCAGTACAGCACATTATCCAGTCCATATCTTTCTGTCCATCTTACGTGCTAAGTGGGCACAGTGCAGTCATGCTCTGCATGCATTTAGCTTCACATTTGAATCTTGTTTGAAATTCTATAGTGGTTTGATTGTTTTCTCCCATCCTTTCTTCCCCAACCCCCTCCACCTACCTTTTATTTTTTGGTCTGATCACAAGCCATACAAGCTTTTTATCGCCTGTTTTGATACCTGGAAGTACTATGAAGCTGCTGCTCATGATACAGTTTGGTTTGAGCCTGGGTTGGTAGGAACAGGTAAAAAGAAGTAATCTAAATAAAAGTGCATGGCCTCTTGGACCCAAAATAGGCTGGCTTGCCAGTTCCAATTCATCTCCTTCGCACACACACATACACAAAAAATCCCAGAAAAAAACCCTCAGCAAATTCCTATCAGTTTCACAGGGGTCATTTGCTTCACTGGCTTCCACTAAGGATATCATTATGCTCTTTAGTCCTCACCCAGTCCTAACCTGCTCAGCTTTCTAAATAGTTAGTTTAATTAATCCCCCATCTTTCTGATTGTGAGTGCTATGTATTGCAAGTGAGATTTTGATGCAAAGCGTCACTAAATTAATTAGTTTTGGCCCTGATCCACTGGATTGAATGGGGGTATTTGCACGTTCAAAGGTAGAAAACTGTTGAAGTGCCTCGCTGAATGGGGCATTTCTCCTTTAATGAGAAGGGTTAGGCTGCTTGGCCTCTGGCTGCTGTATGAAGTTAGCTGGGGTACTTACTGCCTCGGCAGACAACCTCTGCTCCTGGTAAACCCCAATGATGTCATAGTTATATCTTGTACAGAAATAGAATATCTCAAATAAACTTCATCTGGTTTTCTGCCTCCTTCTTCCATGTACCTGTGTTACACCATATTGAAGATGTTCCCACTGAATTTGCTGTATGCTCTGTATGTGTCTCAAGAAGTGCTCTGGATAAGGCCATGTAATCTCTGTCTTGAAAGGTTTGATCAACAACAGCTTTGGTGTTAGATTTTTGACAGAATTAATCCTGTCTGTTCATGGACTGATACATTTTGTATTGTTCATTTGATTCTTGGCTGGTATCTTACTTGGACAGTATCTTGTAGGCTGAGATTGAAATGGATGCTTTCTTTGGGTTGCTGCAGGATGACAATGTATTCCACACCCACAGACACCATTTGTCAAAATTTCAGTATCAATGCTTATAAATATCTAAAAGGCAAGTGTCCAGAGGATGCAGCCAGACCCTCTCCAGTGTCGCCCAGTGATGGGACAAGGGTCAGTGAGCACAAACTGGAACAGAACAAGGTCCACCTCAATATAAGAAAAAAACTTTTTCACTGTGAGGGTGACTGAGCTCCAAAACAGGCTGCCCAGAGGGACTGTGGAGTCTCCGTCTCTGGAGATATTCAAGACTCCTCTGGACACTATTCCATGCAACCTGCTCTACAGGATCCTGCTCTGGCAAGGGAGTTGGACTAGATGATCTCCAGAGGTCCTTACCAGACCCTATCATCCTGTGATGCTGTGTGTACATAACTGAGAGGCAGGGGCAAATATTGCGAACTTGGCTTTGGTTCCTGTGGCTGTTTATGATACACCACTCCACTGAGCATCTGTCCTTTGGTAAAACTCTGTCCCTACTGACATTCCAAGGATTTCCTGTCTGTCACACTAAAGTCAGAGTTTCATTCCGTGAATTTTCATGGGCTTTTCTCTCTATAGGAGGATACATGTGCCCAGCAGCACATGCTGGGAGGCAACACACAGAGTTGCAAAGCTTTTTGGACAGCTGCTCTTACAATAGCGTGTGGCTCTTTCATTCTAGCTGTGTAAGATGCTACTTGAGTTTCACAGGTATATGAGTGCAGCATTATGAGATACTGAACTCAACAGACAAATCCCAGACCATGAGTTTTGTCCTTGGGTTTGGAGGACCAAAATGGCTCAGGCAGAATATCAACCCAGTTTATGAATCTAATGTTAGCAAGAGTGACATGGTCCTGCAATCTGAAGTGTCAAGTGGGGAATTTCAGTTTTACTTTAAAAAAAAAAAATATTTCCTAGTACCCTGGGTTTCATACAGTACCTGTCCGAAATAGTCAATTCCATCCTGGAATGGTCATTCACATAAATAAGAGTTTGCAGGCCCTGTGCTACATACCTTGTGCTACATACATCCCATTTCTATGATACTTATGATTTCACCCAATTGACTCACTTTTCCACAAGGTGCCCAGGCCATGCTGGCTCCCTGGGAGACAAACACAGCGAGACTCTCACCTTCCCCAACCCCAGGATCCTGACCTGAGAGGCCCACATGAAGGAGGTCATTTCCCCAGGGAGCTGCCCAGCCCAGCATGGCGTGAGCAGGGGTGGCCAGGGTGCCCAATGGCGGCGTGCATTTGAGGCGGGAACGGGGGTAATGAATAACATGGCAGACTCTGGTGGGAACCCTGCTACTGTTAAATTTATGGCCAATTAGCTGTGTTGCACAATTCCAGCAGAGCAACACTGGTCTCTATAGACCCAGTATAGAGAGACAATTTAATTTAGACAAATACCTCTTAATCCCTTACTTCTGGCTGGTCTAGAACAGGCTGCCCCGAGAGGTTGTGGAGTCTCCTTCTGTGGAGACATTCAAGACCAATCTGGACACGTTCCTGTGTGATCTAATCTAGGTGATCCTGCTCAGGCAGGCGGGGTGTACTAGAGGATTTTTCGAGGTGCCTTCCAACTCCTAACGTCCTGTGAATCTGTGGAGCACCTGCTGCTCAGTGCTCTGTGCACGGGGAAATCCCAACCCCCGGTGTCAAGGGCTTAGGAGATTCAGTCCACTGAAGGGAGACATTTATTTTGCATTAGCTGCGAGCACCGGCTCCTAGGTGAAATCTCCTCACGTAAATACACCTGCTCGGGGGAACACGGGCTTCGGCCCGAGTGGCGGAGAGAGAGGGCGCCGGGGCTGCTTTCTGCCGGGCGTCGCCCCGCGGGAGTAGCCGTCAGCCTGGGGTGGGCAGCCACGCAAGCCCACGCTGCCCGCGGGGCCGGGCGCGGGAAGGAGCCGGGCCGCGCTGTGCGGTACCGGGCCCGTGCGGTGCCAGCCGAGGCGGCGGCAGCTGCGGGGATGGCGGCGGCGGTTGGGCGATCTCACGCTGCCCCCCGGCGGCCGTTAACGGCCGTGCTGCCTCCCGCTGCCTCCGGCACGACCCGGTCCGATCCCCCGCGGCACTGCCCCGCTCCTCGGCAGAGTGGCAAGGGTAGGGCTGGATCCCGTGACCCCTCCCTGCCGAGGCTCGCAGCCCGCCGCGGGACGGCCATGCCGTTGTCCCCGGGCTGCTGTGGGCGGTGGGGAGGTGCCTCCCCTACGCCGAGTCGGCGCTGCCGGAGGTGGGTGGGTGGGTGTGTGTGGGGCGGCTTCGTGCCGTCCCCGTCGGACAGGGGATGGCGGTGCCCTAAGCGCGCCCGGCCCCGCCGTGCCCCTCCGGGAGCTGCGAACCTGGGAGCCTCAACCCACCCCTCCACACCGACCGGGGGAGCCAGGCGGCGCAAGCGGCAGGGTGGGCGGCCTCGCCCTTTCCAGGGCCGGCTGCCGGTGTCGGGTGCTAAACCGCCGGTCGCCGTGGGCGTGCAGGCGCGTCGGCGTTGCGCCAAAGCCCGAGAGAGAAAGTCCTCGCTCCGCGTCGCTGTGCCCTGTCCCCGTGTGGGTAGCTGGAGCCTTCCCGTGGCACTGAAGGATAATATCGCGCACCTGGGGCTGCCGTGAGGAACGGGAGTGTATTTTAACGTCAGCCTCCCCACGTATTCTAGATGCGATTTGGCAAATGATACTGATGTATAAATAAGCTAACCACATAATAAAAGATGAAAATTGTATGGGAAGCTTCCCGGACACAATTATTAGGCCCTTGTAACATTATAACATTACTTATGTGCTCCAGAAGCTTCTGGGACTGAGGGGAAATTGCACTGACACATGCAAAGTAACTTAGGAGTCGACCAGCATTTTCAGATCACAGAGGAGCACACATGGTGGAAAAAAATAATGTATTGCTCCTAAATACTAATTATTTGCATGCACTGGGTCTCAGTCCATAATTGGAATGTGAGCAATCTGTACATATGAAATGTAGCAATTTCTGTACTTAGGTAAGTAGCTGTTATCTAAAAATTACATAGCTTACTACTGTGTTAACTTTATGACTGCTTCTTGGCATTGCTTGGCCGCGCGGTACCTGCAGAAGGCACCTGCTGGGTTTCTGAATGCATCAGGTACATCCTAGCATTTCCGTGACTTCGGAGGAATGTTAATAGCGTGACAGTGGCACAGCAGGCTGCGCGGAAGAGCGGCGGGGAGGGAGGATGAGCAATGACGGTTGCATTAGGGCCACTTTGCAAGTGTCTAAAATAATTTTACAGATGAAATACCCATATATTAAGCAAGGATGTGAAGATGGAAAGTTAGTTTTCTAAGTGGCCAGCTTGCAAGTACCCAATTATATTTCAGCTGTAAATAGCAAACGTGGCTTCAGGTTCCTGCTTATCTCCGAGCCGCTTTTTTTTTTTTTTTTTTTTTTTTTCCAGGGAGACCATTTGGGTCTGTGTCATGGCTTTCCAATCCACAGATCAGTACTTGCTCTGGTCACCTTTTCCACCCCCCTCAGGGTTTATCTTTGGAATTAGCATCTGTTACGCTATGGAGGCAATTACATTGCCAGGAGCTAATAACCAGAAGCTGCCTTTACTTTTGCTCTGGGGAGGCTAAGTAGGTTTTTTTTGTTTTGGTGTGATGGGCCCTCAGCTTGGAGGTGCAAGGGGTGAGCCAAGTTTATGGAACAGAGCTGGTGTCCTCCCAGCTGCATGCTCCCATGGATGTAGTCATCAGAGAGTGGCAGGGGTCAGCTGTCATTTAGGGGTAGTGCAGGGATGGGGCTTGGCCATGAGTCACGTGTCATTCTCTAATGAATCAACACTTTTGAGTGAAAGAGTATTTAATGGGAAATTCCCCAATGGCACCTTGGTGGTGGGGAATGTGAGGACTGTTGGAGGCTTCTTGAATGTGAGAAAGATACTCAGAAAGATGCCAGGAGGTGTAGCAGTTGTGGTTTGTTTTTTGGGTTTGGGGTTTGTTTTTTTTTTTCATTGCTTTTAAGTTTCTAAATAAAAACTGGATGACTTTGTAGAAGATATACTCTAATCCAAATGTAAATTGTTGGGATCAGTGCAAGAATTACTGTATGAACTTCTCTGGCCCTTGCAATGCTGCATGTCAGACTAGATGATGCTAACAATCACTTCTGGCTATAAAAATGTATGAGCAGTAGAAAATTATAAGTTTGAGAAGAATAAAATGATATGAAATTAACTCCATAACAGAAATATTTTTGCAACATAAACTCCGCTTTAACTTCTTTTGCATTATTTCACATTCTCAGTGAAAGCAACACAGATTTGTTGTTGAGTTTTCACATTAAAAACAACAGCTGAGAAACTTAAACACAGAGAAATTAATACAGGTCAAAAGTGAGGGAACTGACTCCCAGTAAAACGTCTGCCCGTGTCTGTTGGTTCGCTACTCCATTTTTCTATGGAGCAACAGCTTCCTGCAGTCATTGCTTGTGCTTGAGTCATTTGGTATTTAGAAATTCCCCATTTTAGACATGGTGGGATTGATTAGGCAGGTGACTCTGCCTTTCTTGATAGATGAATGGCATTTGTATGCCACTAACCCTCTTAGTCAACTGTATCATGGAACTCAAAGCAGGCTTTCAATGTCTCTGTGTTGGCCCAACAGTCCTGGGAACAAACCCCTGGCTTTGAGGGAAGCACAGTCAACTCCCATGACCTTGTATTCGTTTGACGTGTTCAAAAATCTCTTTAAGTGAATGAGAGGTGGAGGTCAGGGCAAATACTGTTCCTGTATGACTACCTAAAATGCCAAGTTCATGTAGCATAAATCTGCTGAAGCAATATGTGTACGTAGAAGCAAGTAAAACCAGAATTCATATAATGAGCCACCTTTTGGTGGCTCATTATATGACTATATAATGAGTGACTATTTATTTCGAAGAGTTGCCAAAGAAAGGAATAGAAATGAGAGCTGATTTTGCAGCAGTTGGAACAGGATAGGGTTTTTTTGTTTGTTTTTAAATAAAAATAAAAAGAGGGTGCAAAGGCACCATGTTGCTAATCTTTCTTGCCTTCTCTCAAACATAATTCCTGAACTTCATCTGTCTGGAGCTGAATCATGTCTTGTGGTTTTGTTTTGAGAGGTGGATTTTTTTTTTTTTGAGCTGTTTCTACTTTGGATGAGATGAAGCAATAAATCGTTGTTTTGCCACATTTTTTCCCATCGGCATTTTCAAGATTTTCTTCCCTAGCCTAACAGAGATGTGGCCCAAGGTAAGCTCCTCCTGGAGATGTTTTCAGTGAGAAACCATCAGGACTGCTCACTTACTCCTTAACCAGGAAAAAAAGCTGGTCTATTTCCCAAAAAACCTTCTACAGTAAGAGTACTCCTTGGGTGTGATTTATCTGGGACATTTTCAGCAGCTACATTAGGATGAGATAAAGTGTGACTTTGAGAAATTTCTATACAAGGGACAATAGACCATTACCTCAGCTGTAAATGTTTTTACATGTATTTACCTGTTGTTGGCTACTGAACATTAACTAGGAACAGACATGAAAGAGTAGAGGAGGAGAAAACAGGAGGTAACATTTTCCAAAAATAATTAATAAGGAAAGGACAAATGCTTACAAAGCAAAAGCAACATGGGAATTTATAGTTAAGGAAAAATAAGAAAGGGGAGGAAGAAGGAATGTACAGAGTGAAAAAAAGAGAAAGGGTTTAGCTCTTTCCATTTCCTGGGGCAGGATGGAGAAAACAAAGGTGGTTATGTGTTTTCTCGTAGCTGCGCTAGTTGAAGTCTGGCCAAAAAAGGGAGGGGGCCGCTTGCTTTCAACAGACTATAATCCAGTGGTAGGGCTTGGAAAACTGGTGAATGTGGAAATCTTCTTAAGACATCATTTTTGCTCAGCTGAGTGCTGCCTTTGGTACTGCCCAAACATACTCTAATGTAACGAGCACTTGCATCATAGCATCCAGCGTGTTATATTCCTCTTCAAGTTGCCTTTCGTTTCTCTGGGAAACACTCTGTGTCCCTGCATAGACTTGAGGAGAGTATGAGAAGAGATGGCTACTTGAACACTTGCATTCCAACCCGGTGAAATATCAGGAGGGAAACTACCCCTCTCCTACCCTCCCCCAAATTCAGCCCAAAGCTCTAGCCTTGCCTAGCTATACACAGCAGCCCCATACTCTGGGTCAGGGTGGGAGTGTCTTTTCCAGGGATTTGGGACAGTACCGAGAGCATTCCTGACACTGGAGCTTGATTGTGCTGTTAAATTTAGAAAGTGGTCCCTGGTGCAGTTTTGACCCAGGATGACTAACATTCTCTCAAACAATTTTTAGACACTTTCCTTGTTTTCAGGTCCAAGTACCCTTTAACCATCATCATCAGCTGAGAATATTTTCTCTCCCAATTTTTCTGAGATCCACCTATCTAGGTTGTGCTTAGCATATCCTTGCAGGTTGCTGTAACAACTGTGCTTTCCTTTTTGTTTCTCAGACTTTCAAACCTCCCCAGAATCAGAACAAATTCCTCAGCCTTGGAAGCACCCCTTTGTTTGGGCTGTTGCACATATTGTCAGCACATCGCTATTGATTCAACATCTCAGTGAACAAAAGGACCATTCTGGGTTCTTACACTTGCCTTTAAATGAAAGTTGTCAATTAGGCCCTTCAGTTTCAAAGAAGTTTAAACTGACCAAACAATCTGGCACCTATTCACTCACTCAAAGGGAAAGAAACCAGAAGAAGCAAATATTGCATATTAAATCTCCTTGTCTATGAAATCCAAACAGTTGACAAAACCTGCTGGTTGTCTCTGTGTCTCAGATACTGTCTAAACTCTTAATTCCAGAAGATGAAGTGTGTATTCATGCCACCATTGTCTCAGCTGAACACTGCAATGACTTTTAATCTTCTTTCTTCTATTCCTTCCCTCTCTTGTTCCTTGACCCTGGACCAGTCAAAAATCACTTTATCTACTGCTCTGATTGTATAATTCAGCTCTTTGAACCTCTCCTTTTATTTATTTTCTATTCTGTAATTATTTTTCCCTCACATTATTGGTCAAATGGGAATCTTTGTCATCTTCTCTTATCATAACATCTTAAACCTCCTTTTGCTCTGTTGGATCCCATTCCAGGGTCATAGTTGGCCATAGATGGATTCTGACTGTATTTGGCTGGGACCTGAGTTAGTCCTCTGCCCACCTGTATTATATTTCCTAAAATCTATCATTGTGGCTTTTTTATATTCACAGCAGCACCTGAAAGAATATCTCTACCCAAGGTCAAGACATTTTTAGTGCTTTGGGGGTCCCTAGATTTTATAGCTCTGATTAAAATCTCCAGAACTTGCCTCTGATGCAAGAGAGAAACTAGGTATGTACAAGCAGCAAAAACTGCCAGACTAACTGGGAAACTGGGTAGGGTTGAGGTGGACATGCAAGTAGTCTGGCTTTAGATTCTGTATTCTGGTGGTCAAACCTGGAACCAAGTCATAGAATTGTATTCAGGTTGGGAAAGACCTTTAAGATCGAGTCCAGCTGTTAACCTAACACAGCTAAGTCCCACCAAACAATGTCCCTAAGCAGCACATCTACACATCTTTTAAATATCTCCAGGGATGGTAACGGCAAAGATAGGCAATAAGTAATTTCTCTTATGGCTCACTAGGGAGCTTCTCAGATGGTAAAACACCATTTTCTAAGTATGCATCTGCACCCTGCCTGATTTCCAGCTGAGGCTTCAACCCACACACCCTACAGCTCAGAAAGTGTCCTAACTCCCAAGCTGTATCTGGTTTTTATTGCCTGTCTCTTTGTCTGTCCTGACGAAGACATAGCAGAGATGTACCTTCTAATCAAACTGTATGGAAGGACATTCCAGCCTAGGTAAGCTCTGCCTTTGAAGCAGAGAAAATCATAGAACAGACGAGTGATTTTTTTTTTGTCAAGACAGGTTTTGGCATGAAAATGCAATGGTTTGCTAACATTTTATCTTGGAAAAGTAGGTTCTACTTGAGTGGCATTAGTGGTTCAGACACTGGTGACTTGCACTGGGGGAGTACCTAATGTGTTCTTTTGTGTATCTCTGAATGTCCTAGCTTCCTCTCCAAGTTTTGTTGAATTCTTTCTCGTATTACTCTTTGACCTACAAGATATTACCCAATCCTGTGAGTGGGTGTACCTTTCATATTTTTATTTATTTGAAAAAAGAAAAAAACCCCACAAACCGAAACCAAAACAATGTGAGAATAAAATCATAGCATCCCAGAATCCCAGACTGGTTTGGATTGGAAGGGACCTCACAGCCCATCCAAAGTTCCAACCACCTTCCATGGGCAAGGACACCCTCCAAAGCCCCATCCAACCTGGCCTTGGACACTGCCAAGGAGGGGGCAGTGACAACCACCCTGGGCAGCCTGTGCCAGGGCCTCACCACCCTCACAGGGAAGAATTTCTTCCTAATATGTAATATAAATCTACCCCGCTTCAGTTTAAAGCCATTACCCCTTGTCCTATCACCACCTGCCCTTGTAACCAGTGCCTCTACACCTTTCCTTTAAGTACTGTCAGGCTGCTATAAGGTCTCCCCAGAGCCTTCTCTTCTCCAGGCTGAACAAGCCCAACTCTCTCAGCCCGTCCTCATAGGAGAGGCGCTCCAGCCCTCTGATGCTCTTTGTGGTCATCTTCTGGACTCGTTCCAAGACATCCATGTCATTCTTGTCCTGGGGACCTCAGAGCTGGATGCAATACACCAGTTTAGAAACTCTCCTCTTTGGTATGGAATAGAGTGTATGTTTCTAGACAGTCTTATTTGATGGCTGTTCTAATAATTTGTCTTGTGCAGATTTTCTTGTAAAAACATGTCCCTGCATTAGTTCAGATTCAAGTTCTTTAAATAGTATGATGACACTCTTTAGACTGTTACAAAAACCATGAACTTCTCAATCACATTGCCTACTACTCAGGTGGCAAAGATGCAAGATTCCAATCTATAGCCCTCTTGAGCCGTACTGTGACAACTTCTGAGAAGAATTCTGGATTTGTGTGTCTTAAACCAGTGGCAGCCCTAAATGCCTCAGGGGAAAGGTGCAAGGAAACCTGTGCCAGGCATGTCTAATGAATCTGCTTCTAAGAAAGATTCCCCCCAAGTATTACAAAAGGAAAAAGTCAGTTGTGTCAGCCTTGAAGCAGAATGGTAGGTGTTTTGTTTCCCCTCCCCCCCCCTTTTTTTTTTCCTGAAAGTGCTACTTTTAAAAAAAAATTTGAGCATTTCTAAATCCAAAGAAGTACATAATCCTCTGCTGAGTCCTGCTGGATTTACTATGTCACGTGGTTGGGTTTTTCACGTGTTAATTGTGTAGAAGTCTCCTTTTGTATAAATTTTCAATCTTCCATGCTTAAATTTTGTGAAATGTCTCTTTGTTCTTGCATTATGGTAAAAGGTGTGTGTGTGTGTGTGTGTGTGTGTGTGTGTGTGTGTGTGTGTGTGTGTGTGTGTAAAAGTACCTCATCTATATTTTATCCTGCTCCTTATTTCCTCTACTTTTATAATTTCTTCTTTTATTCATTGCATCTCATCTCATAGGTAAACAGTCCAATTCTGTTCCATTTTGTTTCATTTCTGAGGTTTTCCATGTCCCTAATTATTCTCATCACCCATCTCTGAACTCCTCTTTTTCTATCTGCTATATCCTTTTTTGACATTTTAGGTGCAAATTGTTGCAGGTGCAATTTAGATCACTTAGATGTCCAAGTCCCTGACTTACGGATGCAATCAGGGACTCAGACATCTTAGTAACTAGATTGCAGACACAAATAATTACATTGCAAAATGTGCCTGCAAGTTTTGTGCCCATGAGAAATGGTTAAAGCTAGACTAAAGATCAGAGCCTTAATCACAAGCAGAATACCCCCATCACTCTCTTTTAAAGAGACAAGGACCCCCTCCATTTGAACAAGGTACTATCACAGAAAAAAAAAATCTGTTTAAGCTCTTCCTATACAGAGCTATATTGTAAGTGTAATAACGAATAGAATAATCAGCCAGGAAGATGTGGAACAGCACCATAATATCTGAGGACTCTACTGGGAGAGAAGAGCACTGTGTGCTTCCATGATAACCGCTGTTTATCATTTGCATGTTTCTATCTTTAAAAATGAGACTTGAAATGGTTTCCTTTGTGGCATTGAAACATTTATACCATTTATCTACAGAAAAAAGGTTTTACAGACTTTGTTGGTGTCCATGATCCAACATTCTAGAAAACCCAGTCCAGTGATATTAAAAAACATATTTTGAACAGATTTTATCATCCCTTCTTGTAAAAATTTACATGTTTTCCTGCTTTTTTTTTCTGAAATAAAAAAAAAAGTCTTCGAATAACAAAGATTTATAATATTAAAAAATACCGAATTATTCAATATTGGAAACATTTGTGTTATGTTACTCCTCATTAAACTGTCTTATTACAATTAGATTGAAAAAGAAAACAAAATCAATATATACAAACTTAAAGTAGGATCTGGGTATATTCTAGACTTAGACATAGTGGTAAGCTTCAATTTGAATCCATAAACATACATACATTTAAAATATGTTCTGGGCCTGTAATACTATGCTTCTATGGACTGTGAGCAGCGGAAAAGGAAAGCTGGTCAACGGTGTCTGGGAAATTTCAGCCAGCTTTTTCCTCCTGTCCCCCCAAATTCTATTTTAATTTCTGGCACATTTCAGCCCTGTATCTGCTCCAGTCCTACTTTTGTTTGCCTCCTTTGCTCTGCTAGTCAGCATTCCTAGCTAATGGATTTTGGTCCATTTATGAGCCTGGGATTGGTTAGATATTGCCAAACCTGTAAACTTCAAATCTCAGCAAGCCTGCCTGTAGTACAAGGCATTCCCTTCCATGTGGGAGGTTATATCCTTGAGGCTATCACTTAACTGAATGCCATATTATTTACTAATGGGTCCACATTTCAGATAACCTTCAAGAATTATTTATCCTCAACTATGTGCTCCTTGTTACTTACATAAGAGGACTTATGCATGGAGGAATCACTTAGCTTTAATTAGATAGGCCATATTAAGTCCCTGAAAATAAGCATTCTATCTAGAATTGCTTAAATATTTAATCATCTCCCAATCAGAAGGCTTTGTTCAATAGACACCTGTGATCCTGTCTTCTCAATGAAGGCAATGAGAAAGCTCCAAGTAATTTTGAAGGGAGCAGGGCCAAACTATGTGCAGAAGTGTCAGATTTATTAAAGCAAGTGAGCTCACAGAAAGGAAAAAAAACCTGCACACTTTTTTAGTACACTTTCAGAGTATAATACTTCTCTGAAATAAAGCCAAGTTGGTTGGTTAGTCTAACTGCTATGACTTTGAATTGGGCAGAAGGAGAAGCACCTGAGAAGCGGAAGTTGATGAAAGCTTCCAAGACTCCAACTGGTGCTTGTTCTTGCTTAATCCAGCATTTCTCCCTACTCAGCTCTAGTAGTGGAATGTTGAATCCCTGGGAAAGTTATGGAATGAATCCTCCTGGGTGCTATTGCAAGTCAAGTGAAGCACGTGTTTGGGAAAAGCCAGCATGGATTCACTTAAGGGTAAGTCCTTCTTGACAAACCTCGTTGGCTTTTATGACAAAGTAAACTACTTGGTTGATGTGGGTCAAGCAATGGGCATTGTCTACCTGGATTTCTCCAATGTTTTGATATGTATCCCGACAGCCTCCTGCTAGAGGAGTGTTAGAAAAGTGCTAGAGAAAGTGCTATGTTATGGTCTAGACAAGTGGGGAACTGGCTGACAGGCTGAAACCCAGAGGGTGGTGGTAAATAGCTTCTTTTCAAACTGGAAACCTGTAACAAGTCAGGTCCCCCAGAAGACCCATGAAAATGATCAAAGGATTGGGAAGCCTGCTGTATAAAGAAGGGCTGAGAGAACTGGGTTTGTTTATCCTTGAGGAAAGAAGGTTTAGGGGAGACTTCATCACCATGTTCCAGTACTTAAAGCGTGGCCGCAAAGGAGATGGAGACTCCATTTTTACCAGGAGTCAGATGGAAAAGATGAGTGGTAATGGGTGCAAGTTACTCCTGGAGAGATCCTGATTGAATGCAAGAGGAAAGTTTTTCACAATGCGATCAATTGGCCATTGGAATGATGTCCCCAGGAAGTGGTGGAATACCCAACATCGGACACTTTTAAAATTTGTGTGAACAGGGTGCTGGGCCATCTGGTCTAGATGTTGCTTTCTTGTAGACAGAGCTTTTGCTGAGAAAGTTTGGACCAGATGATCTTTGAGGTCCCTTCCAACCTGGTATTATACTTTTTTTCCCCCCCTTTGGTTTTTATCAGATCCTTCTCAGGGGCTGCAGTCCAATTTGTTTGGATGTCTTCTCATCTCTGTTGTGCAGAACAGCATCCAGAAGTCACCTGTTCCATATCAGAAAAGTTGAAATTGTTCTCATTTATGCCCACTCTCATTTACTGTAGCAAAATTACAGTAATAAACACTGAATGAATGTTAGCTGGTTTCCACACAAGTTAACTGCCTATAAATTTGAAGACTTTTCCCAATGGCTTCTGCTGAGCTTGATTAAGAGCCCTGTCTGCAGAGAGATACACATCTTTCCTAGAAATTCAGCCAAGTGATGTGGTTTGCTTGCTTGTAATGTCTAGTCATCCTTTTGATCAAGACTGGCCATGGCAACTATTAAGGCTCCAATACATTTTTTTCCCCTGAATTGATTCATGGGAATCACTATGTCATTTTTCTTTATTTTAGTTTTTCTTGTAATTACTTTGAGTCATCATGTGAAGAATGTGTACTAACACTTTCCTGTTGTTAAACTGTCGTTCTAAACCTTTGCTATAGCATTGATTTGACAGCAAAAGGTTGTCAGATTATTGATGTTGTGTCCATTGGATGTTCTCATATAAATTCTGATTGGAGCTTGTTGATTTAATACAGCCTTTTAAAGAAAATCTACCTTTCGGCTTAGCTTTGGCTAAGCTTGGCTTAGCTTTTAGTAACACTCTTCCTAAGTTCAGAACACTTTAACATGGCAATTCCTAAAGCTAAATTGATAGCTTTAGGAATGTTAGCATTTGATAACACTTTAAAATATTGCTAATGTATGGCAGTGAAACATCTGCAATACGTTTCATTGTCAAGAGATCAGTGATTGTTCTAACGGACAATTAAACATCATCTGGATTTCATGTGAAACTAGAAAATAAGAACAAACCACACAATGTATATGAAATTTGAAACACAACATTAAATTGCACTTCCCTGTTTGGTGTGCTACTGTTAATGTGCTGAAGGTGATGAGATGGGTCAGATTTCTTCATTGGTGTATTCGTGTCCCATGCCTGGAAAGCAGATGTCAGTCACATCCTCAAGAAAAAGGAAGAGGATCTGATGAACTACACTTGAACTTGTTTTACTATCTTGTGTGCTACTGACAAGCATTAAGTGTTAAGGACTTTTGATGTTAAATAGCAGAAGAATTAATCTCTGATGCTTTCTTGTATCATTATCTGAGCTCAAAACCTGGACCAGATGGTCCAGGCAGAAAATCCTGCCATTTAACACCATAAATGCAGTTTTCTTTTTCACTGCAAGTGTTTTAAAATGTAGCCAGTAGACCCACACAAGAAATCCATGATGTTAGATTCATCTTGTTCATTGGAGACATTCCTTCATTCCCACTGTGACCTAGCACATGCTTTTCTGCATACACAGCCTACATACAAAGTCTAGAATTAGTCAGCATAGTTTTGCCCTACCAGTGTAAATTTTACCTTTGACTATGAAATCGTCAAGATTAGAAATTTACATTATAGACCTCTAAAATTAATTGAAGTAATTCCCCTCCTAACTAATTTTCTTTTTATTGGGTATTCATCCCAGAGGAAGAAACCTCTTTTTATGCTTTCTATTATTCCAAATGGGTTGAAAAAACAGACTTCTTAAATTTCAAGAATAGTCAATATTTGTAACAACCTTCTGAAAAACAGGTGGGATTATGATGGCATGTGGCTAAGATACGGGCAGAGCTATGTAGAAAGCAGAATCAGAATTATTTCTCCAATACACATGTGCAACTTCACATGCAACCACTTATTTAACAAATCTCAGAAGAATTTAGATTAATTATTTTAATGTCTCAAATCAACTATTTGCTTATTTATTTTAAATAAAATTTCATTGTGTTCCCTATCCAAAAAGCTTCTGTTAATTTATTTGGAATATTGTTTTGATTTTGTTTTGGTTTCTGTTTATGTATCATAGATGCAAGATACCTAACAGCTTGAGGTCTTTACAGCACACAGGACCTCTTCAGTCCTAATTTCCTCATCTCCTCTCTTTGAAGTGGGAACATTTTTGTTCTTAGTCCCCTGTTGTCCCCCCTCTCTTTTCAAGGTCTGCTTTTCTTCTCACTGCTCATGCTGCACACCCTGTTCCGCTTACCACTGCATGGTGACCTGGCACCTCACCAGGCTCTACCATTGCTAACCAGGCACATCACCAGGCTCTTTGGTTCTTGATCACCTTTTTGCTGTGCAAAGCTCTCCTGCTGCTTGCACTGCATAGAGTTCACGGCCATTTAGACAGGAATGGAAACTTCATAAAAATCTATGGAGCCATGAAGGTTTCATAACCATGTGTTATAGCAAGCAAGACGGTGATGGGGTATGGTGCCTTCAGGTGTGGGAAGTAACTGGGTGGAATTTTATATATGAACCAGCTATGTGTCAGTCCTACTTTTGCTCTAGTCTTTATTGTATCAGGCCCTTATTAATGAATGTGGGTTTTTAATTTTTTTTTAAATTTTATTTTATTTTAAATACCAATTCTTTTTTTTGTGTGTTGAAAAAGGTAGGGTTTATGGTTTTTTTTTTTTTTTCTGTGACTCATGCAGAGGTCTTGGTATTTTAAGCACCACAAGGTTGAATTAGTACTACAAAGGAAGGGTTTTGTGTCTGATTTACTTATGATGAACTCATTTCTGCTGTACAGAACCTATTTTGCCTGAAACATTTTAGCTTAAATAGAGTAATATTTTAATCATGTGCTTTGGGTCCTTTTAAACCTGATTCTATTTTGTGCTCCTATTATCCCAATAACGGTTCAATTAGGAGTGGTTAAAAATCAAGATATTTATTTTAATTGCATGCTTATCTTTTGAGGGTATATTGCAGTAAATAAGGAACATTTGAACAAAAAAAAAAAAACTAACATTGCAACATGTCTTGTCACATTATACTTACCCTACACCTGATTTCAAATGTAAATTGCACAGCATTTAGCTCTAATGAAAATACTCTAGTGAAGGAAATTGTTAAGATTTTCTGGTGCTCCCCTAGGGGTAATATTAAAACCTCCATTACTAACATCTCACTCTGAGAAGACAAAATGTGCACTGAGAATACAAAAGCTCTGTTGGCATCTAAATGTGTGCCAATTAATTCGCAGTTACAGACCTGCAGATCTGTATGGAGATGTAAAAATAGGACCTGGGAAAGCTATTTAGATCCCTGTATAACAGGGCTCCTTGACCCTGGATTTCTAGTGTTAGTTTAATCATGGCATTCTGCTTTCTATTTATTTATATAGTTGCCTCAATGAACAAATTAATAATTATACAGCGCATTGACAAACATGCCGAGTAATATTTGCCAGATTTTAAATTAATTTAATTCAAGGGCCACTTCATTTACAGGATTCATAGGCACATCAAGGAGTAGCTTTTGCTTCATTGCTATTCAGATTACACCAAGATTTTTCATCATTTTTCTCTCTCCTTTTTATGTCTCTTCCCTCCCTTCACCGAGTAAGACAATTTAACTTGCTTTTCCAAATAGGTAGTTACTTTCAGGCAGGTGGAAGACAGGTAAATGATAGACAAACAGAAATGTAGATAAATGCATGGGTGACATACATTTAGAGAGATAATCATTTTTATTATGAAAAAAAGGAAAACAATTAGGTAGCGCTAACACCTCATCTTTATTTTCCCATTACTTCCAATTTTCAATCTATCGCCTTTTGTTTTTCACCTACAATTTCCTTTGAAAATTATTTTAATTTCAAGTCTGTCTTGTGATTCTGTGGAGGAGTGTTTCCGTGTTGAACGTCAACTCAGTCACGCAGAAGTGCCATGCCTTGTGTTGTTTGTCAACAGAAACGTGAGCTTAGGGCCAGCAACCGGCTTGAACTGCAGTATGTGAATTGCCAAATGTTAGGTTCTGCGGCAGACAAGTCAAACTCTTTTTAGTGAAGATCATGTCCTCGGAGCAGGGGGAAGGAGATGATCATCAATCTTTAAAAACACGGCCCTCCCTTCCTCCCACACTGCCAAATAAAAGGAAATACAGAGAACAGTGCTGCTGGTCCCCAGTTCATTAGACTTTTGGAGGAAACAGGACAAATCAACATGTGAACAAGATTGCTACACTGGCCGGTACATAGCTAATTATATTATATTCTCTATATTCCTCTGCTGGAATAGAGAGAATCTGAGAGATATTTAATAGTTACTCTCTATTATTTAGAACAACTGAAACGTTGCAGAGATTAGTACCCCCTCATTACACTTCTACCCCACACAATCTGAGTTTACCCCCCCTCCCAAGATGCTGGCAGTCATTATAGTTGCATGTTCAGTTGTAAAACGCGACCCTTGAAAACCACTTTCTTTCCCTTACTGATATCACCTAATTTGTATCCAAAAATCTGTTTCTTGGCAATGGAGACTGCCAGTCCCTGGAGACACTCCACTTGGCCAGCAGCATGGTGGAACCTGAGCTACCATGACCTCCCACTGCAACCTTCTGTCTCTCTGCTTCCTGCAGCAGCACAGCTTCCTCAGAAATACTGCACCTATGTTGGGCACCCCAGAGCACCCACTTCACCTGGGTTAATAGCAAGATGAATATGAAATAGTCCTGTGAGTCCACAGGTGCTCAGCACTTTGTTAAAGATTTCCTTGCTGGTGATGAAGCCCATCCTAAATATCTATTGGTAGGGAGAGGTAGCAAGGTGAAACTCATCTAGGGGCAGTAATAATAAGAAAACAAAATTTAAATGAAGACAAGTGAATTTTCTCTGTTTAGTGTACTCAAAGCTAAATTCAGAGTTGAAAATTCTCTAGGTGGATCTGTCTGGAGAAGAGCAGTGTCTCAGAAACCATTTCACAAGAGATCAGAAGGACCGGGAGTGAATTGTACAGCAACATTTGAACCAAATGCTTATTCTAATTTGTGTGAGGCCACTTAAAAAGGTGAATAACAGCACTTGGCGACCTGCAAGATAGGTATTATGGAGATAAAGACAGCTGTGAAGGAAACTGAGAAATAATTTTTATACCTCTAACGTATATTGCATTTAGGAAATCTCTGAGTTATCAATGGATTGTAAGGTTCTTCTCAGAAACAAATAGGAAATAGCTGTTATTCGTGTAAGACATTAGCAGACTCTCACTTTTACGTCTGAACAACTTTTCATAGATAAAATCACTTTAGCTGGCATGATTATCACTGTTCACTGCTGTATTCAGCATGCTGCTGAATGTGATAATGAGTGATGTCTTTTTTCCATCACTTCAATACAGGTATGCAATTTATTCCGCCAGTAAACACTATTATAATGTAAAATTTATAATACAATATCTTTCAATGCCAGTCAGAGTGATGGTTTGAAGGAACTCAAATGTCTCTGTTATGTATCAGAGCAAACAAACCCTACATTAACAACAAAGTTGCTTACTTGGCAAAAAGGTGCAGTTGCCTTGCTTTACTTGCTGGTACGCATATATTAACAGCAACATGGCTTACTGTATTGTCATGGCCCCCAACTCCCTCAGCCTTTCTTAGAGAGCCCTCACAGTGTGATGGGTACCAAAGGAAACGGGCATCCCATTTGGAGCATTAGGTTTGGCTTATAAGATCCCTCCAGTTTAAACCCAAGGTCAGCACAGCTAATGATCCCTGATGTCGTTAGCTAGATAAACTCTCACATTGCTCCTGCACATTTAGGTTGACAATACAAATAAATACTTTCTGCCGTGTGTATGTGTGGGGGTAGTGTTCTTTCTTTCAAGAGCTTTTAGATGATATTCCAAATAATTTCTAATAATTTAAAAGCCTTTTAAAGAACAGGCTCTTCTTCCAATAATTGACAGGCAAGACAATACCAGAGGGGGAGGCGAGGTGGAGAGGGGCGGAGGTGTAGATTGCTCTATATAAAAGCCTCTAAATTATGTTGTCAAAATTATAGCAACATTTTTTCTTTATCAAAAGCCTTGAAAGATCACACTCCTCCAGTCCCAGACTCCTGGCTTTTGTTTGTTTTGTGCAACTAACCTAAAACTTCATGACATGATATCTCTTGTAATTTGCAGCACTTGTTGAATTAAAAATCAGCCTAGGACCAAGAACCCAAATGTGTGACTGGAAACTTTGTCTCTGCTTTTTACACAGAACTACAAGAGTAAAAAGTTTTGGCTGCTTCTGATAGTACCTATGAGGCGTAGGTTGGATCTGTGCTTTTGTCTTGTTTACCTTCCATTCTTTGGCAGATGTTCTTGTGAAAAGTAAGGTGTCTGGAGATTGCACTGTATGCAGATCTGATTAGACATTTTTGACAGTGGGGTCTTCAGTTGGGAATAGTCTCCATCAAGACAAACATTCGGTAACTTGCCAGGTATGCTGTAGAACTGCTCAGGGTTTGGAGCTTACTCTCGTATCTATGATGAAGCTGCTTCCAAAGCAGGAGTCCTAAAGACTCTGCATGTCAATCCAGACATCTTCTTGATTATTGGCATTTCAGTATCTCTTACAGGTAACTCTTCCCTTACGCTCCCATTAAGATTTCATGACCTGATGTCTTATTAGATGGTTTTGGTCTCAGGGAACAGAAAATCTGTGTCAAGGGTCCATTGAGGAGCAAACTCATATTATGTCTCAGGCATTAATTGTTGTACTGAACCTGTGAAAAGAATGACATGGTAGTTGTACCTCTGGTTATTTCAGAGTAAAATAATTCAGCCTAGAAGTAAGAAGCTAGAAAATTTAATTAATTTTCTGCTTGTAACATTTTCATGTATTTCTCTTTTTTTTGGATATTTCTTCTCCACAGCATGCCAAGCTGCAATTCATTTCTTGCTTTAGTCATCGTCTCCCATAAGATCTATATAGCTCCAGAATTTCAGAAATGAAGATACATTTTGAACATGACATGAAATATTACCAGAGTTCCTCCTTGCTGTCCCATGCACCATATAATTTATTATCACTCTCCCTTCATAAAATGGCTGTTAGACAATAAAGCTTCTACAAAACCTGCCTGTCTGCCCAGCCATCTGTCCGTTTTCCCCATCCCAAGCACAGAGCAAAGCTCGGTAGCTTGTGCACTTTTTGGCTTTGGTTCCCACAGAGTGTCTCATTAAAGTGGGAGAACAAGGAGCCCTTCAAAAAAAGGGCTGAGAAAACAAGGAAATCCGTTCCACAAACAAGAGGGAGGGAGTGAGATGCTGGAGTTTCAGCTTTCGGTGTTCAACTCTGCAACAACAGGCATTGCATCCTGGAGTGCTTTGTGGCACCTGTCTACTGGAAAGGCTGATTAAAAAGGAAGGGTAAATGCATGCTGTTGTCGTCTGGTGACATTTCAATAATACAAAAATATTTTAATTAGTTTTAAGAAACCTTTCTAAGAGTAAACTGTGTGCTTTTAAAAAACACATGCTACGCGTGATCTGCATGACTTGAAAGTCTTGATATTCTTGACAGGTAGATGAATAGACTGCAATCACTCCTATCTGCATGAGGAGTAGGAATTTGGTCTGGGAACCTGTTGAAGAAAGGGACTGTTTGGCACTCTTTGGGGCAATATGAACACCTCTCCCTCCTATCTGTGTTTGCCCTGAGCAAGCTAAATGCTGGAACAGAGTCCAGCAGGTGTGTCCTGGCTGGTGGCAGGCATGGGTTTTGTTCCTGCTGTGATGGTCATGCTCTCGTTGTGACCCCAGATGCTGTGATAGGATTTGTCTTGGTACTGCCAGGTGTTTGGGGATCTTAGGTGAACCATGTCTACTGGTTATGCTTTCCCCCTCAGCTTTCCTATCAGCCAACTGGACAAGTTGTTGGTCAATGTATAATTTGTAAAGTACTTTGAGATCTTTAGAATCAAGGTCTGATTTCCTTTTGTGCTTCTAAATCAAGCACAGAAGTTGTATTACAAATAAAAAGGTGATTAATTTCAGAGCTGAAACTGGAAGCAGAGACTTTGTTTTCCCACTAGTCAAGCTCTTTGTCTTTTCTCTAGATTTTATCACTAACTAGTGGCAATAAACCCCCCTCTCTTCAGTCTACTGGTATTTACATCAGTATGCAAATCATGTGGACCACCATGTTAGTAAAGTTCTGCCATTGACAGAGAAAGGGGCAGAGTGGCTGTGTTGGGAACAACCACCTGAAGCTTTAGGGTGTGGTGGGTCCCTTTGACTGCAGCAGCCTCTTTCTGCACCCAGCCTATTCTGAGTGTCCTCCAGCTTTCTCTGCTAGTAACCAGGTCTGTGCTGAGGACTCAGAGACTCTGTTGTAGCAGAAAGATATTATCAACTATATTGCTAAAGAGTAGTTGAAGTATCATAATTTCTCCTCTCTCTTATTTTTCTGAGCTGAATGTTACATGTATGGCATTTTACATAGAAAAGTTTTTTATTGTTTCATTGGAATTAAGGGAAAAGGAAAGAAGTAGAATTGTTGGGATCTATTGCAGGAAAATAATATTACATGAATACCAAGACATGTGGTCTCTTACACACACACGTGTACGTGCACTTTTTCTGGGACTACAAAGAATGCTTTTTATCTACACACTTTGAGCATTATGCCTCAGGTTCCTCCCATACTGACCCAGAACTTGTAAGAGCATGTTCTGTGCATGGAGACACTGCGTATAGTCCCTTGTCTGTAAGGGTAAATAAATCCGGTTCTTTTGGTCAAAGCTGTGGGTGCTTTTCAAGCTTATTTTAACTATGATCCTAATTACTTAAAAGTAACCCAATCTAGTGGCCACATGCTAATTTTTGACTGGTCAGCTGCTGTCAAACCCATCCTTTAAGGGAAGGCAATAAACTGCATTTCATCTTTGCTGCTGTCCCATGTGTCTGCTCCATTTTACGCCCCTGATGAAAGGGATACTGCAAAGACTAATGGGATTTAGGTATGTGTATTGTTTATATATATGTTTAAATGTACAGTGTGTTTCAAAGCTAAAGGATGCTATGACAGGTGAAACTGGCATGTAACTGAGAAGCCAGTCTTGAATGGTACTCAAGTTCTGGCCAGTTCTGTGAGTTCCTTTTTCAGGTGTGGCAGAGCTGATGCTCCTGACACCTTAGATGCAGATGTCATTTGTTTTCCTCTTAGTCACGCCCCTAATCTAGCACTGCCTGGAGGCTGTCAGCTAGATCAACTTGTCTATTTATTTATTTATTTATTTTTCCTCTCCCTAAGTTTTCTCTATTATGCTCACTGGAAGCCAAAGCAGTTCTTAGATGCCACTTTGGAACTGAGTTAAAATCATGTTCTGACTGATCCAAGAATCAGACCTGGAACTTTTAAGCCTGTTTTCGTCTACTCAAGTGCCAAGGTAACAAAATATGGTATCTCTAAAATACTGAAACCCAAATGTTTTCATATGTTCATGCATCTCAAGAATCTTTCTATTACCTGTAAAAAATGTATTCTCCAACAATCTGTGATGAATGGCAACTTTTAATCTATTGAGTGGTTCACCCCTCCCAAGAAAGTGTCATGAGTATCTGAGAATAAGGGATTATGATCAAGAAAGCACTTCTTTTGTAATGAGAGTGCTTCTAACATGATGCTATAATCATATGTGCAGGGTTACCAAATAATTTGCCCTTGCAGTAACTCTTATGACAGTAAGTACCAAAGGAGTAATAATTTGTGTCTGCTACGCATTGTAAGCTGTTGTCAAACAGATAACCTGTCTACGTGTTCAGAACCAGCATCTCCTGCTGTTCAACTCTATGGACAATGGGGTTTTAATCACTGAGGCACTTACAGTAGAATATAGGTTCAGACTGTGCATGGAGGTGCTCTAGTACTGGTAGAAAGGCAGTAACTGCTCTCTGAATAGCACTTACACTATATTAGCTACTGGATACAAGTGGTTTCTTTTTTTTCTTTTTCTTTTGCAAGAACATCACTTTTCTGTGCCATAAATCCTGTTCATGATTTATACTTTGGTGCTTCATTCCATTTTTTTGTTTTCAATGTATTTCTTAAATAAACCAATTGTAAGTTATTTTCTTGTCACTGGAGATGGAGAAATGTGAGTTAACTCTCACCCATTAGCTCTGAAATAAATAAGGTCTTCCATCAGAAATAATAAAGTGAGTCAAACTCAGTGCCATATTAAATCACTTGAAAGCTTTCAAAACGATTAACCAGCAGGGTGAGCTGTTTCTTTAGTAAGAATCACCTGCTGGCCAAGATGAGAAGAGGACTTCTATATTTCCTCTTCTTTACATTAAGAATTTATGAAGGAGATAAATAAAAAAAATACTACGTACTGGAAGAAAATTATAAATGCCTTGAGGGTCCACTGTAAGAAGTCACTGTTTGTTGCCCAATAAAAGGCTTTTGTTTGAAGTCTGTTTGTACTATTTACCAAGTAGGAGGTCAGCTGGGGACTCTAATAGTGAGTAACTCCTCTTGCCTGGCTCACCCTCCCTTCATCCATGGCCTGGCTGGTGGCACATCTGACCCCTTGGCAAGAACTGGAGCACAAGCTTAGCTTGAGGCAGTGGAGCCTTTAAGTAGACATGGCTTTCTGGAGCCAGAGGTCTTTCCAACAGTGTTGGTAAAGTCAGTCTCACATATAAAAGCCATGGAAAGCTGGGCTGGAGAAACAGTATCTGCTGGTCACTCCTTCAGTTTCACTGGTGGTGGAGACAATTCAGCTCTTCAGTTCCTCTGAACCAGGGGGAGAGATTTATTGTATGTTAATGCCTGCAATGACTGACAAGACAAAGTGTACCTTGGGAAAGCATGTCTGGTGGCTCAGGGGATGAGAGACATGCAGTCCAGCTCCCATAAAGGCCAGTTCACTTCCTTAATTAATGCATCTACCACATACCTAGATTTCGATTTCATATAAAGGGCAATTGGCTCTTGTCACCTGTATTTGTCCCTGCTTGTAGCAGGGTGGTTGGACTAGGTGATCTTTAAAGGTCCCTTCTACCCCAATGCATTCTATGATTCCATTTGAATTTCATTGTTAATATGGTGGTCTTTTTTATACATGGAATTTGTAGCCACTCACTGAAGACATGGCTGCATTCCTTGTGTCTGTAAAATGCTCTGACCAAGAGTTTCACACTACACATCAGGCATATTTTCCATTGAAGGGCCCCTGGGAATGGCTAAGAGATGGAAGATGTGGATACAGCCCCTCTCTGCTGCCCTGCCTCTCCACACGGTAGGTTGGCCTGGCACTAACACAATGTTGTGGCAGGACTCGTGCATGGGTATTACACTGGAACTGGTCGTGAAGCCCATTTGGTTCAAGAGGTAACATATAGCCCCTTCTAACCTGTATCTGCAAATACAGTGAGGTTCAGTAATCCTCCATGTTATCACTGGGTAGGCTGTTATCTGTACCACAGTGGTCAGTGGAACACATGGACACCGAAGCTGTGTCTTGGTTTCTTTAAGCATTTAAAAATTTTCCAGAAGTGAATGATTTTAATTTACCTAGATACTTTTGAAAACATTACTCCTTGGAACTAACTTGTGGGTGTCTGTTACACCTGGATAAATATCATCCTTCAAATATATTACTGAGTGGATAATGCTGTGAATCATTTAATTTATTAAGCAATTTTTACTTTGCAGTTTTCACCCAGCTCTGAGGCTGGTAAAATGAGGTTTAATGGATAAATTAACCAGTGGATGATAAGAATATTCATTAAGGATCAGATTCTTTGGCCATTGTTCATATCAGTTAGGACCTTCTCTATGTAAACTGCCAAATCCCCCAATCTGGGCATTTCTCTGGTGCACTGGAGTCTCATGCAGTCTAGTGGTGTCTAGTCTTTGGTCCATGAACTTTCCTAGTGCTCACTTACTATGTCTGGCTGTGTTTTCTGGGTGTATCCTGACTGCATTTCAAAATAAGGGATGGCCTCTTCCATCCTCTGATAGATCAAGGTAAGAGAAAATTAACAGTATATAAGCCATAGGGACTAATGTTTCCAGAATAATTTTCTGACAGAGTATTGTATGTTTTGGAGGTGAAGGACTGCCAAATATTGAACATTATGAATCAAATTTCCACCTCTCATTGATAAAAAAAATCAGGAGAATGTTCATTCCTACCCTTTTTTTCCTTCTGTGATGCAGAATTTCATTAAATTAATTAAAAAAATATTTAACAATATTATCCCAAATAGCAATTAATTTGAACTTCTTTTTTAAAACACATTTTAGAAGCTAAATTTCTTGTCTCTAAGTAAAGATTTCATGTTTATATCTGTTTCCTTTATGACAGTTTTATAAAGGATTTTGTTTTTACACATTAATTGTTTGTTTTTTCAAGTACTTTTATGATACAGTTTCATCTAGGTGATCAAGATTATAATTATCACCTGAAGTTTAGCCTCAGCAGTGGTACCGATATAGAACATTCTGAATGCTCACGTTAAATTATAACCGTTTTGACAGCTGTGCTACTTAGCATTATCTGAGGAAAGCAAACATATAGGGTATTCAAGTGTGAGTATTGATGTTTTTCAGCCCAGCCACTTAGAAACGAAGGTTTTTCTCAAGCGTGAAGTGAACCGGTTTGCCGTATGTTGTATGTTGTATCCCTTTGCTCAGTTATATAGCACAGGCTGGTTTCCTATCGAGGTGCCATATAAAAAGGTCCTTCCTACTGCTCTCAGGGACTATGGCAATTCAAGGCAGACTTTGTGTTATGGCGGTGAAACCTCTGTGGTGCCTATGACTTCTGAAGAGAGGAAATGAAATAGTGCTTTTCATGAGTCATACAATGATCATGTTATTGTGCTAGCTGAGCCCAAGCTGATGATGGTTTGGAATACACCGGGGCGCATTGTGGTTAAAAACCCCAACAAACTCATCTCAGAAGTGTGTAGCGTAAACACAGGGAGACTTCTGACTCTCTGGGTGAAGCTGCTGATATACAAAGCAAGTAATTGTATTAACTGTGCTCTTATCTTTGACAGCTGCCTCATAAATGCGGGGTGATCAAATCTAGTCTGGCTTATGGTTAGGAATTGTTTCATCTCCAAAGAAATTTACAGGATCAAAGCCAATACTTTGAGAGATTTCTCTGCCCAGTTTGCTCCTCTGAGGCTACTCAGGTGGCTGAGAGAAAAATGTATGTGCCCTCCAGGACTGCCAGACAGCTAAGAAAGGGTTTTGCTTTTCCAGTGGTGCATCTTAAGGAGTGGCCCATAATCTTGGCTTTAGTAGGCATTAAATATGTGCTGCCAGGTCTGGTCTAGTGGCATATGTTGTTTTCTTTTCTTTTTTTCTTTTCTTTTTTTTTTAAGTTGCTGCTTGTTGGGATCCTTGGAGGCTTTTAAACAGACTCATATGTAGCTACCACAGCATCTCTGTCTCTGGAGGCTCATCTTTGACTGTCTGGTTTTGGGGGTGAACTCTACTTTTGGATCCTTATTTCACTCTGCTAAAATCAGGGGAATTGGTACAGTGCTATAAAATCAGAAGTTTGGACTTTATCTTCCTCTACAAAGAGGTAGATAATGGAACAGGATGAAGGATGGAAAACAAGACAAACAGAAATGTTTTCAATTACTTGATGTGTCCTAGGGTGTTCTGCAGAAACTTAAAGATGAGATGGGGAGAAAAGGCTTCTGCTTTCTTAACTGCATTCGTAAATGCATCAGGGAGAGTGATTTATGGAATTAACGCTTTGGCTCTTTAACACCGAGTACCAATACTGAAGTCACAAATCAAGCATTCATACTGTTTCATACAAGCTTCAGAAAAATGTTCCTTCATGAAGGGGACACTTGCTAAACTTAAGGGAGATGTAGTAATAAAGCCTCAGTTTTCCTTGCTTCCAAAACAATTGATCCAGCCTTGTGCATCCATCCTGGTGAATGGAAATACTTGATTTTCAGAGGTTGAATTATCTGTTGTACTATGCAAAACTGTTATTTTCCACTGACAAACAGTGTATTTTCCTCATTGTATCACTACAGCTGGTGAAATATATTCCAGGATTGGCCATCTCTGAGCCTGATTTTCTGCTCTGTTATACTGCTTTTCATGCCTGTTGCCTTGGCTGACTTCAGCAGTGCACAGATTCAGGGGTTTTACTTGAGTGGGCAAATTCTGCTTTTGTACACATTTGTGTTTTGATAAAGGCTTTGTTTTTACTTTGGATGAAGATGAGTGTCAGTGAGAACAAGATATGGGCCGGGAAGCTGTCTCTCTGACCTAACAGTGTAAAGAAAGCAGTCATAAATACTTAGTTTTTTGGCTGTTGATATCAAATCCATGCTGCTTGGTCCATTTTGCCACCATTCATCTCTAGATGTAGGCCTGAGGTGAGATGACTCAGGAGGGCTGGTGAGCACCCTTGCCAAAGCTAACAGTTGTCTGAAGAAATTTTTATAGGAAAGGAATGACTGCATTAACTCGTCGGTGGCTTTAACTCGTCGGTGGCCTTAACATGCTCTTTATGAAACAGCTTGGCTGGTGCATAACTGCGTGCTGAGAAATTGGTTTGCTCAAATCTTAAAGGAAATAGTTGCCTTTTAATTTGTTACTTAGGATAGTTACTGTCTAAAGGCAACAATACATTGTTTAAATGGAGCATCTCAGTGATGCAAAAAATGAATTAATTTCTTACTGCAGTGCCTGTCTGTCTAATGGAAACCTTCAGAACGAATGGGCTTCTGTTTCTTGCTGCAAGTTGTTGTTATCATGTAGAGGAGCTATTGCTCTATAAGAAATCATGCCTAAGCCTATTATTCCAAGAAGACAATTTTGTTATAAAGAAGTGATTTGTTATTTTAAAGCCTTGGCAAACAAACACATAAAAAGGGGGCTCATTTGGAGACATGGCAATAATTCTGGGTAGGAAACTATGATGCTAGTTTGCTTAATTTTGTTTTTGGGAAGGGGGCAGAATTTGGCATGAGCAACAAATCCGTACAAAGTCATTTGTCAAGCTCAGCTAGCATCAGTGTGATGTCCTTGAAACTAGACTGCTTCACCTCTTATGTACTCTGATATGGAGGGAGAGGATGCTGTTTTAAATCTAAAACACTGAGAAAGGCAATGTGAAAACAACTGGCACCAGCTTTTAGGGAAAACTCAGGTATGTGCTAAGAGAGCACATATAAATTACTTTGACTTTGTTACACACCTACCTTACAAAGGGTTGGTTTTTCTATTATTGATGTGCTACAAGATTTTATTGTGTTTTCATCATCTATTAAATTTTGGACACTGTAAAGTACATGGTCAATAGATGGCAGCAAGTCATTTAGCCTGACTACTACCTCTTCTGGGCAATGCTCTGAACACAGTCAACACTCCCCCTTTTAAGACAATACATCCTCCTTCTTTGCAATTTTAAAGGCTGGAATGACATGCATAAACCAATAACAATTATCTGTGTGTTTCATCAAATGAGCTGTTGCAGATATCCAGTGTTTGTTTTTTAGAACAATAACATTTCCATTTAACCTCCATGTTTCCTTAGCTCAATAGGTATAAACCCCTTTCATTTGGATCCAGAGTGATAAGAATTAGTGATCTCCCAAGCAAGTGCTTTATTGAGCTGGAGCTGGAGCTAGAGGGAATCCCCTGTAGTGTAGAGTTCCCCCCATAATGACCTTACGTCTCGTCATGACAGTTGACTGAAACTGGCAAGAGGAGAAAGTTGGTAACACTAATGAAGAAAAGAGAAATGATTCTTTTAAGTACAGGATCTGACAATAAAGTTACTCACAGAAATGTTCCTCCCAGGAGCTGTACTACAAGCTCTTTCTGTTGCCCAAACTGACCACAGTCCCCAGAGGGAGTTTTCATCTATTAGTTCAGTGTAGGAGCTTCATCACAGAGGCTTTCTGTGGTCTTAGTACTGGCTCTGACTCTAATCTCTTGTGAAGCCTTAAAAATGGATGAGAAGATCTCATAACAAAATCTGTACGAATCCATAAAGCAAACCACTACATGACCCAGTACTGAGCCTTTCTCCTCTGTAATCTTTTCTTCTCCCTGATATTCCAATATGACTGTCTTATAGCAAGAGACTTCTGTGAAGGAAGGGGAAGAAAGGCATGTTGATTTTTTTATTAATCTCTTGCAAAGATAATTGTGGTTACGGTGAAAAATAATTGTCTCCTCAGTGATGCTGCAACATCAAGCAACTTGGGAATCACTGCCAAACCTTGAAATGTGTTAGGACTACCTCCTTTGCTGAGTGATTAGTGTTGTTCTTCTTTGGGTTGATACATGCTTGATAATTATGCTGGCAGTATTGCTAAGTTTGAATGTTCTTATAGAAAATTAAGATTAATTTGAGAAAGGGTAGATTATGTTATCACATTCTAAAATGAAAGATGTGATGATAAAACCTTGAGTTTCACAGTTTATTTAGTAAAAGTGCATTTATTTAAGAGAAGTCTAAGAAGTATGTTTTACATCCAGATTTTGTTATATGTATATGTATCCTGCTTCATAGCTGTTCTAGGAATTCAATACTTCAAAGATTTATAAAGCCAAGTGATATAAAGAGTATTTAAAACCTGAATCAATTTTTCTTACATACCTAGGATAGTTGTGTTTACTCTGAAGATTTTGAGGCATATATTCAAATGTTAATTAATATAGGACCCTTGTGAGAATAATTATTAATTGGTGAGTAAAGTAGGCACAGAGCATGTCTATGACAGTGCTGTGAATACAACAATAACTCATTCTTGACCAGCTTGGTAAACTTCTATAATGAAATGTCTGCTTTAGTGGATGAAGGGAAAGCAGTGAATATTGTCTACCTTGACTTCTGTAAGGCTTCCATCACTGTCTCCCAGAAGATCCTCATAGGCAAACTGATGAAGTATGGGCTGGTTGAGCAGAGAGTGAGGCAAACTATAAAGTGACTGAATGGATGGACCCAGAGCATGATGATCCATGGCATGAAGTTGGAGGCCAAGAACCATCAGTGTACCCCAGGGGTTGATGCTGGTTTAGATCTTTGTTAATGATCTGGATGATGTGGCAGAGCATGTCCTCAACATGTTTGAAGATGTCATTAAACTGGGGGTAGTGGCTGATAGGTGCCGCCATCCAGAGGGACCTCAACAGTCTGGAGAAATTGTCTGATGGGAACCTTATGCCATTCAACATGGGGAAGTCCAGAGTCCCGCACTTGGGGAGGAACAACCTCAGGATCTCTCATGTGATTAAAGGTTGAGAGAGCTAGGACTGTTCATCCCAGAGAAGTCTCAGGGGGATCTCATAAATGTATACAGTACCTGAAGGGAAGGTGCAAATATGACAGAGCCAGACTCTTCTCAGTGGTGGCCAGTGGCAGGACCAGAGGCAATGGGCACAAACCAAAACACAGGAGGTTCCCTCTGAACATCAGTAAACACTTTTATTTACTGTGAGGTTGACTGAGCCTTGACACAGGTTGCCAGGGAGGTTGTGGCGTCTCTGTCTTTGGAGGTATCTAAAAGCAGTCTAGCCACAGTCCTGGGCATGTGGCTGTAGGTAGACTTGCTTGAGCAGGGGATTGGATCAGATGACCTCCACAGGTCACTCACAACCTCAAGATTCTGTGATTCCAATTAGTAATCTTTACTGAATCTTCCAACTTCCAACATCATGTTTCAAAGTTATGTATATGTATATGTATATGTATATGTATATGTATATGTATATGTATATGTATATGTACCTGTATATTGTTATTTTTTAATACTCTAAATTTTATACTGTTTCTTCTTTGCACTTCCTGCTTCCACATTGGTTTTCCTTCTTCCCTTCCTTTTCTCTCTATTTGGATGCATCCATTTTGCCTAACAATACTTTTAGGCTGTTGAAGGTGCTCATTCCACCTTCCTTCTTCACTCTGCTCCTCAATATAAGCCCAAATTCCACATCTACCATCTCAACTGTGTTCTTCCTTTTCTTTCTTCAGCAGCAGAGATCCTATCTTTGATCCACTATTTCCCATTCCACTTTCCCCATACCTGCTCTTAAGTCTCCTTAACGTTTATTCCTAAGCTTTTGCTCATCTCTCCTTCTGCCACTTATCCGTAATGGAGTATTTTCTTCTAAACCAAGTCACTTGGCACAGCTTTGTCAACAAATAATATTTCAGAATAAATAACTGAAAAATAAATAAAGACCTATGTTTCCACAGTAACATAGTCATGGAGTGTAGGAAAGGTTGTGTTATTACGAATATACTGAAAAATAAAGCTCATCTCCTGCAGTGTCAGCATGTCTGGTAGCTTCAGTCCCGCTCACTCATCATGCTGGCAGCTTCCTCTTTTGTGTGCTACTGAGTGCCTCTGGCTTCTGCTGTCAGCCTGGGAGAAGGAGGAGGGCTTAACATGAGCAGTATGGCTTGACACGAGCAGTATGTCTTTGCCAGCTGGAGTTCAAATGCTCCTTTCACTCATCCCGTAGGACATCTTCTTTGTTGTGTTTACTGCCAGAGCACTGTGGGCATTTATCTGTTCTATCACATCGTTGATATTTGGAGTCCCATCCCATCTACAGGTTACTTTTCCCTATTTTACCTGTTCTGAGGACACATTGCTAAAGTCTCACGGAGGGGTGTAAACTGAGGCCTTCCCCATCCCCATGCATGATCATTTAAGAGAATGCCTTGGGGATTTCTGCCCTGTGTGGGTTTGGGCTTTTTGGTAGTCTTGTCTCTCCCTCTCACTCCCATTTACTGATCCTTCCTACTCCCCACAAGCAGCGCTGCTCCATCCCTGCTCTTTTCCCCTCAAATCAGGTGCAATCAGATACTCCTTACTCAAGTCCTCTCCCTCAGCTTTTCCCTTGGCTTGGTGATCCTTAGTTTCCAGCTGCCTCTTCTTACCATCTCCCCAGATTCTGGGAACCATATCTCTGACCATCAGCTTCTCATTTTTCAGTCCTGCCAATCAGACTGACCCTGGGCATTTTCAAGTTATTTTGGCTACCAGTGCCAGCGATTTTTGATCTGGTCTCTGCTATGTCTTCCAATGACCTGGTCACTGCACTATAGCCTCTTCTTAGAGGTTTTGTTCCTCTCTTTCTGGACAGAGTTACTTTTCCAGTTTCTTCCCTTAGCTTCACAGTTTTCTTCTGATAATGAAGACACCCTTTGTGTGGCTGTTACAATGATGCCTAGATTAGAAGTCTTGAAGTTGGCCCAATATAAATGGTTTTGCTATGGATATTTGATGCAGAACCTAAATGCTTGAGTCCTTATCTTGGTCTAGATCTACTTAGGTAGAACTACAGGCTGCTACTGAAACACAAACATTAGATTAGTTGCTTTTTCTCATTAAAGTTTAGAGAGCATGGGAATCTGTGAGTAGTATCAAATAGTTTGTAACCTGAACAGGAACCATGGAGGGAGGGAAGGAGGGTGATCTATAACAGTGAAATATGTGGAACCTTCCTTTTGCCTCTGACAGTCCTTGTTGCTTTTTCAAGTGCTGAGTCAATGCTTAATCAAGCACCAGCTCTGTGAAAACTAACAGGCACAAAGCACATGCATCAGCATTTAGTGTACGCAGGTAAGGATGGCCTTGAATTTTGGTAGGGTTGGAGCCCAATTTAAGAGTAATTTTACTGACCACTGGATGTCACTGCGACACTGCAGGAATGAAAATTAACACAAGGATTTTCAAAAGCATCCAAAGGATTTAAGAACTCGAGTCCTTATGACCATCATTTCAACTTTAAAGCCATCCTGTTGGGGCTTTTGGGTATTTCCCCGAAGTGAATTGGGAGCCTACATCCCACTGATGCACAGTGAGCTTTAATTTTGGGAGTTAGGCACTCTATCTAGTCCACCACTTAGTGGCTTACTAAAAAGTAATATGTGTCTTAGAAAGGGGATTCCCAAAGGGGTTGTGGTTACACTGTTGCCTGCCATTGCTACAGCTAGGATTTTGGTGATAAAATAAATTAGATAGTTTAAACAAATAAATAAATAAATAAATAAATAAATAATGCAGGACTGAAGGAGATTTCAAGAGCTCCTCCTCCTTAAAGCTGGAATCAGATAATGTCAATGCTAATTTAATTTGCCCTGAACAGCTGCAGCCATTTAATAACACCATTCAGAAAAGAAACACAACTTTTAACTGTAACTTTTGGATTATGGTTTCCAAACTCTTTCTGTCCTTGTTCTTCCTCTTTGCAGAGGTGCAAAGAAAACTAATTAAGAATTGCAAGGACATGAAAAAAAGTAACCTACAAAGACATAAAATAGCTGAATTATGTAATGATAATATTAATTAAAAAACTGAATTCTACTAAATAAAGAAAAGAACAATCTGGGGCACTGGACCACTTAGCCAATACCAGAAACTGGAAAGCTAACCAATGAAGACATGTATACTCAGCAGATCACTTGAGTTTGAGAGGATTCTTTCACCTTTAGGTTATTGAAAGGAAACCTCACTTGGAGTGTTGTAGAAAAGGCTGCCAATAATAACATAGCACTTATCGTGGCAAGACCTATGGGACTTAAATTAAGGGTGAATCATAAACACGAAAGTCAAGTTTGCTCTTCACTTACAATTCTGGTGCAACTGAGTGTTAGGGTATGCTCGCATGCACACCCAGCACAGTTCATTCGTTAATTCCTCTCTTGGTTCCGGAACATCCCAGCTAGACTTAGCATAGATGAGACACAGACTGACTTGAGGCAGCAGACCAGCTTGAAACCATCAGGCCTTCACACTGGGTATTTGTCTGTTATGTGAGCCTGACCAGGTGAGAGTTTTAGACAGTTCTTTATGTTCCCTGAGGTAGCTCCTGCTGTGCGTAGCCCAATTTTTATGCTTAAATGTATTGATTAACCTTCCAGTGGCCTTCCAATACCTGAAAGGTGCTTATAAGTTGACTAATGTGTGTTTCGTTTCTCCCTTGATTCTTCTATGCAATATAGGTAGAATAGTGACAGAGTGACAGAACGTCCTGAATTGGAAGGACCCATAAGGATCATCAAGTCCAGCTCCTGGCTCCACACAGGGACAGACAAGTCAGAGCATGGGACTGAGTGCATCATCCAGACTCTTCTTGAACTCAGCCAAGCTGGGTGCTGTGACCACTTCCCCGGGGAGCCTGTTCCAGTGCCTGACCTCTCAAAAACCTCTTTCTAACAGCCATCCTAAGCCTCCCCTGTCACATCTTCATACCGTTCTTTTGGGTTCTATCACTGGTCACCAAAGAGAGGAGATCGGCGCCTACCCCTTTGCTCTCCCTTGTCAGGAAGCCATAGACTTCCTGACATAGACCATGAGGTCTCCTGCCCTCAGCCTCCTCCTCTCCAGGCTTAAAAATAAAAGGGACCTCAGCCTCTCTTCCTAAGACTCCAGACCCTTCACCGTCTTCATTGCTGTCCTCTGGACACTCTCCAATAGTTTTATGTCCTTCTTGTACCGTGGCACACAACACCGCACACAGGCACTGGAAGCCACTTTCTAACCTTAGAAACAATGACAGCTTTTGAAGGCTAGATAATGTCTTTTTCCATCTCACTTCATTATTTCTTCTTCCCCTTCAGAGATTCTGTGAATACTGCCATTTCTTAAGTATTATACAGCTTTTGAGTTTCTGAAGTTTCTCTGTACTTTCTCCTCAGAAAAATTAAAGCAATTTATGCACAGAGCCCCCACAAGAGGTTCTGGCCTGTGGTTCCTATGTTGCTGTGTATTATAAATTTTTTTAAGAATTGCAGCCGCCAGTGTTGTCTCTGAGAATAGCTAGTCTAAAGGATCCTTGCTTGACATGATGCCCATTAGCAGAATTTCACAGATGGTCAAGTCTGAGTTTTATTTATTGCTCAAGTTAAGCCAGAGCTTTGTTCATAATTAATGATATGGTAGTAAACATTTTTCTCAGCTCAGAAGTTGAATAAACATGACCCCCTGGAAGGGAAGCCAAAACTGAGAGGTGATGAATATTTATTGCCAAATTACTAGACATAAATTCAATACCGAATGGGTAAATTGTTGTATGTCAGCTGGCCTGAGATAGAAATTCAGGTCTGAGTTAAGATTCAGAGAAAGAGAGACCCTGGAGTATGGTTGGAGTGTGACTGGAAATGGGTATCAAAAGGCATCAAGCAAGGAAAGTTAAGGCACCCAAAAAGATTTGTGCTCAGAGGATGTTTGGTGTGTGGGTCAGAGGGGGTGGTCTTAGTGGTGGCCTTAGTGGTCTCAGGGTGGCCTGAGGCAGAAAGTTTGGGTTTGGGTTAGGGTTGAGTGAAATAGAGAGCCTGGAGATGTGGTTGGAGAGGTGCTTGAAATGGCAAAAAACAAAATGTTTCCTGAGAATGAAGGGGATTAATGGGACATCCAGAAGTCTTGGGATATTTTATTCAATTAGAGGGATGTGCAACAGTTAAACAAAATACCAACAGGAACATCAGACAGAAATCTGTTTTAGAAAACTTCCATTACATGGCAGTGTTGTTAAAACATATAACCAAATGATGCTGTGGTTTGATCTTTTTCTACTGGGCAAATGGTAGAAGACTTCCCTCATAAAAATAATGAGGATACTCATTATGAAGAGTCTTCTCGTAGAGAAGTAGAAATGAACACATTATCTTTCAAGAGATACAAGTCCTGTGTGGAAGTAGTAAATCTGTTATAGGCACTGCTTTTCCATCACATATATTTGGCTTAGAAATCCATCTTCTCTGATCTTTGTTCTAATTTTCTTTGTTCTAATTTTCTGTGTTCTGATCAACTTTTAAGGGGCTGGCAGTTCAACAAAAATACTTAGAAAAAGTGTCCCTGCTTTGTTTCTCCAGATGTGGAACATGCAGCCAAACCACTCTCTTGCCAAGAAAGGCAATTTTCAGTGACCATCAATACCAAGAAGAGGACATACTTTCTCCAAAAGGACAAATTCTCTATGATGTTAATTCCTCTGTTTTTCTCATTGATGAAGTAATGCGCATGACTAAATACGCACTCATGAAAATATGGAAACTTCGTAGAATCCAGCTTATTCTAGTAAAGCTTCTCCTAAACAGCCAGAAATTTAAAAACTGCTGCTTACACTGAGCTGAGGATAAAACACATTGACAGGAGCCAATGTGAGGTTAGTGCCTTAGGGGCTCCCAAGAAGTGTCAGGAAAAATAAACAGCAGTTTATATCCAGGGTCCGCAACTGGTGGCTTTATGCAGGCTGCTGGAGAGCAGAGCTGTAGCACTGACACCAATATGTGGTGGGAATTCTTTTCTAGAAACTCATTAGAAAGCTTGTTCTAAACAACTTTTAACTTACCAGCCTGAAGGGTTGCGTCAAAACTTTCACTAAAGTCAGTGACTACGTGCAGCACACAAAGAAAAAGTCAGCTCAGAGCCCCCCTGTTTTCTTAGACATGAAATTTAAGAAAAAAAATAAACCCAGGTAGCAGCAGTTGAAAGTAGCTAAATTATTCCATACCTGACAGGTCCAGTTTTACAAGCAGAGGTTTGCCTGATTGAATGCTATATACTTCTGGAAAGATTCAAAAGAAGAAAGGCTGTGTGGGAATGAGTGAGAAGATTTTAGAGAAGTAGTTAGTATCATTATTCCAGGATGGGGTTCCCTTCTTTTCTGGAGAAGAATAAAACCAATTTCCCAGAAGATATTGTCCCTCAATCGCGACCTGAAAATGTGCAAGCTGACTCCACTCAACCTCTAAAAAAGCATTGTTTAGAGGCTGTTGTAGCTATCTCCCAAACACACATTGTAATCTCAGCTATCCCAGTAAGCCTGAGTATGAAAATGGGCAATGGCACTCTCTAGAAACTTCGGCAGATTTATAGGAACAGTCAAACAGCAGCATTCTCTTTGCAAGTTTGGTAGGTGCAGCATAGATGCAACCATCTTTTCTGAAGCAAGGATTTTTCTTCAGCTTTTTCTCTTCTGCCAGTCTCAGCTGATGCCAACATAAAGTAGTGGCTCTCACATGTTTTGATAACGTATGTATTGGCAGCTCTCATACGTACTGACATGGCAGCTTAGTTTAAGAGTCCTTGGAGAGGTATGGTGGCAACGAGTCCTTGGGTGGTCCTTGGGACTGTATTCTAGCACTGAGTTAGAGCAGGAGCTATTTCATTACACTATGTACTACAGGGCCATAGGTACCTACTTTCTTATGTAAGGAATGAGTGAATGAACTAATTAATCATTAATTTCATGCCTCTCAAGCGTGAAGTTGTCTGACACTCACAAAGCCAAGGAGTTGACTCTGCTGTCCTTTACACCTTGTTTAACCTAATGAAACAGCAAAGCTTTTTCTTTTCTTCTAATGTAGAAGAGAGCTCAGAATGGGCCTTGGTAACTTTCAGATCACCTTAAAGGGGAAATGACTTTCCTCTAAAATTTAATTGGAAGACATCATAGAGAAACAAGGAAGCCTGTGTGTTCTACATCAGATCCTGAAGGATGCTGATTCCCAAAACTGCTGTCTTGATGTGATTTAAGCACTCATTTCCTTAGCAAGTGTTCATTCTGCTAGCCAAAGAAGGATGACTTTTGAAGTCATAGTCATGTTACATGCATTATTCTTGTTTTGGGCTATAAAGACAGTGATGATTGATGACTCAGAGCAATATTATGACATGTTGTGGAGGTCTGTAGTTGATCTTGACCAAGAACTTCTACTTGGTATTTTTGCATTTTTCTCACATTTGATGATTTCTGAGGTCCTACCCAGTGTGCTGTGTTAAATTCTGCTGTTGATGTCTGTTATAGCCTGCAAAAGCAGGTGAGGAGCATGTATACAAGGTGCTGTGGCACCACAGAAGCAGCAGCAGAGGTTTTGGCTTGCATATGTTTCTATCACAGTCTTGATGGTCTCTTGATGTGTTGGCCTGAGCTTGTTTTAGCCAGAAGAATTAATAATCCAAGCACAGCTCAGACACCAAGGTCACATGAAGGAGGATCAGGGGCCATCCTGGGCTTGGGTGATATTTAGCTAGAACAAACAAACAAAAATCTTGCCTCAGATTTTCTCACTGCTTCAATGGAAGAGCGATAGTGATAAACCCTTGGTGAAGCCTGCTCCCTGACTGGTGTGTACCACTTGTTTCCTGGCATGTTTCCAGCATGCTGGCCGTGTGGGTAGGACTTCCTCAAGATGGGAAGGGTGTGCAAGAAAGTGGTGCAGGAGGCAAAGGCTCTGGGCACGCTCTATGCTAAGCCTGACTGCATGACTAAGGTCCTCAAGATTTAGGGGGATTTAGGCAGGCTTCGTGTCTGCTCTCTGTGTCAAGAATGGAAATGGGACTTCCTACTCCCAACTTCTTATATTTGTGTTTTCTCTTTCAACAACTGTTTGTTTGTTTGTTTGTTTGTTTGTTTGTTTTTCCCTCCACAAGAAAATCTGCTTGTGTTTTCTCTATTAATGCTTCCTGGCAGGTGCTTAAGAGACTGGTTGAGTAAATTACAACACTTAACCGAGCTTTTCTCTAACTGCCACAATCCTCAGCATGGATGAGCAAGGTCAGGTCTTCACTGCAGAGGAAACTCACTTAGCAAGGTGCTAATTTACTTCAAGGAAAGAGATTACTGATCATAGTAGATTTCTACAGCAGGTGAATGTGCAATTCAGAATGAGTAATTTATTGAAAGTATTTAGCCTCATTATCTGTTCACATTAAGACCAGGAGCAGTTCAGAATGTTCTTATGTTTATTATTAAACTGTTTCTGCTATGTATTAAGGTCCAGGAATGGACAGGTGTGCAAACTCCTCCTTTGCATGTGTAGATTGAAAACAAGATTTATAAAGGGTTTTGGTGCATTTTGAATATTTGTTTTCTGTAAGTGCTTAGCATCAGTCCATGAAAAATTAATGGAAAATAAGCATAAAATGAAGCTTTAAAATATTAATAGATAATAAACAGACCATTTGTATTATGCTTTGTAGCCAATATTGTTTTTGTGTGAGTGTTTTTTTTATTTATCAGACATCTAAAAATTATTGTAGGAATATCCACTGTAAACTGTCAAGCTTTATGATTTGCAAAAATCATGACATTTATTTAAATTAACCTAAGCACAAAGCCCTGTTTCCAAACTAACATGAAAATATTACTTAACTGGTCCTCAGAATGATCATGCTAGGTAAGATGATTCCATACAACAATTTCCCTTTGGCACTAGCTAGATCTAAAATATCTGGTTGGACTGCATGTGAACCTCTTTTGTGCTGTCTTCACTGAAATAGATTGCACTTTTAACTAGAATGAGCACAGCTCCATGGCTAGTGGTAGGATGTGTTCTTGGGGAGGTGAAAGGAAGTTGGAGGGAGGTGTCGAAAAATACAGTTTTTATTAACTTTCACTTATACCTCTTCTAGCTGGAGAAACTTTGAGCCTTTAATGTACGGAAGAAAGTATTGTTTTTCTCTTTATTAACTCTTTCATCTGCCTATTAGATCTCTACCCACCTTCTCCTTTTTCTTGCATCCTTTCTCCCAGTGAGTCCTCTTCACTCAGCTCCAAGATCCTTCTTCTCTCTAAGTGCATGAGCATCATCCCTTCACTTTCTAAGACAGCAGCAAGTCTCCTTCAGCAGTTAACCTCCATCTTTCAGCACTACAATCTGCTTGCTGAATCACTCCCTGTCTAGATCACAAACCACTCAGGCTCTTTTTGTCTGAGGCTAGCTCAAACCCCTGCAGCTCAGGAGCATCCTTGCCATGCAGCCCCCAGCTGGGGCTGTGATTTCATCCCACTCATGTAGAGTTGCCCTCTTCACCACTACCATTTGATAGCATCAGGCTTTTTATATTCTGTATGTCCAGAGCACATGTAAAAACACTCACCATTTCACCATAGTTTCTAGCTTTCAGTCTTTGGAAAACAATCACAAGCTCTGAACATTTATCTTCTTGCCTGTTCCCCGTTGTCACTGGGTTCAGGAACCACAACCCTTTCATGACAGCTTAAATGGAATGATCCAAGCAAAAGGAGCAATTGGCAGACAGCAATCTTAAAAGTTCATTAGCATCACTTGTCTTTTGCTGAAGGCTCTAGAAAACCAGGACCCCAGATAACTTGGAGTGTGTAACAGATTATGGAGCCTGCCATAGCCGGATGCCAAGCACTCTTGGCAGCCGGCTATGGCCGGATCACCTGCAGTTTACTACTGTGCTGCAAGGCAGGGTTCCTTGTCACCAAGTCTGTGGTCAGGGCCTCTGGGTCCATACAGAGGATTGAAGTCAGGGCACCATGCAGAGATACTGCATCGTGCTGTACCTCAGCCATGGAACTTAACAAATTGACCTAACAGGGAAGTTTCAACCTTTTTCTTCTCAGCAGAAACCCCCTTCTTAATTTTCCATCTGAACTTCCAAGGGAAGGGTTCCCTTTCTCTAACTATTTGTAGGGAAACTACTCCTTCACCTTTTCCACTTTTACAGTGGCTGGGGCCAAATTTGGGCTGTGAATATACCAATATTTATTTGATGGGACCTCTGTCCCTTGTTTGTTCTGTCTGGGTACATGATTGAAGATGCTGTGCTGCCACCCTGGGTCCCTGCAGAAACCAAGACACAGAGATGGTATTAGCTACCGATCCTGTCCTAGCAAAGAGCCTGCTGACCTTGACCTGCACGCACTGGAGTCTGAAACAGCAGGAGATTCTTGTGTGCTGAGTGCAAACCCGCATCTCTTTGTGATCGTCCAGACCCTGCTTTCCACCATGATCTTTTTTTCCTTCTCATTATTTAGTTTAGTTCTTTTATTATGAAGAGCTGCATGAGTATTAACGTTGCCTGTAGTACGACACGTTCATAGCAAAATGAGGAAAACAGCTGGCCTGGGTGGGGTGGCACAAAGATTTTGTGACAGTCATGGGGTTTTTGAATGTCTTTTTAAAGAAAGGGTCTAATGAAATGTGTGTGAGTGTGTGTGTATGTGTGAGATGAAACATAGTACAGTTTAAATACTGTCAGATGTTTTACAGCTAGCATGCCATTTTTTCTCCTACAAAGGCTGATAAAATACAAGTGCCATTTAGGCGTAGGATTTACAGTTACTTTAGCACATGCCCTGAAAACATGCGTATCTACAGGGGATAGTAGTTCACGGAGAAAACAAGTTGGTGCTGAGAAGTTCAATTACTCTCCTGCAATATCAATAATGTAGCTGGAAGAAAGAAAAAACAACAGGCCACTTCCTATATTGGATGTATTCTCAAAACGTCTATAAAGGCTTGTTGCCAGCAGCAAGAATGTAATAACTATAAATGTTGCTCAGTAGGAAGACGTAGTGATAGAGCCCCTCGGTTTGAAATTTTACCGAAGCACTGTCAACACTGCACTAACTTTCATGTTTTTGCATTTTTATTTTTGTTATTATTATTTCTATTATTCTTGGCAGGTGCATGTGTTGCTGGGTGAACTCAGGGCCTCCCTCCTGGCAAGGCTCTGTTACCTTTTCAGGTCACTCAACATAAACCTGCAGTTTCCCAGCCCTGAGCTCTGCTGAAATTAATTTTAGATATACTGTTCTTGATGGTCCCTAAAGCACTTTCCAAGCTCCTGTTGGATCCTCTTAGAGACAGCGTAAGCATCAGAGTCAGCAGTGTAATTTTATTCCTTAAATTATTACTAAACTGTTTCTGCAGTTCCTTTTAATTGGCAGTTAGGGTTGAATTCTTTAATAATAGTAATAATAATAAGAACAACAATGAACTGTGTTCTAGGCCACTTGAGGCAAAATGTTATGTGCTTTTTCTTCTTCTTGAGGTACTGGCACCTGTGCCTGGTCTCAGCAGTGCAAGATTTTGTGCGTGTGAAGAAAGCAGAGGATATTGTGTGATTGTGCCATGGTGTGTGGCAGCTGGCAGATATTCTCCATTGTGCAGGACAGTCTTATATTGGAAGAGCCCTTGAGGAATCTTGTGGGCTTGCTGCTGAGAGAGGGAAGTTGCTGAACCAAAGTCCCGAAACAAATGGGCTGAAAACAGATTGTGGTGAATGAATTGATATTTTTTCTTTTCCCTTTACCTAAGGAGCTTGAAATGAACAATATATTCTTTTCCCCTTCTCCTATTTCTTCTTTTTATATTTTTTATAACCATTCTCAACTGAAGGTTTTAAAATGTTTTTACAGTTATTTTACGTATTTCAAAATAACATTTATTAGCCTAATACCTCTAATTATGCATGATGGGTGAGTCACATGTAGAGTGTGCTCCCACATTTTCTTCAGTTGAATTCATATACATACTTACCTAATTTGGGAGCAGTGCCATGGCTAGGTGTTAAATGAAATTAATCCTGCTAAGATTAACTCTCAGAGACAGATCTACAGTGCAACAAGGACTTTAAGATTCTGGTGCTTCTAGGTTTTCCCTATTTTTCCATTGTAGTGATCATTACTTTAAACAACTCATGCATCAGAAGACAAACGTGTGTGGAGATGGTTTGGTGTGAATGCAATCAGGCTTTCAGTTTAGCCTGTGAAATTTACTGCTGCTAATGAATAAATTTGTACAACAAGATCAGTGCCGTTACTTTGGGGGTGAGCATAAGACAGGGCAGAGAGAGGAAAGAGATTCATAGCGGGCCTAAGTTAACATTTAATTTTGGATCAGCAGACCATTTCTGAAGCAAATCACCCAAGTTTCTGCCTTGCAGTGCAGCCCCTGGGAGCAGTTCCAGGACATGGATTACTGGTTTCCATTGGCTCAGAGATGATCTCTGCTTGTTCAGAGAGGCTCAGTCCACATGACTATGTGGATGCTCATCTGAACAAGTCCTCCCATAAACACTCACTGTGTGGGTATCAGGCCCTCAGTACCATCTGTTTGGTCCTCAGATCTTTGTGGCACACTGCAGGCTAAAGCAGGCAGAGCTTCAGTGCTGTTCAACCGGCATGACCCTTTGTTTGGATGATGGAGGATAACGGTAAGTATGCCGGAGCAATTGCCCTGAAGTTTAGTTACAGTCAGTAAATATCAGTGGTGTCTGTTGCTAAAGTTTATGGTTGCTGTCCAGCATTTACAAAGTGGAGATACTTATTGGCACAGATATCTTCTCTGTTTCTTGTCTCCAGGTGGTGGTGGATACGCAAATACAATCAAAAAACTCTGAGGGAAAAGGTGGGTGAAAGAAAAATCTTATTTTTAATTTAGAATGTGCTGTGTAGAAAGTAGTTATTTCAAATCTAGGCTTAGCTCCCATGGCAGTTTTTCTTTCTTTGCTTACATGTCTCCCACTGCAGCTCAACTATTTCCATAGCAGATGCCTCTTTGGCTGGTCATAAATGAATAGAAAGACTTTGATGGAGGTCAGTGGTCTTTGGATCACGAGCCCTGTGCTGGAGTGAGGGTAGCTGTGGCTGTGATGGCACTGGAGGCCCTGTATTTCACATAATCACTGAAGGGCAGGAGTTGGAAGGGATCTCTGGAGATCATCAAGTCCAACCTTCCTGCTAAAGCAGGATAGCATACAGGAGGGTTTTGAATATCTCCAGAGAAGGAGACTCCCCATCCTTACTGGCCAGGGTGCTCTGTCACCTTCAAAATGAAGAAATTGTCACTAATGTTTCAGTTTGTGTCCATTGCTCTTGTCCTGTCACTGGACTGAAAAGTCTGGCCTCATCCTCTTGATACCCACCCATTGTATATTTCTAAGTATTGATCAGATCCCCTCTCAGTTTGCTATTCTCTGGGCTCAGTAAATCCAGCTCTCAGCCTTTCTTCAAATGAGTGATGCTCCAGTTCCTTCATCATCTTTTGCAGCCCTTTGCTGGATTTTCTCCAGTAGTTTCCTGTCTTTCTTGAACTGGGGAGCCCAGACCTGGACACAATGCTCCAGATATGGCCTCACCAGGGCAGAGTACAAGAGGAGGAGAACTTACCTCAACCTGCTGGCCACACTGTTCTTCACGCACTGCAGGATTTCATTTGGCAACTTGGCCACAAGGCACACTACTGTCTCATGAATAACTTGTTGTCCACTAGGACTCACAGGTCTTCTCCGCAGCACTGCTTCTCAGGAGGTCTCACCTGTACTGGTGCTTGGGGTTATTTCCTCTCTAGGCACAGAGCTTCTCTTTGTGGAATTGCATTCAGTTTTTCTCTACCCATGGTGGGCTCCTGCCTGGCCCAGGTACCTCTCCATGGGCTACAAGTGAGGTCTCTTTGTCCTCCATGGGCTGCGTGGGGACACCTGCTTCACCATGATATTCTCCACAGGCTGCAGGGAATCTTCTGAACAAGGGGAAGTGGTTCCAAACTGGAACATAGAAAGTTCCAACTTAATACAAGGAGGAACTTTTTCACTGTGAGGGTGACAGATCACTGAAACAGGCTGTCCAGAGAGGTTGTTGAGTCTCTGTCTCTGGAGACATTCCAGACCAATCTAGACACATTCTTATGTGATCTAGTCTAGATGATCCTGCTTGGGCGGGGGGGGTTGGACTAGATGATATTTCAAGGTCCCTTCCAACTCTTAATATTCTGTGATGCTGTGATTCTGTGATTCTCTCAGCGCCTCCTCCTCCCTCGCTTCACTGGCCTTGTTGTCTGCAAAGTTTTTTACATCTTCTCACTCTCTACNNNAAAGGATATATATATATATATGTATGTATTCAGCAATCAGTAACTTTTTTTTTTTTTTAATCTCTGGAGGTGCCTTATTTCATTATGAGGTATTTGAAACATCTTACCTGGCATGTTCACTGAAAAATGTATGCAATCACACTGGGCAAAAAGACAAACTTCAAAGCCCACAAAATGCACTTGAGGCATACATTTAGGGAAGACAAAGCTCAGCATTACACTCCAGACAATGGGCTGGTTAGATTATATAGAGGACTGCTTTAAGCAGTCACCCAGGTGATCAGCTGAAATAATTTGCCTTATACGTGTTATTCTTTCATTAAAAGGTCAAATAAAATTGTTCTGGAAACCTAGTGGGTACTTTAAATGGCTAGTTACTCAAAATGGCCTTTTGGGGGTGGCACTAAAGAGAGTTTCAAGTGCAGGTTTTGTTGTATTTTGTCCCATATTCATTTTTAGGGTAAAAAAAAGCCAAACCAAAACCCAAATGCCGTTTTCTTAATGATGCTGCCACACTGAGCTCTTCCTGTTGTTTGCACTTTTTCTAGAAGATGGATACGCCTCCTCCATAAAAATACAGAAACGTGAGTCTGTGTCCCAAAGTGTGATGGATGCCTTGCTATTGCAAGCAATCCCATCACACAATGGCTTTCAGAAAAGGTTCAAGCTCTTTTTCAGAAAAAAAGTCAAGTTGCCTGCCATTATCTATCAACTGGAGAGCTTTGCTCATTGCTTCAATGCTATTCAACTTTCTTGGCATTCAACTTAAATTAATTCCTGATTAACTCTACAATCGCTTATTAATCACTGTGAACACTGTCCTAGAGGCGGTACTCTATAGGAATATACACACCCATGAGGTATTTGGAGAGAGAAATATTCTCACTCAGCCTTCATTTTGCCTGTCTGGACAAGATAGGTTCTTGCAGTTTCTTAGTCTAGTAAGCTCTTCCTTCCTCACTTAAGGTGAACAGCTTCTCTACAGCCATTTCAGTTCTGCTCTCTCACCCGTCACTGACTGGAGGTGGATGGACCATGTTAGATGAGATATTCTCTGTGCCCTCTCCAGTGCCATTAGTGTCTGGCAAATTCATCAATGCAAATACATCATTAAGCAGTGTTTGCCTTTCTCCTGGAAGACCAACTCTTAGTGGCTTGGAGGATTGTGGTCAGGAGAGTAGCCAACTGGTGTTCTTCTGTCCAGACATTTTGAATTAATGACAACCAGCTAAAACTGTTGGAGCATATTGCAAGCTATTGTTATATCAATTCATGAAATGTATTAAAATATGCTGGATATGAAATCTCATGAATATTTTCTTTTTACTTTGGTTATCAGTCTGTTCCAGTGGGTGGCACAAGAAGCACAAAAAAAACCAGGTGAGTGTTCATTGCAGCATATCCCATAGGATTTCTAGTTAGCAATTATTGTAGTTCTAATTTTAAAATAGTAAAAGAGTCTCTTGAAGGTAAGGAAATGAATTGCTCAAACTGAGAGAGAGTCACTGACCTCAAGGTGCTCAGCACCTTTATGGTTTCACATAATGTGAATATTTAATTCTTCAATGTTGTGTTACACTCAGCAGTGTGTACAGGTACAGGCTTGAAGGGGTCAGACTGAGAGCTCCCCATCCTGAGACCACTATGTCTGAGGCCAGACAAGTTGAGATTTGTGTGGGGGCTGCAGATCTAACCTGGTATGTACCCACTGAATGACAGTGAGAGTGGGCTCTGTGTTGCAGCATGTTCAGGCAGAACTGTGCATGTATGCCCTGGATTTGTCTTTTTCAGTGACAATGAAATGATCTTTATTATATTTCATCTCCAAACTCGTAGCTGGGTCTGGAAAAAGAAAAAGAGAAAGACCTGATATAAGTACAGCACTGAAGAAATTTCCCTGGAGAACATCCTACCCTTATGTTTTGTGGGAGACTGTCTGGAGTTTTATATCTCAGAATCCCAGGCTGGTTTGGGTTGGAAAGAACCTCAAAGCCCATCTAGTTCCAGCCCCCTGCCATGTGCAGAGACACCCTTCACTAGACCAAGTTGCCCAAAGCCCCGTCCAACCTGGCCTTGGACACTGCCAGGGAGGGGGCAGCCACAGCTTCTCTGTGCAGCCTGTGCCAGGGCCTCACTGTGCTCACAGGGAAGAATTTCTTCCTAAAGTCTGATCTAAACCTGCCCTCCAGTTTAAAGCTATTACCCCTATCATTACACTCTGTGATGAACAGTCCCTCTCCCACTTTCCTGTAGGACCCCTTAAGTATTGCTAGACAGCAATAAGGTCTCTCTGAAGCCTTCTCTTCTCCAGGCTGAACAAGCCCTACATTCTCAGCCTGTCTTCATAGGAGAAGTGTTCTGGCCTCTGGTCATCTTCATGGCCCTTCTCTGGAGTCTAACAGCTCAGTGTCTCTCTTGTACCGGGGATTTCAGAGCTGGATGCAGTACTCCAGGTGAACTCTCAACAGAGCAGAGTAGAGAGGGAAAATCCCTTGATCTGCTGGCCACACTTCTTTTGATACAACCCAGCTCATGGTTGGTTTTCTGGGCTCCAAGTACAGATTTCTGGCTCATGTTGACCTTCTTTTCCATGAACAACCCAAGTCTTTCTTCTCAGGGATGCTTTCAATCCATTACTCACCCATCCTGTATTACATTAAAGTTTATAATGAACATAGAGATTTTCCATCCACTATCATACATCCATGTGGTTGTTGTGCCACTGAAAACTTGAAAGGACCAACCTAGATTTGATTCACAGAATTACAGGCAAAATCCAGGCCTTACTGTGGCATTTTGTAGAGCAAATTCACTGGGCATTTGAAGACACTGTGTTGGGCTGTCAATATCAGTGTGTATTTCAGGTCAGTGGTAAGAGGAGCTGGAAACATTGCAGTTGGAAACATTGCATTTCAGGAGTTCTGGAGGAATCATCTGTGTCTGAAGGGGCTGTAGGTTGGAGAAGTCCCTGTGCTATCTCAAACTTTGGCCAGCCGTTGGTCAGCCCCTGGCCTCCCCTCTGAAGCAGGAAGTCTATAGATGCAGGACAAATACAATGCAGAAGTTGGCCTTTTGGGTCATGCCCATTGTGATATCCAGTAATCTGCTGGGTCACTGACAGTCTACTGTTAGAAAGGTTGTTGTATGCTAAAGGAAAACATATGTGACAATCAGAGGAGAGAGAAGTGAGAACAGAGTTCAAAGGGAAGAGTTACTACTTACAAGGAACAAGTATTTTGTTTATTTATAATGTCTATTGGTAACAAATTCTCCAGGGCTGCATTTTTTCCAACTGATCAAAGTTAGCACTTCTTTGGGAGATGGCTGTTATATCAGAAATAAAATTTAATGTAATCTGGGCAGAAGCCCATTGGTTTTTGGCAAGTGGTACTTGGAAATACCTGAGTCCCTGGGCGGCTGGCACTTAGGGCCCTGGTGAGAGATGAGAGCATCTACGTGCCCTGGAGTTTCTCTCTTCTTTTGTGCCTTTCTGAGGAGGCTCTTGGGAGCCTGAGGATGCACCACTTCTAAGATCTGAAATGCTGGTTTCAAGAGCGCGCGCGCTTGTGTGTGTGTGTGTGTGTGTGTGTGTGTGTGTGTGTGTGTGTATATCCCAGCTGGGTTGGCAAGGATGTCATTCATGTCTGAAGTGCTTTGGCTCCAGAGACCAGGTGCCCGAGGGCTTGCAGGCTCTGGAGAGCTCACCACTAAGGTACAGTGACATGTGGCAGGATTGTGGTTGCTCTTCACATTATGCAAGGTGCTGAGACTGACTGATCTTTCTAATTAGATTTAGGAGGCTGCTGAAATCCTGGAATTGTTAAAGAAAAAAAAGAAAAGAGAGAGAGGGAAAACATGAAGTGGAAAGAAGTCGTGAAGATGTGGCAGTTAAAGGCTCCTGGAAATATGGAGGAGAAGTTTAAAACTAGGGAATATTCAGCCACTGGTCTTTTCCATCTCCAAGTCTTAACACCAGCCACATAGTCAAGAGGCAGTTTTATTTCTGGCTGCCATTGATTTTGAAGCATGGAACATTTAATACAGACAAGCTAACTGATGGAGAAGCGCCTAGGTATGAAACTGCACTATGGAAATGTGAAGAATCATTTACTTTGCATGAAAAATAAACAGAAAAATGAGAGCAGAGAATAAAGGTGGAAATTGAGACTTTGAATTTGCAACCTCTGATTAGCCGCAACATTGCAATTCTCAGCTGAGGTGCTGACAAAAGATCAGCATCTGACCAGGAGCTGAGCCAAATCCCCAAGGAAAGACCACAGTGAAACTCAGAGTTTAATCTTGAAAAGCAATGAGAGTTTGGCAGTGCAGCAAGCCACCTTGCCCGCAGGAATTTTGCGAGCTGTCTCTGATGATGCCCATGTTGTTACAGCATCCACAGCTGCTTTAAGTCCCACCAGAAGCACAGGGCAGGCGCGATTCAAAGTGGATGTCCATTAGAAGTAGAAACACTGTCCCAACACCACAGGACATTTTGCTGCAGCAAGAGACAGTGTTATCAGGACCTCCCTGCTCTCTGCCTGACATCACAGCATCCAGGATCCACTCACTCGCATCTGTTCCCTGGTGGTTGGAGGCATTCGCTAGGCAGCGAAATAATTTAGCTGAAGGAAGGTCTAGTGGTGGTGTGGTTTTACTTGCTTCTTTATGCATCTCTGGCTGTGTCCAAATCTCCTTTCCCTACTCCCAGCCCTAGTCTTACCCTTAATTCTACACCAAGAGGCTGAACTTTCCTTGACAATACGAAAATTGGTTAGTGATAGCACAAGGGAAAATGGTTCCAAACTGGAACATAGAAAGTTCCAACTTAATACAAGGAGGAATTTTTTCACTGTGAGGGTGACAGATTATTGGAACAGGCTGCCCAGAGAGGTTGTGGAGTCTCCTTCTCTGGAGACATTCAAGACCAATCTGGAAATATTCTTGTGTGATCTAATCTAGATGATCCTGCTTGGGCAGGGGAGTTGGACTGGATGCTATTTCGAGGTCCCTTCCAATTCCTGACATTCTGTGATTCTGTGAAATTCCCCATTTTTTGTTGTTTTGATTCATCTGCCAGTTGGGGCTTAGCCCCAACCGGCAGCTGAGCACCACGTGTCTGGTCACTCGTTTTCCCTCTGGTGGAATAGGGAGAAGAATCAGGAGAAAAAAGTTAAAACTTCTGTTTTGGGGGATAAGAACAGTTTTCTAGGTCATAAAAAGAAGATGAAAACATAGAACTCCTTTAAAGAGTCCAGTGCAGGGCCACCAAGATGATGAAGGGAGCGGAACACCTTCCTTATGGGGAAAGGCTCATGAGGGAGCTGGGTCTCTTTAGCCTGGAGAAGAAGAGACTGAGGGGTGACCTCATTAATGTTTATAAATATGTAAAGGGTGAGTGTCAGGAGGATGGAGCCAGGCTCTCTCAGTGATGGCCAGTGATAGGACAAGGGACAATGGGTCCAAGCTGGAGCATAGGAAGTTCCATGTGAATGTAAGGAGAAACTTTTTCACTGTGAGGGTGACGGAGCACTGGAACAGGCTGCCCAGAGAGGTTGTGGAGTCTCCTTCTCTGGAGGCATTCCAGACCAATCTAGACACATTCCTGTGTGATTTAATCTAGGTGACCCTGCTCAGGCAGGGGGCTTGGACTAGAGGATCTTTTGAGGTCCCTTCCAAATCCTAACATTCTGTGGTTCTATGAAAACAACAACAGTACTTAGGACCTAGAAAGTGGGTGGGGGGTGGGGTTGTGGCTGCCAGTGGTGTGGGTGACTGGTGGTGGGGAGCCACATCTGCTGGGTGCAAGGGGAGCATCTCCTTTGTTCCCTCATTCTGGTGGGCTGTCCTCAGCAGCTCCTTTCCCCCAGATGGCTTGGAGTTCAGCTTCCTCTGCTTTTCTCTCCCCTGGGAAGCCTTGCCCTGGGATATGGTGGAGAGCCCTTCTGCCTCTGAGGGGGCTGGATGTGTCCAGGAGAGGCTAAGAATCTGTCAGGAGAGACTAGAGAAAGGAGGAGGCCAGGGCTGATTCAGCAGCAGTCCTGTCCCACAATATGGGTGTTTTAGTTTAAAGCTGCCTTTCCACAGGAAAAATCTCCAGAGCAGAAAGTCTCTTTGGGAGATCCCAGAGGCATGGCACCAAGCATTTGGGGGTGGTGCAAGTCTGCAGGAAGAGCAGCAGAACTAGCTGGGGTGTCTTCCCTATTTTCATGTAACTCAGGTCCTCAGACGACATGTCCTTGCGCGCTCTGAGAGCACAGAGTGTTCACATGAGCGGAGCTGCACGCCGTCTGCCTCGGGTTGGGTGGTCGTGTTAGTGCTGCTTTGATGACTGCGCTTCACAAAGTCGTAAGGGAAACAGAGGTGAACTTGCTTTAGGCTGTGCTTTGCCCGTCTCCACTTTGGATTCTGATTTTGTACTGTGGAGTTGCTTTTATTCCCACTGCAGCTGGAGAGTTGTACAGAGATAAAAGTCTTTTGGATGGCACAGACAAGGATGTCACTTGGTGGTTTGCAGAAGCTGTCCAAGCAAACAGGTCACATAACTATGTGGTACCCTTAGGGAACAAGGTGCATTTTTTTATTCCTTGCTGTTCAGCAAATGACCCAGTTTGTGGTAGTATTTAATATAATATTGCAACTTTTTTTTAGATGAGAGGATGGGAAGAATCAGCAGCTTGGTTACAATAGTCCATAAGAAAAAGCAGTATCACCTAAAATGTGACTGACATTTGTTTGTTTTTTAAACAGAGGTAGGGGTCAATTGTCTGATTAAATTGTTTGGGTCATCACACTCAGCACTGCTCCTGAGGAGCAGAAGGAAACCCCGACATTGTAGCTTCTTCCTATTCTTCATGAGCAGTAGCCACTTTGAGCTCTTTCATATATATTTTTGTAGGTGCAAGTTGTCTATTAAACTCACCCAGAAGCATACTAAAATAAAATTAGCAATGATCCTGCAGACAGAATAAGAGAACAAGATACAACACCATCTACTTGGCAGATACTACATTTGTGATGGGTATGGAAGTCGGGCCAGGGAGTTCACAGGCTTCCCAGTCAGCATTTTAAGTTTAGGGTATCTCAGTAAAAAACACATCCATTGTGGGTTCTGTAAAGCCTGCATTACCCATGGATCGTTTTCCCAAAGCCTCTATTTTGAAGCCTTCCATAACTCCTTTATTACTTGCAGTATCTCTTTCGGATTCTGTATTACACTGGCAGAGAGTATTGGCTCAGCAGCAACCTGCCCATACGAGTCAAAACAAGACCAGTGGGAAGTATATTTTGGGGCAGAGTTGTCTGAAATAGACCACAGGTGAGCTGTCACCAGGCATTAGTGTACCTGATGAAACATGCTGTTCTGAACAGCGAGGAGAGGCTTATCTGGACTTCGCAGGTAGGCTGTGACAAACACTACCGGTCTTGCCCAAGGCGAGAGCCAGAGATTTCTGGGTAATCTGCTCCACATTTGTTCTCAAAAAGGAGGATGGAACTGGTGGTTTAATGCAAGGAAATTACCTCCAAAAAAACGAGTTGGGGACACACACCAAGATATTGTCTCGTCAGTGTGAAGCTGAGATTAAATAGAAGTGGGGAAAAGTTTGCCAAAATGCATATGAGAGGAAATAAATAGAAAGATATAAAAACAGGAAAGTGAGCAATAGCATATCCTTAGCAGTCTTCCCCTGCAAAAATGAGAGTGCCTGAGCCCTTCTTCTCAGGGGACACACTCTGTGCTACAGACTGCTGTAACCAGTCTCAAGGGAGAGCAAAAGAACTGACTGGAGCAGGTCTTCAGGTGCATGACAGGAATTAAGTATCTTTGCACTGTTACTTTAACAGCACTGTTACAGGTACTTCCTTAGTGGCAAGCCACTGGTAATTAATGACTCTCATTTATTAGGCAGGAGAAATACACAACATCCTTCTACTGAAACAGCTCCACTGGGAAAAGTACTCGAAGACAGATTTAACTGGACACTCTCCCTCCATCCCTTTTACCTGGTTTCCTTCAGAGACTGATTTCACTCTTGCCCACAGCCTTCAGGAAAACACCTGGTGTGCAGAGTGATCCATGCACCAAGTGAGCTCAGACTAACTCCTTCATTTCTAGTTAAATTAGTTCAAGATTAATCTAGTCCCAGAAGTCTTCATCCCTGGATAAATCCTCCTCCCTGCTTCCAGTGTTTCTTACTTCTCAGCAGCTCACTTCTCCTTCCCTCTGTGACAAGCAAAGCATTAAATATAAATCTTTGCTATGACATCTATTTTTAAAGTAAGTAGAATGGCACTGAAGGGAATAAAAAGCTAAACCTAACAGCATTTCTTGTTGTCTTTTGATTAAGCTCCCCCAGCTGTGAATAAGCAAATGTCATCAGAGCCGGCTTCCCCTTAATGTGTGTGTGAGAGGCAGCTGGTTTGTTTGCAAGTGCTGGTTGCTGTGCTGCTTGAGACTCTTCTGATGGGCAGCCCTGACTGGGGGGTGGGGAGGGAAACCCCTCCCCAAAGCTGCCTACATCTGGTCTCCCCCACAGCCCCTGAGCTTGCACCACCTGTTCTCACTTGGTCATCTCTGGCATGTCCCTGGGTGCAGTGCTGGCTTGGTGTGGCTGCTGTCAGAGGTGTGACTGCAGGGTGTGCTGCCTCAGCTTGGCAGCAGCAGGTGCGTGGTCCCTCAGTCCCACCACAGGCAACGTGGTTCCCCACGATGTGCTGGGAGTTGAAGCATGCCTCTGCCCAGCCAGCATGCTCTGTGAGCTGGCTTGTTCACAGCCTGGCCCCCTCTGCTGACCCGTGATGGATGAAGAGAGCAGCCAGCACTTCCCTCAGCTGTTTCTCAATGCAGTGACCCTCTGCAGACAACACGAGAACACGAGAGGCACNTGAGAAACACCCATATACTATTTTTCAGGCACAGATTTTCCAAGGAGGGCTTCTGTCTCTGCTTGAGGCTATCCTACATAGTTTTCCTTCCCTGCACAGCACTGATGATGTGCACATTCAGGTCTTGTGGCTTCCCCCACGCTCCCTCAGAGCCAAGGGAGGCTGCAGTGAGAGCAGGCAGCCATCTGCAATGGGTCTCCACATTCCCTCATCCCTATCCTTATTTTCATTTCCTTTCTTGCTGGGGAACATTAAGTGTGGTTGGTTCACCTTTGGTGTCTCAGTGACACCTGTTCTTGGCTGGTTCTTTCTGCTAGAGATCTACTTCAGAAAGTCTTTATCCCTTTTATAACTTCCCTTTCTTTCTTCAGTACCCTGGAGAACTGTACTCCTCCAGGAGGTGGCTGGGTGGCAGGTGTCATAATGTCATGGTTTTGCTCAAGCCGAGGGCTGAACACCATGCAGCCACTCTTTCTAAATTGGGGGTGGGGAGGGAAGAGAGGGAAAAGTAAACCAAAAAACTAAACCTTGTGGGCTGAGATAAGGATAGTGTACGGGGACAGCAGAGAGAAATAACAATATCAGGACTTTATACCAAAATACACAAAGCTGGTGATACAGGATACAATTTGTCACTGAACTGCACAACTCAGTCCGTACAGCTTGGAACTGGACTGTCCTCCAAACTGTGCCCTCCTCCCCGCAGTGGCACCCCTTTTATACTGAGCATGACATAATTGGCATGGAATACACTCTTTGGCCAGTTTGGGTCACCTGTCCTAGCCGTGTCCCCTCTCAGCTTCCTTTCGTGCCCCCACTTTCTCATTAGCAGGGAAGTATGAACTACTGAGAAGTCCTTGACTGCTTGGCAACAACTGAAAACATCAGGGTGTTATCAGTGCTGGTCTCATCCTGATTCCCAAACATGGCATCCCACCTGCTGCCAGAAAGAAAATTAACTCTACCCTAGCTGAAACCAGGACACACAAGAAGAGAAATAACAGGTATAGACACATAGCTAACAGAAGACACGAGTGTCTGTCAATCACATTTCCAGCTCAGTGTCAATGCCTGGTGTTTGGCCACGGTAGAAATAAAATAAACAGGAGAGTAACCAACAACTTTCTAGTCAAAAGGGTCTGTAGCTTGATATTAATTACATATAAGGAATGCTTTAATATTAAATACATATAAGGAATGAACCAGAATTAACAAACTGTTAACATATTGATTCCCCAGACCATTGTTGGCCCAAGTGAAATTTTTGTGGGTTAAAGAAGATGCAATGATGGTAAAAGAAGGTGCAGTAAATTGAAGCAAGCCATCAGGAGAAGGAAGACAGGATTTAAACACTACTTGTGAATCTGTTTTTTTTTTTTTTTTTCTTTTTTTAAGCAGAGCAGTGAATTTCCTTTTTAAAGCTCTTCTACCCAGTGACAAGTAAAGGCAGACCATACACACAGCTATCATTAGACTTGGAAAACCAAGAAGGTTTTGGGCTTGATTCAAGTCTGATGGTAGCTGCGTGGGTAGCAGCAATGCAGGAGATGTGAATAATTGATTTTACTGTCTGTCCCCCAGAGTCAGTCCTTTCCATCAGCCAGGAGGTCAGTATGTACTTGCTGCTTCAAACTGGATCCAGCTCAGAGTATGTGACAACAGTACCTGCAAGGGCCTGTACAGCACTCTCTTAATTACAAACGTTCCTGTGAGGCATTTGTCTCGCAAGGCTCATCTGAAGCCTGCATGTCTGTGCAGATTCAGCTAGACTCCTATAGTGAAATTTTCCCTTCATTCTGCATCCACAAAAGGCTAGTGTAAATCCCTGCCTCTCCAGATGGCACTGGCTCTGCAGCTACCACTTGCTACTCATCACATACTACAAATATTCATAACCAGTTCTGTACAAAGCTCCCTTTGTAACAGAGGGGGCAAACCAAAGACTTGGTACCTATGAACTCTGGGATCCCAACAATCCCAGAGGGCTAGAATTGCACAGTGGCTGGCTGAAAAGTGGACTACTTGCACTTTGGATACTGGACTTTTCAGCTATGGAGCATGTAGTGAAGAACATTGTGTCATTCTGAAGGCTGGGCAAATAAGCAAGATAAACGCACCCTGCCTCCATGCCTCTGTATGTTTCCTCAAGTCTTCATAGCAGTTGATAATTGATTGAACACTCAATTTAAATAGAAAGTGCCATGTCTACATAAATCTTTCTTTTTTTTTAATTTTTTGGTAAGAAATTATTTTTAATTTGCAGGTGTGTCAGCCGTGCTGGTGCATCAGATGTTCCCTGTGGGAAAACATTTAAGGGGGTGCTTTAAGCGAGGAATATTTTCTCTTGAAATTAAGGCTTTTTGTCTCTCCCACCTGCCAAGCTAGTAGGTGTGGTGTTTGGCTGGTGTAATCCAAGTCTTGCACCACTGGTGGGAAGGGAAGAATTTCAGACTGGTGTTGTCTAGCCTGTGAATTTATGGCAGGGTCACCAATTCGAGGCAAATAGTTTCTGGCAACTAAAAACTGATCTGAGTGGAAATGCTTATCCTGCAGCTCAGGTAAGTACCTCCAGAGAGGGATTTGTCAGTAGATAGTGAAACTGTGGTAACCAGCTCATGGATGGTGGCTTGGGTGCAGACAGAGGGAGCTGGATGGTGCTGGGTGAAAGCAGGGACAGTGGAGTTGGTGCTGTGGGGTGGGCAGAGGCTGATGTTTGTTTTGGAGCCTTATTTATTGAGAAGGTGGCCACAGCCTCAGATCTGAGGTGCCACTGCAGCAATAAGGTCCAAAATACTCACTGTTACATAGTCAGTCACCCAGTCAGTCACATAGCCAGGCAGTCATCTCGCCAAGTTCAGTTCCTTCTCTGCTTGCAAGGATTTGAAGCCACATCTCCAGTTTCATGCCAGAAGCATCAATCTCCAGAGGCTGGAAAAATAGAAAATGTAGTTCCAAATCCTCTTGCTCAGAGGAGGAATTGAACTATTGCCTGTTGACACTGTGCTTTCCTGTAAATAATGCACTGGGGATCTCAGTTTTCTGTTTTCTTTCTTTTTATTTTTTTTTTTTCTAGAGGCCAATGTGCAGTCTTAATGTAAGCATCATTACTTTTGAAAAACTAAATTTACTGGCAGCTCCCCAGGATCCTATGGGTCCTCTCTGGTTGGTTGGTTGGTTTGACTTTTAAACTGTCTTTGTAAGCAAACTTAAATTTACTGAAGATGAATATTCTCATACATTGCTAATGAAGCACTGAATTGGAAGCAGAAAAGGAGGGATTGCAATCCCATTACCTCTGGCCTGTGTAGGGTGTAGTCCAAATACAAGTTGTGATTACAGTTGCATAGGTCTCCTCTGCTCCCACCATTACAGCCCTTTCCATCCAGTTGGTAGACACTGCTTTGTAGAAAGGCTCGTCATATGTGATGTTAAATTAGTTAAATTGCAAGTAAAGAATTTTGCTTGTTAATCACATACTCTGATTTGCTATATCCTCTGATCTTCTGGACCACGGATCGGTGTCATGTCCCTTCCATTCCTTGGCTAAATCCATCTTGCTGACAGATCTGACAGAACGTTTGGTTCCCGGATACATTCCTGATCAGAGCTGGCCAGGAATTTCCTGACAAAAGCATGTCTTTGTTGAAAAATGCAAATTTATAAAATCTAAATGCATTACAGATGCATCTCTGATGCATTTTCAGTGAATTACAGGAAGGTTTCTGCTTTTGGGATTCACTCCAGATTGAATTGCCATGAGTTTGAAAGTCCAGCAAAGCCTGCTTTGGGAGAGGGGCTCAGTACTCCTTACTCTGAGGAGGCGGCCTCCCTGGCTGGCTCCAATGGTGTGACAGCAGCCTGTTGAATCCCGTAGAGGCAGAACTCACTGAGGGGGGATTTACATTTCCAAGCAGAATGTTTCAGAGTCCTGAATATACTGGCATTTTTCATTTTTTATTTTTTCAAACTTTGAGGATTTAACATTCCAGTTGAAACTCATGCCTTGGTGCAATATTGAAGAACATCTGTGTTCAGGCCAGGGGTATTCTCGAGAGCTTTTCCCAGTTCTGCAAGATCTGGAAAGGTAGCTTTTAATAATTGAATTAATCAGGTGGAAGAGGAGAATAAATCAAGGGTTTTTTTGCTATTGAAAACAAGAAAATAACATGATGTTTTCATGTTTTGGAGTACAGAGCCTTAGGGACTGAAATCCTTTGTTCATCCAAAAGTCAGGCAAAATATAGGAAGCTTATTCAGCCGGTGGTAATGCACAGCATGAGCGGTGGCCTTCGACTCTTCAGGAGGGTCTGAAAAGGACAACAAGTTCGATCTCCACGTCCATTAAAACTTTAACCTTTTTCGGCAGTCTTAACTGAGGCTGGTGGAAGAGGAAGTGGGAATATTCTAATAGATTTGAAATATTCTCTTCATGAATTATCTTTCTCTGAGTGGATGAAATGCAGCACCATATGGACACATTACGTTCTCATGGTCTGCCTCATTTAAAGAAACATTCATACCAAGCATGGTCGCAAATCTTTAAATGGCTTCTTTATTATTTTTCCCTTGTTATTGTGCCTCTGCGGGGTCTACATAGAGGAAAATCAGTAGATCAGCAGAATGCTGCCGCTATTGCTGAGCCTTTGTGTAGATCTCTATGGCAGTATAAATATGAACAATATTTCCCTGAATCCCATCCCTCGTTATTTTGGGGCCATTTCCTCAGCAGGCTGTCACACAATACCAAGGACAAGTTGGGTTCACAACTACTTGAATGAAGCAGAGAATAAAAGAATATATGGCTCTTTGTGGAAAGAAAACCTGCCTAGGCCCAAATAGAAGGAAATCACCACAAATGCACCTTGTATCTACTTGTCTAAACAGACCTATTCATTTCTCTACAATATGCTTTCCAGCCCTCCGGTTGTCTCTCAGCCCATTTTTTTTAAATTCAGCCCATCATAATAAGCACACCAGGGATAGATTTTGTTGACTCACTTCTCTGAAGCTCTCTTATAAATATGCAGTAACTATATTTGTGAGAATTCAGAGCTCCGCAGTCCCAGCTTAAAAGCTCAGTCAGTTTTAAGCTGCATCTTCACCTAATGCCTGACAGAATCACAGAAGGACAGTAAAAAAAGAATAAAATATCCCATAATACTATTACATTGGAAAAGTCCATTACTTGAATCCTTCCGTGGAAGGGACCTGACATTTGTCTCAGGGGCTGCGGCTGCCCAGCATCCCCCAGCCACAGAGGTGGTATCCTAAGCACCAGGGCAATTTTTAACACATCAAAGAGAAGATAGATCCTTAGTGGAAGGATTGCAAGGAAGCCCTACGGCCAGTTAAAAGAATACCTTAGAGGTTTAAGAAACTGAACCTGGAACAGCAGGCAACTTACTTCAAACTGGCAACCTCTTTCCTTAATGCTCCTTATCACTTAGCATTCTGCAGGAAATCCCCACACTGGTGATTTAGAGCCCCAAGTGGGGCAGGCAAGCTGCAATAATGGGATCATATCTCTGTCACGTCTGGGGCTCCAAATGGTATTTTTCATTTTAATCTTGAAAGTGCTGCCCCTGGAAACAGTGACTTAATCAGAGCCTGCAAAGAGATTGATTTAAAATTTTTAACCTAAATTGTTTTTAAGAAAATGCTTGGAAATAATCTTACAACTTCTTCAACAGAAAAAGTTCTTTTTCTTGGTTTTGCCAATAAAAAAATAGGGTTGATACATGAAAATGAAAAAGGTAAGATTTTCTTATTGACTCTGATTTTTCTTATTCCTGAAACAATGAACGTTGCTGTTCACTGGGAAACAATTGGTAGTGCAGTATCTTCTCACAGGCTTAGTGGTATTTTTATATATCGCCTTCACTCAGGCCATTAAATGCTTGCCATTTTTTTTTTCATTGTAAGGATTACGAAATCAGGATTTTAATGCATTTATTTTAAGAAAATACTGCCTCTTCATCTGAAGGTATCTTTGTCACTTCCACAGCAGGCATAATAATTGCTACTGTACAATTAAAGATACTCTCAGACAGTGGTTTTCAAATAAAAAACCAAGAAAAAACCTTGCATATACACATGCACTGCCCAATGCCTTAGAAGCTATACATTGCAATTGACCAGACTATATATTCCACTGATGCACAAACATGCTTCCCATCATTATACCTCGTTATCTATAGTTAGAAAACACATATTTGTATGAATGATGCTCAGGTAGTATCTGTACTGAAGCAGTAGGCCTTCTCTAACGGGGAGTGGGCTGAGCACCCACAGAAACAGAAATAGCAGGTTCCCCCCGTACAAAGCTTTCCCAGGAGCTGGAGACCCATAGATGGGATGGTGTTGGGGTAGGGCTGTGTTCAGCCATCCATACCCTTTGATTTCTTTTGCAGAGCTGGACTGAGAGGCCTGTGCCCTTGCCAGACTCCATGCAAAAGCCACGTGGGCACAATACTATGGCTGAGCTCACAGATTCACAGAATCACAGAACGTCAGGAACTGAAAGGGACCTCGAAAGTTCATCTAGTCCAAGCCCCCTGCCTGAGCAGGGTCACCTAGATTAAATCGCACAGGAACGTGTCCAGATTGGACTTGAATGTCTCCAGAGAAGGAGACTCCACAACCTCTCTGGGCAGCCTGTTCCAGTGCTCCATCACCCTCACAGTGAAAAAGTTTCTCCTTACATTCACATGGAACTTCCTATGCTCCAGCTTGGACCCATTGTCCCTTGTCCTATCACTGGCCATCACTGAGAGAGCCTGGCTCCATCCTCCTGACACTCACCCTTTACATATTTATAAACATTAATGAGGTCACCCCTCAGTCTCTTCTTCTCCAGGCTAAAGAGACCCAGCTCCCTCATGAGCCTTTCCCCTTAAGGAAGGTGTTCCACTCCCTTCATCATCTTGGTGGCCCTGCACTGGACTCTCTCAAGGAGTTGTATGTTTTTCTGGAACTGAGGGGCCCAGAACTGGACACAATATTACAGGTGTGGTCTCACCAGTGCAGAGTAGAGGGGGGAGAAGGACCTCTCTTGACCTACCTCCTTCTAATACACCCTAGGATGCCATTGGCCTTCCTGGCCATGAGGGCACTTTGGTGGCTCATGGTCATCCTGCTGTCCACCAGGACCCCCAGGTCCCTCTCACCTGCACTGCTCTCCAACAGGCCAGTCCCCAACCTATGCTGGTACCTGGGGTTGTGTCTCCCCAGATGCAAGACCCTACACTTGCCCTTGTTCAATCTTATTCAGTTTCTCCCGGCCCAGCTCTCCAGCCTGTCTAAATCTTGTTGAATGGCAGCACAACCTTCTGGTGTGTCAGCCACCCCTCTCAGCTTTGTGTCATCAGCAAATGTGCACAAACTCACACATCTTGCTTGACCACTTTGCCTGTGCTACCTCAATCAGAGGTGGCTTGGGTCCAGCCAGCTCAGGAAGCAGGCTTGGGGAGCTAAATTTATCCTTACGAGTCTTTATAAAGGTGCTGCAAGCTGCTGCTCCTCTGAAGGAATTGGGAATAGTAGAAGGCATTATAAGACCTTGAGAACACGATACTTACACAGAGGCAGGAGGCGCACTGTTCCTGTAGACAAGCTCACAAGGTAGGATGAAGATGCTGGGTTTGGGCTTACTTTTTTGTCTTTTTATGCAGAGCAGAGTTCCTGAGAGCAAGGTATTTTTCAGATGTGGTTAATTAAAGACTGCTTTGTTTGTAATTTCATGTGGAACTATTCATGATTGCAAGTAATTTGAAGGAAAACAATACACAGCATTTTCCCTTTGGTGCTGTTACTGGTTTAAGTGTTCTGTGCAACTGTGATACCCAGTGACAAGAGAAAGGAGGAAGCCATGTGAATGTTTTTAGAGCTATTTGAAAATTAATCTCTTCCTGTTGAAATGTTGTGATGAAAACAAATTGCCAGGGCAGAAACTTGCCAAAAATAAAAAGCTGAAGAATGATGTTTTGGATTTCTGTGGCATCACTGACAAGAAAAATATTCAAGACAGGAAACAAATAAATGCACCAGACCCTCCCATCCCTTTGATTTTTGGCAACCCACCAAAACCTGTTTCTTTTCTGTTTAGAGTACATTTTTTTTTGCTCCTGACGCATTTTAAATTTGAAATGAAAGGGGTTGTGGTTGTTGTTTATGTATTTTTCCCCAAAAGGTCTGTTTTGTCAAAAAGCTATTTTTTGTGGTACACCATTTCAGCAGAGCAGTTTCAACAAGCTCTTACTGCTTCTGAGCTCAGGCTTCCTGCGTAGTAACACATTGTGCTGTTGGCACTCTCTTCTAACTAACAGCCTATAGCATATTTAGTGTCATCTGTTCCTATTTCCTTTGCTAAGATGTGGCCTTTGTGTGATACACCTTTGTACCATCGATAATTTTTATTGTTTTAATAGTAAAAACCCACTTGCAGCTTAGATGTTCCTTAATAAATTTTCGTTTTTTACTAAACCCTACTATGTATTCAATGCAGTAATGCAATAAAACCAGTGTGGGTATTACTGAGCTGGTTGGCATCTGGTGCAAGGTGATGAGCATTTTCCTTTTCACTGAAGGTGACAAGATGAGGGTGCTAAATACTTGGCTTCTAGGGGCCATGCTACATAAGATTGTGAACATTTGTTTCCGTAGTCCTGGTTAAAAATAATAAATAAAATAAAATACCTTTATTATTCCATGATGTAGAAATAGGGATACCTAAGTGCAAGCCAAATCTGCCAACATAGAAGAGCCACAGTAGAATTTGTCACATGTGCTGTTGGGAAAAGTCAGCAGGAAAATAGTACTACTAAACAGAAGGAGGTATGACTCGGGTAATTATTTATTATAGGGGTGTTTCAGAATTACTTTGCCTTCCCTGTGTTCTTTTGGATTGGCAACATTTGTGCTCCCCTGACCCTGGGACTGTGTTTGAAGACAAATCTAAAAGAATAAACCTAAAAGTCACAAGGTGTGGGATTCATCTAATCAAATACAGGTATTTACACTACACATACACAGTGTTTACTCGTCACCATCCGTTTGCAGGAAGAAATTTAAAGTAAGCACATCTGTGGTTTGGGTCAAGTGGCTATTTCATGTGCCAGAGGAATCTTGCTCTCAAGCTGCAAAAAAAGGCAACTGGGTAAGAGATGGACATCTCCACCAAGGAAACTACAGTCTAGTCAGCCTTCCCTCCATCCATGGAAAGGTGATGGAACAGGTCATTCTCAAGGTCATCTCTAAGCATGTGGAGGAAGAGAAGGTTATCGAGAGTGGTCAGCATGGACTACCCAAGGGGAAATCATGACTGGCCAATCTGGTCACCTTCTATGATGGCATGACTGGCTTAGTAGATGAGGGAAGACCAGTGCGTTTTGTCTACCTTGACTTCAGGAAAGCTCTGACCCTGTTTCTCATAGCATCCTCATAGGCAAGCTTAGGAATTGTGGGCTGGATGAATGGACAGTGAGGTGGATTGAGAAGTGACTGAATGGCAGGGCCCACAGTGTTGTGGTAAGTAATGTGGAGTCTGTTTGGGTGCCTGTAGCCAGTGATGTGCCCCAGGGGTCAGTATTTGGTCCAGTCTTCTTCAGTATATTAATGACCTGGATGAAGGGACAGAGTGTGCCCTCAGCAAGTTTGGTGATGATACAAAACTGGGAGGAGTGGCCAAGATACCAGAAGTCTGCACTGCTGTTCAGCGAGAACTGGACAGGCTGGAGAGTTGAGTAGAGAAGAAGCCTGCCATATTAAACTTTTTTACCTTTACCTTTAGTATAAATGTTACTTTCCTTACTCCAACTAAGCACCACATGGCCACTTGCTTACTTCTCCCCACTCCTAGATAAGGACAGTTTGCTAGGACACCTAAGGAGGAAAAAAATTACAACAATATTTATGACAGAACATACAAAGCAGGTAAAATGCAAAGCAGGTAAAATGCAAAGCAGGTAAAATGCAAAGCAGGTAAAACGCAAAGCAATTTGCTTACCCAACCCAATGCCCTGCCTGTCTCCAAGGAGAGGCCCCTCCTCCTTTTCCAGACCCATTTATATGCTGAGTGTGATGTCAGGTGGTGTGGACTAGTCCTTTGGCTAATTTAGGACAGCTGTCTTGGCTTCCTATTAAAATTAACTCTATCCTAGCTGAAAACTAGGGCACCTTGTTTCAACATGTAATATAGAAAACTACCACATTGTATTTTAAACTGTTCTGATAGTTAATTACCTCTTGGTACAAGCAAGTCAGATCCTCAAAGTGGAATTTGTCTGACCTTGCCTCTAGTCAACAGTTTCTTTGTTGGGAAGGCCAATGGGTTGTTTGACCCTTCAGGTCTATGACCTCTCTATTTTGTCTTTCATAAGGTATGTTTTAATCCCATAGTGCTTATAAGACAAACTTTGCTCTCATGCCCTTGGTTCTTTTTGCTGTCTTCCTGTGAACATGGTCCACATCACAGAGTGCAACTCAGACACATCACTGTGCACAATAGAACCAGGCCTAGTATTCCTAACTGCCCAGCTTCCTGTAAAACATCAAAATCCTTTCTTTACTGTATGATAAACCCCCCCTTTTTCATTGTCAAGGACTAAAGGAATGCTTCATGCTGCTCAGTCTGACAGCTGCCGCCTTCCATTCCTGGATTCTGTGTCCTATCCAGTAGGTGAGATCTGCATCCCACACTTTGCCATGTTTCAAGATATATTTCTCAACACATTGAAGCTTCTTTGCCATACAATTGAAATCCTTCTTTAAGGACAAGGATCTTACTCATTATTTGTTACCCCACACGTCTCTCAAATCTGCAGACATTGCTGACAATGATTGTAAATCCTGGTATGGACCAAGATGGTATATGGTATAAAACCTTGGTATAATCTTGGTATAAAACTTCATTTGGGAAGACCAAATAGGGGTCACAATTAGTGTATGATTCATGGGCCCAATAATGGTACCTTTCTGAAAACAGCTGTAAAAATTTAAAAAGCCCTTGTAGCTCTTTACACTTGACAGCAAAAGTGTAAATGACAAATAACTTTCTTTATATTTGTATGAATATGCTTTTGGAATAGTTTAATCTGTTATATTAAATGGAATGACTGGAATCAAATCATGATGATTCGTTGAACCAAGAGTGAAATTATCCCTAATAAAGTATGGTCTCTAAGCAATTGTATGGACATCCATAAGAAACTAATAATGAGATGTTGAAACTAGGAAATTTCAGAATAAGAAGTTGTTCATCATGTCTAATTTTCCTAAAAGCTTTGTCTAAAATTATATTTGTTCTGCTAGAGATTTTCTTTTTTTTTTTTACATACTTTTCAGTTATTCTTCTATGGTAATGTCTCCTATTCTTAGATTAATTCTTTCTCCTTTTTCCTCATCACATTAGTGGTCACAGGCATGTCATAACATGATTAAGTGTTTCTTGGAATAAAGGAGAATGGAAAGTGTAACCAGAAAAGATTTGACAATTCAGTCTTGTCTAACACCATGCAAGGCAGGAAATGCCTCAATGACTTAATGAGAGGCAAAATAAGGTTAAATCTTGTGAGATTGTGGAGACCTTTAAATTATAAAGTATTACAAATCACACACACACTCAAAAGCACCACAATATTAAACATTCAAGTAGGAGAAAATTTTGAGAAAATTTCTAAAGACTAAAGCAAACTGGAATATTTCCTAAGGTGTTTACTGGCTGTATGCAAAGATGAAACATGTGTGAGACTAAGGAAAAGTGTTTTGACATAGGAAAAGTTACGTCCTTTTAGGTTAGCAAAAATTATCAGCTCTGGTATCTGGGCTGTGGCGTGTCTCATGGGCTGCTCTCATGTTACTGATAATTACTATTCAGTGATGAAGCTGCATCCTCACCAGGGAAGATAAATGGAGCATTTCCAAGGTTAGGAGGTAGATATCTCCTTGGCTATAGTGGGTAGCCATGCTCAAGGCTGAAAAGCACTTTTTCCCCATAAAGGGCTGCTTTTGTTCCCGAATAGCTCTGCCCAGAGATTGACATCTCCCTAGGGAGGAAGCTAACATGTTTCTGACTGCAGGGTTCTCTACAAGATAGGGAAGATCCAAGCACAATGTGTTGTTATTTTTTATCCGAGGATTTTTAATTCAGTTGTGCTCCTTTAAATGTCAACATTAAGCGTAAACTGTACGCATTGTAACACTGTGACTTGACAGCTAGACTTTAAAAATGGAATTTAAAAAATGGATAGAAACTATAGGTTTGGTTGAATCAGGTGCTACATGTTATTGAGGCATACTTTCTTTCATTTTATGTATTTGCATTCTGGAAGTATAAACAGTAAGTTGAAGTACTCTGATAATGACTTCCATTATTTCCTCTGTGCTTTTTTAGTGCTCCATTGTGAGAAAGCTGATTTTCCACTTTTCTGTCCTAAAACTTTAAAAGGTCAGAATTTGCAAGTTGGCAAATAAGTGTCTTTTGAATTTGAATTTCAATATAGAAAAATTGGAAAATATGCTTTTCCTCAAAAGAAAGAGAGAAGAGGAAGAGATACAGAGATATGTACCAGACTCTGAACCAGAAGAACAGAAGAAAAGTGAGCTATCAGAAGAAATATATTTTACCATTGCCTGTAATCTGTGTTTTCCATTCACACCAATTTCTGAGCAGACTGGGGCCTATTTTCCATTTGTTGTATGTAACTTCCATTGTTGAAAATGGAAGTTATTTGTTGTATCAAAAAAGAAAATGTGGCTAGAATGTGATTGCAACTGTTTTTTTTTTTCTCCCCACTCCATGCCCCAACCCCCCATTTTTTTGTACTGTGTGTTATTATTTTGTGGAGTGGTATCTATTTATTTTTATTTTTCTGCAGTGTTTCTCATATTCTGAATAAGGCCAGCTTGCAGTAATTTCAAGAAGAAAGGCATCCTTTGCTTCAGTGTGCTATCACTTCAGGGCTCTCTGCAGGCAAACTTGCAGATCTGGATAGGGTTTTTTTACCCTCCATTTTGGTCTGTTTTACTTTGTTAAAGCCATGCTGATAGTTCCAATGATCTCTGCTCAGTATGAACTGGAAGCTCACAGCAATCTTCCCAGCTCATATCATCAATTTTAGGTTCATAGGTTTTTAACATTAAAGAACTTAGCACATCACTGTGAGAAACTAGAAAGAATTTCTCTGTTGGGAGAGAAAACTGTCTCAGTATTGGAAGCCATGAAAGGGAAGAATCACATTTCCATTACCAGAATAATGTTGCTATTGATTCAAACATTCCTTAGTTATGTACTGAGCAAGCTAATTTTTTCCAACAGCTGTGCAAATTTAGAATGATTACATCTTGTGATCTTTATTAACAAGGGGAATTTTGCCCTTAAATTAATGTGGATGATGGGTGCTTCAACTTGGAGGAGCTGGTTGGTGTCAAGCACTCAGTGTTGTGCAGAAAAGCAGCGCAGAAGCCATCCTGTTGCTTCTGTCTTTTCTTGTATAGTCATATTTGTGCTCTGGTTGTATAGAGAGTGGAGTAGCTACTAACAAATGAGGTTTCAGTAGTGTCCTTGTGATCTAATTTTGGTGGGGTTTTTTGTTTGTTTGTTTGGTTTGGTTTTCTTTGTGTGTTTCAAATTTTACAGATTTAGATCTGGTTGGAACCCATGTGTCTTCAGTCAAGAGGATCCCAGAATGGAATTTGTCTATCTGGCTTTACCTCATCTCAAAACACTAAGGTCTTCACCTGGGCTTTCCTTCAACTACCCATAATTGTCATTTATGATAAATGAATGATTTTATGCCTTAGCTCTAAATTTTGACCTAAAAGAGATCAAATTAACTCATCCTTCCTAGAAGAGGGATATTTTCTGCAATTCCTGAGGTAGCCATATTTGCATGTGAAATACCCAGTATCTGAGAAAATGTCTCTCAAACAGATGAATAAAATCATTTGGCATGAAATGATGTGATGACAAAATGCATGGTTGTGGTTCAGAACTCTGTTGTCTGACTCCCTAGCTGATTCATTCAGGAGTTTCACTGTGCACTTGAAATAAATATATCACTTGAACTGATGCTAGTGACCTTTTGTAATCCTGCAAGCATGTGGTCTGCTTCCTAAATATCACTTTATGAAAAAGGGGTGAAGTGTTTGAGCAACCAACTATAAGAATCAGTGTCTCTTGTTTATGGTCAGTTTTTTACTCATTGTTGAATGACTGAGTGCATCCAGTCTTGGTGCCGAAACTACAGCTAAATTCAGGCTACTGATAAGCCACTCTAAAGTACACTGGAAATTGAGGTCCTTTATGTTCCTACACAACCAAGAGAAAGGAGAAGCTGCTGGATAAGGGTATGAGCTTGTGCTGCCTAAGGACATGTGATGAGTCAGATTCTGTACTGCTGAGGTACTATAAGAACTGCTGCTGTATGCCAAGTCTTGCCAACTGTGAAATTACTATTTCTGCTTGATAATGTTTTGTTTCAAAGCAGGATTTAGTGAAAAGGCAATAACAGAACTTTAAAAACAAATCAGACTGCTTGTCAGAACTTTTTCCTTTGGTCTTAACAGACACAATTTGAAAGCTTTAGACTTTATGTCATCTCAACTGTCATGAATTTTTCAATTTTTTACCCAATTCATCAGATAATTTGGTTGATTATGTTGAATTTTAAAGGAATACAGCAAAAAATGTTGGTTTTTTTTTCTTTGCATAGACTTTGGCATAGACTACTTTAAAAAAATGCTTGCACATGGAAGTAATATTAACTTTTGTTTCCAACACACTGTTAAAAGGGAACCGGATTCAGGGTTTGATTACAGAGACTAGACATTGGAAACTGAAATTGTCCCTTCTTTTAGTAAGGTGGTAGAGGAAGAACAACTTTTCTATCTTAACAGTGCCTGTGTAACTACATCTAGGGTAGTTCAGATAATGTGGATTTTAACGCCTCTTTTTGAAAGTACAAATGGGGCATTGGCTATCATGAAATTTATATCTGTGTCAGGCCTAATATCCTGACTGAGTAAAATACTTGGGCCTGGGTGTACTATGCAGTATCTGAGCAGTGTTGATGAGTTAAATAAGCCTTCTCAAATACCTACATACTTTGGCTGAGGTGGATTCTAAGTGCATCAATTAATTTTTATAGTATTCTATGCAAATAATTTCCTGATACTGGACATTGTGATTTTGAAGATCAGCAATCCAGTGAGAAATCAGATGTGGAAGAATCTGTTGCCCATTTTAGTTGTTGGAGTTAGTTTCTTTGTTACTCTTTTCCAGAGGCAATAGTGATCCTAACTCCACCTGTGATTCTTGAAATAAACAACCAGGACATCCATCTAAACGAAACCAAATTTCTAATAATAATTTTGATACTGATAGTGCCAGTGTTTTCTTAATAACAAGCAAGTTATGATGCTCAGTTACCAAACTCCACACCAAATAATGTTGGTGGAAAATATTGGTTGAAATACTTTGTCCTGTACTTATGAAAACTGATAGCAATGATGCTGATGTTTACATACATATGTTTTCACCACATTTGCTTTGCATAGACCTACTCAGTGAGGAAGCTCTGAGCTCTCTGTAGACTAGTTAGATATCAGATCTTCCTCATGAAAAGTTTAGGCATTCCTCCTGTCACCTTCCCACATCCTTTGCTGCCATGAAATACTTTTATACAGATAAATATCATCCTGCCTTTGAGTAAAGTGGTGTAATGCAGTTTGACTCATGTTGCCAAGAAGTTAAACGGTCCAGCTCTAAAAAAGAGCACTGAAATCTCTAGATTCACTGGGATAAAGATGGCTAAAATCCCAAGTCAAATCTGGCTGACAGATGGGTTACTTGAAGATTATGAAATGACAACCTAATGAGGCTTTTGGAAGTCCCCTGAGTCTTAGAGAGAAAGGACATGGGTGAGGGATTTCTGAAGTAAAATTTATCTAAAACGTGGTTCTCATTCTCATGCTGGAGCAAAAAGGTGTCATGCGGCTTCTTGGCTGATAGGTCTGGGAAGAGATATGGGCAGGACACTGCTTCAGGAAGGGGTTTCCTGCTGTCCTTCAGACCAGCCTGCCGCCGGATGTGGAAGCAGCACCACGTCCAGCGCCCCGGCCACCACAACGACCTTCAGCACCACGGCCAGCGCCACCGGGACCACCGCGCTGGGCACGGCACAGCCGTCGGGACGTGACGTGACCGAGCGACGTGACAAGTGTTTATCGTTTGTCCCTCGAAGAGCTCAAACTGGTAGATCGCTGACTTGATTGTAAGGGAGAGCCTTTTTGTACCGGGAAGGAGGTGACAGGTGCCTGGAAGGTATCACAGAACTGGCAGAGCACACTGGAGCGTGGACATCATCTGATGTAGCCTGTGCGATGGGAGAGAGACAAGCCTGGGGTATGGCCAGACCAGAGGCGATGGATTTGAAAGGTATCCAGCCTGGGGGATTGCAGCAGCAAGGCTTGGGGTACCTGACCTCAGAATTTGGGATGAAACGAGTACTACCAGACAAAGCATCTTCACCCCTCTCCAGTGCAGACCCTGCTTCATAAGGATAGCTCATAGTGTAAGTACCCTGTAGAAGGGTACTTCTAGCTCGTAACAGACATGTGAGCAATCCAGCCTTTGCTGAGATGGTAAAGTAAGTGGATGTTAGGGTCATAATCAAGGTTTCTGTTTATCAAGCAGTGGTCAGTAAGGAGGAAGAAGAATGTGAAAAATGTGGAATAAAACAACTCCCAGGTGCTGAGGCAAGAAACTTAAAGGTCATCTGTGTCAGGATATACCCACGTGGACACTCATGTTTAACCAATGAATTAAATTGGTGGGATGCATGGCTAGTAATATAGCACCAATAGTAACACAGCTATAAGAACGTGAATGCAGTTGCTTGGTGTATTAATCACTGCTGTACGGACAATAAACGAATTGATTGCAGTTAACCATATTGGTGGGCTTTCTTTCCCTAGCGCAGGCCTCCAGTTCCTGCATTTCCAAGATCTGGATAATTGGACAATTCTCCCACAGTACCCCATTACCCATACCTCCAGAGATCTTTGCAAGGCAACTAATAGCTTTGACCCTGCTGATGGTCACTGCGTGGTTGGCACCAGATTTCTGCAGAGAGGGGTTTGCATTTTATTATTATTATTTTTCTAAAGTATGGGAGAACCACACACATATGCTCTGTGGAAAGAACCTTAATTTGCAAAGACCAATAGTGAGTAGTTACCACAGGCTACATAAGCTTAATCTCTTCCACTGTTCCTGCAAATTATCTTTCCTTGGGATTTCTGCTCATAAAATATATATGTAGCTCTCCTGGCAATCACTCAGGTATGTTAAAGATGTGATTGTCTGTGGGACTTGTCAAAGTAAAAGAAAAAATATAATAATTAGGGCAAGGGATACAAGAAGAGATGGGGCACTTCTGACGTGAAAGTGGAGATGTACTGTCATGGCAAACTGCATTTTTAGTAACTGAATGCCTTTAAAATGAAGGAAAAGTTGAATAAACAAGGTTTTTCACATTTGGCCACTTGTTGGACAGCATTTGCTCATTCTACATTTCAGGTGATTATGATTCACGATTTTGAGAGGTTTTGACACAAGAAGCACCACCTGAGCTGACTGGAACATGTCCATAAAAAGAGAATTCTAGGGCATGTCTTAGAACAGGTGTTACATTACTGTAAGCATTATGAAAAAACAGCCCCAGTGAAACTCAAATAGACTTCCACTTTACAACTTCCAAACTCCATTTTAAAGCTTTCTGTGCTTAAATGTTTATCTTTTCATCTTCTTGAAGTGTTGGGAAATAAAAAATTCTTCATATTTGCAAAGTTCTTGACTCGATAGTAGAGCATGCAATATACGTTTGTAGATATCATAGCTGTCAATCCTCATTGCAAGCTTTAAGAGCCATGGAATGTAGAGGCAAGAATGGAAACCCAGGCTAGAATAACTATGGAAGTAGATAATAGCATAAATGGTATTTCACCTTTTGGCCACCTGTTGCAATACAGCCAAAGTCAGCAGTGACTGAAATTCATTACCATTTGACAGCTGTTCCATGAGTGTTGTAAAATGACTGTGTAATTGTTTTCAGCCTTCTTTCTCATGGACAGGTGTCCATAGCATTATTAGCACTAATTGGCAATGTTGTTGGCAGTCACTGAAGGAAAACTAATGAAAGAATGAGAGTGGAGGGGGAGTGATTTTCTCAGTCCCAAAAGCAGTATCCTTGTCTATGTGCCTGCCCATTCTGGGAACAGAATGTCAGCTCCGTGCCCCTCCAAAAATATTGTTTATGAGAAGTCAAGTTCTTTTAAGAGAGAGAAACCCTGACTGGTTTAAAATGGAATTGAGGCTGACATGGAAGTATGGCCTGGTTTAGGAAATTCTAAACTTGTGCCTTGAAAGTTCATTTGATTTAAACTTGGTTAGAAAATAAGTTTTGATTTCAGAACAGGGACAATTGTGGATAAAGAGCTTCAAAAATACAGCATCCCAAGGAGTACTGAGGGGCCCCTTTTCACACAACATAACCTAGTTAGGATATATGTACTGTATATATACATATATATGTATATATTCTCTGTCTCTTGAATGCAGTCATTACAGTCTTTATGACATAATCAAGTATGTGTCCATCTCAACTAAGACACTTCTGTGTCGACAGTCTGGATGTGACTTTATATCTATGTATCTGTTGGTATTATACAGAAATGTTTGTAGATATAAGACCAGAGTTTGTTTAACGCCTTTCAGGTGAATACTCAGACACCTAAAACAGGATTGGAGAAGACCATATGGAGCAGATGCAATAAATTATATGTTCATTGAAACTGGTGAATCTCTGATTGTCTCACTGTGTGACACAATATCAGAATTTTGGTGAATGTGGATGATGTGTGTATGGTCTCATTGATAGGAAAAGGTGACCAGTGCATAATGACCCTGAAGTTCATTCATTCTGAACAAAATCGGGATTCTGATGTCATCTTTTGTCCTAGTTGTTGTTCCTTCCCCAGACACTTTAAAATTCTTACCTGTTGTCTTATGTTTGAGTTGCTAAGTCAAGACTTCTTCATACCTACCAGTTCTGCAAACCTTTGCTAGAAATGTTTATACCGGGGTCTTTTATTGACATAGAGGCTGATAGGTGCAAGTTGGTAGCTAATAGGTACAGGGCCAAACATACTGTAAGCTTGTCCAGGTTTTTACATGATTCTGCAGTGCAAACAGAAAAAAAAAAAAAAAGAGAAAAGGAAAAAGAAAAAGAATAAGCCTACTAGTGATCAGATGGCATAATCTGGCACTGAGGGAGGGTACAGTCATGTATACTTAGCTCCAGGCTGAAGTGAAGCATGTGTCTTTCAAGGTCATGGGAAAAGTAAAAAGATATATGCAGGGTTTATTTGTGAGGAAAAAAATAGATAATCATTCCTAGGAAATGAAGGTAGGTGGCTAAAGGAGAGCTGAGTAGGTGTGGAAGGGTATGATACTGTTGTGCTACCGTGTAGGAAAAAGAGAGGGGTAGGTATTGATTCTTGTATATCATTGCGTTCTCAATAACTTATCAGCATGGAGTCAACTGCATCTGGTATAATGGATGTACTTTCTGTAGGATCGATGCAGACTCATCACACAGCTGGCAGTATTGAATATCTTTTCTGTCTCAGCCTGTAGCACTTATTCTCTCTCTTGTTGCTTATCCCACCTTATGTGTTCTGTTGACATGGCATTAATAGGTTCTGTTGGGTAATGTTACAAAGGCTTGTCTCCCCACACCCATCAGAGTGCAGAGGAACAATGGCAATGGGGAACTTCAAAAATACCTTTCTCTAACCCCTGCCCAGGCTGTTACAGGTGGGTGACCATGCCCATGGACTGAGTGTGGTACCCATCATAATGACTCAGTGGAAATGGTCTCTGCAGCACCTTTTGGACAGCAGGGATAGCCTACAGGGATAAAAATCGTATTATGGGAAGTCAGGAAGAGTATTTTGGGATTGTTTTTTCTTATGGGATGTTTCAGGTAGGAGTCAAAGGTGGGGAGAGGGATGGATCCAGGTGATTTGGGGAGGAAAAATTTTGGAAATAGAGGCATGGTTCCATGTAAAAAGGTTGCTGGGCCAATATTTTTCTGGCCATACCTGGCTACTGGTCAGGGTAGTCTGTCCTGACTTCTCACCAAACTATTTTCCTGGATGGGGGACCAAGGGAATCTTTATTCTGTGTACATGTGTGTGTGTAGGTCTGCTGCAGCAACTGGAATAGGACCACAAGCCACAAGGTGCCAGCACATGGGGCATGTGAGGGTGCATCTGTCAGTGTGTGATCACTAGAGAATATCAAGCCAATCTAACTGGTGAGATGGGAAAGTGGCCTGGGAACCAGGTGTGGAAGCAGCTGGGAGTCTGGGCCAGATCTAGGGAGACCAGAGGGGATGAGACTTGTTTACTAGATGGAACAGAGCCTCTAAGCCAAATACTAGGGACACCATGTGACATGAGCATGTCCTGTGAGACCTATTTGGTTTTGTGTGTTTGGTCAGCTACTGTGGGTCTGACAGTTTGTCTCCATGTTATTGTGTATATGTGCTTATCTGTGACGCGAGTGGTCTCACCAGCAGCCAAGTTTGCACACCACATGTTGACAGCTGGAGAGATTTGTGAACCAACACCTGAGTGCAGGATAGACTGTGTATGTAAGACCAGCTGTTGGAGGGATCCACATTGCATACCTATGGATATATTACCCATTAATGGACCTTCATCCTGATCAGCCAGAGAGGACATTGATGTCATTTGAGTCTGAGTGCTGAGTATTTCTGTCTATATTGTTCTGTGTGCCTTGCTGGGTGTATACATATATTTGTGTACTGCATACATTTGTGTGTGCGTGTACCTACTGGGAATACATGTTTGTGCTACTACCTGGTGGTATCCGATGGCATGGAGCTGCTTCAGCCTTGCCTCTATTGGTCTACTGGGTTTGGCAGTCCCTAAAGAGTTTTATTAAAGTAATCCATAGTATATATAATCATCATGAATGCAGAAAGAATCCTGGAAAAGTCTATATTTGGGTATTCCCAAACTTTGGGAGACTTTGGACATTTTCCCAAACATGAACTTGTCTCTTAAGAATGAGGAAAATAACCTGTGGGAGGTAAAGGTCCTAAAATAATAGAAGGAAGGAGAAATAGTAAACATTATACTTGTGCTGGTCTTCCCTGTGGTACATCTCTTCTTATTTTCTAGAGAAATCTAGTATTTTTATATTTATATTTTTATTTAACAAGTGAAACAACCACATAAAAGAAAAATAGAAGTGATGTACTGAGGTTAGCTTTTCTGGGGAATGACTCCCTTGCTTCCCTTGCTAAAGTGCCTATAGGTATTACTCTGTTAGGATAATTGTAGCATTTTATCATGTTGACAGATCCTTTGTAATCATTTCTGTTCCCATTAAGCAACAATAGATGCAAGGAAACCTTGGCTCAGGACACCTGTTGGCAGCTTCACAGCTGCTGCTGAATTGGAATTGCAGCAGCAGTTGTCACTGCAGACAGGATATCACCTAAGAGAGAGCTGGCATTTTAAGGGCTGCTGCCTGCTTGTAAAAACCTTGGCCAGCCTGAGAGCCCTGGTTCTTAGAGCACTTCCTCATCCTCCCAGTACAGCTCTCCTTTTACCTGTTGCAGTTACAGGAAGCAGGTGATTTATAGAACTGTAAAAACACAAAAAATAGAGACACGGGTTTATGGATCTTCAATTCCATTGCTGTGATAAAAAGTAAAGTGTTAGGGTGAATGATTTTCACACCTAAAAAAATTATTGTCTGCTTTATTTATATTAATTTAAGTAATAGATTTTAAGATCAATGACAATATACAATATTAATGTATTTACCTGATGACTATGCCAGTAATGATATTTTAAGAAAAAGCAAGAAATCCTCAAGTAAATCCCCATGGTATGGTGTTCATATGTTGTTGCCACTGCTGCTCCTTTGCATATTTTTTTCTGCCCCAGAGGGGCAAAACTTCAAATTGACTCACTGCAGGTTCACACTCTTCATGTCATTTGTAAACATATGCTGTGAATGGAATTATGTCTTAGTTACAGCACAGACTCTGTTTAAAGTGTCGTGAATTAATTTCACGCGAAACACTGGAGAAGCTTTGACCTTGGGGGTAAAGCAGAAACCAAAATGAAATGAAACTCCTCTAAAATCCTCATATTCAAAACTGTTACTCTAATTATGGTTCAATAATAATTATTTCCTTGATATGAAATTTTAATAATAAACATTCTGTGCTGCTGAAGTACAGCCTTTCTTGTAGCTGTTCTCATATGGTACGACTGGAAACCAAGACTAAATTCATCCTCAGAGGACTCAGCTGTATAAATAGCTCTTGACTGGACATACTTTTTTTGTCTTAGAATGTTATGAACTCCTGTGACAAAACTGCACATCTGTGGATGTAGGAGGAGACAATATTATTGAAAATAATATCTTAAAAACAAAGAATAAAGATAGCCAGCAGAAATGTCAGTCTGAAGTTGAGGGTGAACTCTATACAGCTACCCCCTCACCACCCTCAGGGTGGCCTTTCATGCATTGTAAGTTACCCAGATACCCTCTACTCTTTCACATGTTTTTGTATCAAGAATTGATGCTATGGCAAAGGGGCAATACACTTTAAAGTTACATACATTTTAAATCTCAAAATTTCAGCACTCTACGTTTAAACTCTGTTCAGTGGGATGCATTAATTCCCCAAAGCTTTTGCTTGTGAATAATTCAAGAGTCAGCTGTCAGTAGGTATATAATTTGGAGAATTGCCTTTGTACTTTTTAAAATCCCAGAGCATGTGCCAGCAACTGACTGAAGCTCAATTTTAACAGTTATGTTCTAGAGCTCAACTTGTACCGAGTTGTATTTACATGAATAGACTATGCATTTAGACTTCTCTCATCAGTTTTGTACATAGACTCCAATATCACATCAGAGAGCAGTTTCACGTTGTGTTATTGAACTGAAAGCTGATAGGTCTGATCATTTCCATCAGGCTTTTCAATATGTCATGATACTTGAATGTTAATGATGCATTTCTATAAAGCTGTAAGCATTGCCAGTCTAATTTCATGCTGTCCCAAGACATAGATGCACTAGAATTCAGTCACGGAATACAAAAGTAAGAAACTCTCAAAAGGAGGGAGAGAGTGAAAAGCTGTTGGGGAACTAAGACATCCTAGATTGCATACAGCTGAAAAATGAAGTTTGGACATAGAAACTAAAAGAATATAAACAAAATTTCAACTGCTGTATATCAGCTAAACTGTACAAACAAAACCATATAGCTCATAGGTGCATGACAAGATAAAAGCTCAAGCCTAATGCATATAAAACTAGTTCATATAAAATAAGTCTGATGAACAGAAGGCACTCAGCACACTATAGTGTATGTTGTCCTGAACAACACTGTGCTTTATGGTCTCCTTGCTACTGAGGAGACATGGTGGTGCATTGGCTTTTTTAAGAGTATGACATTGCTGCTCACGAATGAAACCTTTGCTGTGTTTGGCACTCTGCAAGGATGCTACGTGGAGACTTGCAAAGCCAGCATCATTATATTTGCATGGAGTCATGTACATTTGCTATGAATTTTGTCTAAGACTTTTGCCATGTGTGAGATGGGGATCCTGAAGTTTACTTAAGAATAAATGCAATGGGAACTTTTACTCCACCTGATTTTCTCACACTCTCACTCACTTGCTTCTCCCCACAGCACCATGTTCACTAGCAGGGAGGTTGCTGCTGGTCCAGGAAGGTCGGAGAGAAAATCATATTGATTTGTGCCTGTATGCTGCTCCCAGACACTGGTTTCAGGTGTCTCTGCCAAATGTCCCCAGGCATCTCTGGCATTCATTTCCCTGCATGTCTGTGATCTCCAACATTACTCCCCAAGTTTTTCCTCACATAGGATCTTCTTCACATTCTTATTTCTGGACTTCTGTCTTCTCTCTGAAACCATTTCTTCTATTTCATGAATGCCGCCTTTTTGTTTTTTGGGGGGGGTGAGGTGGGGTTGTCCACTTTTTTTTTTCTGAAAAAACAAGACCCTGTTTTCCCCAAATCTGAAGTATATGTCCAGAAACACAGAGTTCAGTCATTCGTTTAACTGGTGGGTCTGCCTCATTTATCTTTTTTTAGTGGGAGGAGTTAGGACATACCGTTTCTGTTTAGGACTTATCAAGGTTTACGATTAGTCCCTACCGGTTGCAGCGAACGTGTAGCAGCTGTCTGCTTGACAATTCAAAATTTCAATTTCAGACATTCATCTTCCCCTGCCACACACCCCCAATCTGCCTCCTTTTAGCATTCACAACTAAATCTAATTCTTTTCCTATGACACTTTTGCACTTCTGTAATAGAAGGAAGAATGATTCAGTCCTTGCCAGACCAACAAATGATCTTGAACTTTTTAATCAAAAGTTTTTGGATGTGAAATCAGAGGAAAAGATATGGAAGTGCTACCCACCCTCCTCTCCCTAACCTCCACCCTCACCCCCCTGTCTCCTCTTAATATTCATATTACTTATTTTTTTTCCTTTTATAGTTTTAAAACATTTTAATAAATTGAAGAATAGCTCTAAAAATGAAGTCAAGTGGATTTTCATCAGGATGAGAAGAGGTATTGAAGGAAGTTTCATCAAGAAAATGCATTACTGTGGAATGACTGTGATCTCCCTCTAAGACCTGATGTTTGAGCACACTGGTGAGCTGACTACCTAAAGATTAAGACTGCTCTATTTTCCACTGGCTTTCACATGAAGCGATTCCACTGGCAAGTGTAGGAGAAAAAGGGGTGGAAAGAACTGGACCTAGTATACTCTCTGGTAGGAATATATATTTGAAAGGTTGAGTACTTAAAATGCGATCCCATTCAGTTTGATCCTGCCAAGTCATGGTTCCTTTCATTTCTCCTGGTGGTTGCTGTTAAAACACATTTATTATGGCTGCAGCTAATTAATTAAGAAATACATCAAAACAGCAATAAAAATACTTCTACTTTGCTCGATGCTTGGTGCATAGCACTGTGCACTCTCAGTTTTCTTTGGCCTTGGTGGCATTCAGGGGTAACCAGGCCTTAAGGTTTAAGGTCTCACAAAGGACTTGCAGAAGGTCCTGCAACTAGCAGAGGAGTCCAGTTCCTCAGGATGGTAACTACCCTACAGCAGTGCTTTTCAAAATTCATGGTGGGGTCCTTTCCTTTGAAAGTGTGCATCTTAAAGGGATGTGACAGCCAACTCAGATGACCAAGTTGACTGGTTCACCAGTTTGCATCTGTCCTGAGGATACAAGTATTCATCTAGACAGACTTCATGATGGCAGGAGCAAGATTTCATGCCTAAGCCCAGTACATGGGCCATGTTCAGTCCCTATGCCAGTTCAATATCTGTTACAGAAGGACCCAAGTTCACATGGAAAGTTACTTCTGGAAAGATCCCAATTAGATTCTAGAGGAACATTTGTCACAATGAGAACAATCAGTCATTGGAACGATGTCCCCAGGGAAGTGGTGGATTCCCCAACATTGGGCACTTTAAAAGTTTGGCTGGATGGGATGCTGAGCCATCTTGTTTAGATAGAACTTTTTTCAAGAATGTTTGGACCAGACGATCCTTGAGGTCCATGCCAACCTGGTATTATATGAGTCTGTGAAGTTCTTCACTTCTAAACCCATTTTTGTCCACCGCCAGTGGTACACATTCCTGAGAGTAGTGCTGGTCTGCGATTTCTATTCCACTTTGGGATTAACCCTGTGGTGGGACAGTGGACCCAATACAGTCTTTGGATGTAGGGATACCAGCTACCTCTGTGACTAATTTCACAGAATTTCCTGCCCAAACTCGCTAATACCCTACAAGAATATTACTTCCCAATTAATTGACTGGAGTTAACTGGCAGGTAGACAGTTTTGTCTACACACATTTCACAGGGTTTAATTTTATTGTTCTGAAAATTGTATAATAGGCTTAATTTTCTGGCTAGATAGTTCAAGCAAATACAGCACTTGATTTTAGAATGAAGCATTCCAGTGATGCTCTGTTATGTGAGACACAGTTGACTACAATACCACTTTTGGAGAAATTAAACCCATTCTTTCATAAAGACACAGTGTGTTGAGTCACTGTTGCAGATATTCAAATGAAAAACTAAGTCCTTTATTTTTATGGGCCAAAGTAACAGCTGTACAAACTTGAAGGTCACATGTTCAAATGAGAAAGTGAAAAAATGCTTGCCTGTTTAGAAATAATGTTAAAATTGACAAATGCTTTGTTGTGATTACCTAGTTCAGCTGTGGGGTTTGATGTGATCTACAAAAAAAGGGCACTTGACCCTTATCATCTTTGATTCTCCAGACTGGTAGGTATTCTCTGAATGCATCACCTAGGATCAGGCTTCCCAAAAACCTCAACATAAGGGCACAGGATGGTGATGCCATTTCTTTCCCCAGAAGTTAGACTCAGAGGGGAAGTGAAGAGAAAGAAGGAGCAGGATGCATAATACAGTGGTTTTATTACTTGCTTAAAAGGCTAGAAGAGGATTTCATTGCCTGCTGAAAATATGTAAGAGTAGAATAAGTTTTATCTCCATATATATTTAGATAAAAATATAGCTATAGATTTGTTTGGGTGCAGGCTGCATTGTTTTCCTTTGGAAACAGGATGTATACTTTTTAATTATTTAAAAGATGTGGACTAATATGTCTATAATCATTACAGATATGATTAGCAGTAATTTCTGCCTTCCATTGCACTTTCAAAACAGCAGGAAACCATGCATTTAGCAAGACGTTGTTTCCCTCTTCCGTCCACTGTAGATAGGAAGAAACCAAGGAGATGTGAGGTGAAGCAGATCTACCAGTGCCAACAGTCTGCTTGTTTTTCCTTGTATGGGAATCCAGACAAATCTCTTGGCTTTCTGAACTTTGCAAATATGGGGAAAGGAAGAATACAGCATGTAAGGGGTATATGAATATGGTGGTGTCAGTTTTGGAGGGTTGGCCTGAATTTTACTCTCTCAGTCATGTATCTCTTCCTATTCTTGTCGTCAAAAGACCACTGTCACCATGACTTTTATCTTCTAGGGTCTGTTCTCATATCATCCTTGAGTTATTTTCCAGTTTTCTAGTTAAAAGTTCAGATTTTCTCCAGCAGCTGGATGATTGCTGAGTCTTTCTGTGAAGCAATTACATTTGAAGAGAAAAATGCAAAATTTATTTGAATTTTGTTAACAGATTTTCTGCTTGGTACAGAGTCTTGACAAGGTAGAGGTCATAATTGTGGATGAGGTGGGTAGTTCATTGGTACAGCTGTAGGTGTTTTTTAGTGTTGTTTGTTTTTGAGGTTGTTAATTTTGCTAATTCTCATCTCTTTGAACCATGAGAATTACCTTCATTTTTTTCTTTGCCTGAGTATTATTGTCCCCCTCACCTCCTTTCACTTCATTATTTTTTTCCATCTCCACTTCTATTTCCTAACACTTTTTCTGCTTCTCTTTCCCCCATTGTTTCACTCTAACTTCCTTCATAATCACTTTTATCTTTCTCCTTTTCATCTCTCCATGCCACCTCTTAAGCTTCTCTCACCCTTAATGTGGGTTACCTGGCCTACAATGTATCCTCTCCTAGATGTTCACTGTACCAGCAAACCAACTATGTAGCCATGGCTGTAGAAGCAATAAATTAACAACAATGAAAACGATGATAACAATGATGATGATAACGATAATAATGATAATAATTATGATGATAATAAATTAGTGTATTAAAAACCTTGAAACATGTTTTGGCCCCTGATTACGGGATAAGGTGTTGGTTTGAGACAAAATGTATTTTATTTAACTCTAAAACTTACCCAGTCACAGACATTTTACTTCAGCATTGAACAACTTCCTCTCAACCAGGAGTAAGGAGTATGCTTTGTCCCGTGCAGGGAGGTAAATGATAGCAAACACCTTGGTGCTTCTCTAGCTCAAACCTATTACTGTGTCATTTACAGGAAAAAGGTGGCATCTACTAAATCATAATTAAGAAAAAACCACAAACCACCCTTTAGAACTTTTTCTATTCCATAACCTTTCTTAAAAAAATGGCTAAACCTGGGAGTGTTGTGCTTCAACGCCCTTTCATACAGGGCTTGTACTAAGTAACCTCATAAAGAAGGCTTGACTAGGATGTAGCTTTGATATCACAGTATGCCATATTAAGTACCTTTTGGAGCTTCTTTTATTGCTTCTTTAACTTGTAAGAGTATTTTCAGAGTCTTTATTAGAAGTAGGTTTCCAGGTTTCTCTGCTTTTATCTTGCCACCTACAGTATTCAGTGAAGTCTAACTTGAGAAAGAATTGTTCTTGGCTTTATTCTCTAAGTGATACAGTCCTAACAATGAGTCCATGATGATCAATTTAATTTATGTTTTGTCATAAACTGTTACCTATTTGACTTGTCTGTGTAACATGCAGCCTCACTCAAAAGAGCTGTTGGATATGTTTTCAATTGCTTTGTGTGAGTCATTGTTCTAGAGGGAGCTTTTATTATAGATTGAATACCTGAGATGATAAATTTACATGTATAAGAACAGATACATGCTGTAATAAAATTATACCTGTTTCTGATGTGTGCATATATTCACACAAAAATATACATTTGCATTAGTATGCAAACGTGCTCACAGAGTCTTGGAGATAGCGGGTTGAGAAGGAAATTTGATGCTACCAAGAAGCATCACACGATTATTATTAATTATTTATTCCTGTTGCTGCACATGATAAGGTTGTTCATACAGTCACAGAATCACAGAATTGTAGGGGTTAGAAGGGACCTTGAGAGATCACCAAATCCAGTCCCTATGCTTCTTGCTCAATTTAGCTACTTGCCTTTTCCAATGCTAAACTGGCAACTTCAAAAGCAGCATGATGTAAGAGAGGAGGAAAGGCTGATTCAGGACATACTGAATAGTAAAAAAAAAGCCTACTTGAATCGAGAAGCTGAACATTACCACCAGAAGATACTACCTTTAATCTCCTGCAAATACATTAACTGCTAAGCAGGAAATAGCCCAACTACAAGATCACACCAGTTCATAAACTGGAGAGGCCGAACCACAGTAAATAGAAAACTAGACCAGATCTAACTGGAAATCTTTGTGCTAGAACCATAGAAATGAGGGGTAAGAGTGGGGTTAGTTTGTCTGTTTCTGGCAATCACCTTATGTTGCTGGGGCAGGCAGGGCAAGTTGCTCAAGGATAAGGCCTGGGTGCATCTCACCTTGCCATCTGCAGCATGGATGGACGTATTTGAGTCGGTCACGCTGTACTCCATCTACATATTGGAGGCATTTTCAGAGTCCAGCTCATATGCTCATGTGTGGTCTTCTATAAGATGAGTGGTGCTCTGATTCTCCCTTTCTCTCTGCTCCCTGCAACTAGCACCTTGCTCCTGCAGATGTCTTCAGCACAGGCTGAGAACATCTACATTGGATCAAATGACTCTCAGCTGAGCTTTGGGAGTTGGCTGTGCTTACTTTTGCCTTCAGTGAGCTTGAGGTCATCTCTATTGCCTGCAGTCTGGGTGGAAGATTTGAATTAGTGTAATTTACCTTGCATTCGCAGTAGGCTATGCCTGCACGCATGGCTGGTCACTACTGTTCCACTGAGGCAAGCTGTCATGTGTCTCCCCAGCACTGATGCAGTTACCCTGACAGGAGCAGTGCTTCCATTAGTACTTTTTCTGCTACGTGAGTCAATATCAGCTGAAGTGGCGGAGTGTTTTAGTTTTTTTTGCTGGTGTAAGCTAAGTCTGTGCAAGGAGTTGCCCCTGTAGTTACACTTGTGTGCAGGCCCTGATGTAGGGGCCTATGGAAGCATCTTGGGGGAGTCCCAGGAAGCATAAAGTAACATCAGGCATGATGTTACTGATGGGTGAGGGACAACTGTTTCAGAGAGTAAACCAAATAACGTATTGCAAACTTACTTCCCAGTGTTAACTCCATAGGAAACACAAAATTAAATGTCTAAAGCTCATCCCTGGTAACCATCTCCACCTGGCAGCAAGTGTGACTGATAAATTCATTCAGGTACATTAAACCATCTTTATCTGATTTAAAAGATCAAATGCAATAGAGAAATTAATTACTTTAAAAGTTGGATTCTGATTGCTATGATTTGCTATGTTGAATTCCCCGCAGAAAACCTTTGCTTTCTTTTTCAGGTTAATCTTTTTTCACCTCATCTCCTTGGGAAACTGTAACTCTAACACTGAACAAGGACAAACTTCATTTTAAAAAGCAAGCTGTCTTTCACATTTACTGTCAGTGACAATAGCCAGCTTTTGATGTGTGATTCTGATACTGAACCAAAAGAGAAAACCTGGCAGTGATGCCCTGTTTGGGAATTCTGGAAGGAGGTTTTGGAGATTATTTTGGATTTTCTGAACTATTTGAATTATTTTCTGGCAGCCAGAAGCGAGTGGCATTTTACAGTATGCTGAAATCAAGCTTTGATATCTGAAAATAGCTCTTTGGTACAGAGCTTGTCTTCCTTGATTCTCACATATGCTGAAAATCTATCATCGCTGAGTGATAAATGGTGAGATACTGGTGTTTTATATGCAGTGAAACGACAAGGTCAGTTTTAATTAAGCTGAGATCAAGCCCAGTCTGTATTGCACACTTCTGATTAGGTTACTTTAAATTAACATAAGTTTTTGGAGACTTCACTGAAGTCAGTGGTGTTAAACACCAGCTGTGCTGGCAGATAAGCGTGGGATATAAGGAGGAGATAGAATTCACATTGAAATTAGCACTTGGCACAATATAATTCTCTGATTGCAAACTATGCGAAGTTGCCTGCGCTAATTGGTTGATTTTATTTGAAGCAGATGTTGTTAGCTTTCCCACTAATGATCTGGAGAGAAATTTTTTTGAAAGACATGCCATGTTAGGTTCTCTGCAGTATAATAAGCTAATTACAACTTTAAGTACTTGCAGTAATTAGCACAATGTGTACAAAGTGGTCCTGATCTTTTCACCCTGCTGCATTATTGTTAGGGTATCTTAAAAAACAAAAAAGAGCTAGCTGGATTTAGTTTCCCCAATCTAGCTTCTTGTTTTCCCAGACTTTTATTTGAAGGAGATAATGAACTAGGCTTTCATGCTTATTTTTAAGTACACTGAAATTTTTTAAACCTTTCTCACTGTTTCTCCCTAAATCAAATCTGTTTAGTCTTATCTTTGTCCACTGAGGTAAAGTCTTCCAGCATCTTAAAAATCCCATTGGTAAATAGTTCTGTACAGCAATGGAGTATTTGTTCTCTATTAATTCATTTGATCACTTGCCTATGTATTACCAAGATCAAAGGTATATCTGACTTGCAGAAAGAAAACAAACAAACCCACCCTGAAAGCTTCATTCTTTCTAGAGCTATTGTGCTCCACGTAGTTTGTACTGATGGTAATTAAAAACTTCTGTCAGTCTCCAAAATAGCTGCAGAAAGACCCATCAAGTGATCCTGGCTGTAGAAAAAAGGAAAATCAAAATGACTTATGTGAAAATGGTGAATCAGAAATTATCCTTGAAATACCTTTGAAAGTCGGTATGGCAGCTATAGACTGAGGGTACGCCACAGGAATGGCGGTTCTATGAAAACAGTTCAACAAAACTTCAGTTTGCCTAGAGGTATCCTGGTGTAGTTTGGTCAAACTTGCTCTTCAGAAACTTTCAGCTGGTATTTACATCAAAGATGTTTTTCGCTCTTTTGTCAAAGTCACTAGAAGTCAGATCTAACCATTAGCACAGATACCGTCACGTTTCCCAGCTCCCTTATTTTGTGGGCTGAGGAAAGTCGTGATGAACTCTCTCAGACAAATGATACCATTGCATGAATGCTGCCGAGGTCCCAGCCACTTGTGCGACGCACATAGGCTGATTACCAGATGCTGGTGCCATATGGCTTCACCTTGCCATTTGTTACCTTAGAGAAGGGTCAGGGGACTGTCCCTCTGGCTCTGTGGTCTGGGAAACTGATTTGTTGCCTGTAACTGCCAGGGCAGATATTTCTAGACAGCAGGTGCCTTGGACAGGCATTTTGTGGTGGACCATGCTCAGAGGCCTGTTCACCTTCTGCCAGGTTGAGCCACGCTGTTTTCCGCCAGCTGGCTGTCCCCCATGCATGAAAGGTGGTACATTGAGAAAGAGGGTTACGAAGCACGAGGCCCACAAAGTCTTTTGGCCTGGCAGAGGCATGTGCAGGGGCATCCATGGCGCTTGTGAAGGTAGAGCAGGAGGGAGCCAGGGAAGACTGCAAGCAGTCAGCACTGGGCTCCTGCTGTCTTTTCAGACAAAGTGTATCAGGCTCAAACAGACCAAGCCGAAACAGAAAAGAGTGTGGGCTCCTGCTGTCTTTTCCTCTCTGACAAAGTGCATCAGGCCCAAATATTGCTTCTTTAGATCCTTCTAACTGTAAATCCTAATTCTGAGCTGTGTCCCCTTGGTGCATATCAGAAAATAGGCTAGTTTCAATCCAGCATGTTTTATCTTTTTTTTTTTTTTTTTCTCTTCCTTTTCTATACTGCTTTTCAAAAGGAATCTGTGTTTTGTGCATTAGGGCGTGGGTTGACTGTCTTTGTGTACCTCTCTGTAATGTGCATGTAAGGAACTTGTTCAAAACCAACTCTTATATTTAGCATTGTATACTTCACTAAGGTGTTTTCCTGGGTTAGCAAAAGGGACGCAAGATTTAAATAATTTATTTGCTTTCATTAAACCATATCATTTAAATAAGCCGGTAAATCTACATCGTGAGATTGTGGGTAGGAAAACACCCCGCTTGTCATTGTGACAGTAGCAAGCTTTTATGAAAACTCTTGGATATAGCACTGTCACAACTCAAATTCAACCACAATTTGACTTCTGTAACTCCTTAAGACCAAATTAATTACTTCTATTGCCTTGGACAAAATCTCTTAGTTGCGGGTTTATGCTAAAGCAAACATGTAACTTCCCTTCAGTCTGAAGAACTGGTAAGTAAAGATTCTTTGTTATTTTAATCTCATGATTCAATCTCCTGCTGCATTAATTTGGTGATTTGACTAATTGGTGGTTTAACCTATTATTAATGTTCCTCCATTAATTTCCTGATGCAATTTTAATGACATCTTGATGTCACTATCGAATTAAAGTCTGTTTAGTTTAAAAAGAAAGGGAGAGCAGTAGTTTTCCATGTGTTATCTATTTTCTGAATTTGAATCTCCTTATTCATTTTAATAAAACTTGTGGAAGTACAGAGAACTGCGTCTTTTTAATACAGAAGATTGGACTTTAATCCCGAGTCAAATAACTGATTTACACAAGAATTTTTGTGGGTTCTTTAACTAAATAAATCAGAGTCCATTACAATATTCTTAGCTCATTACTCCATCTGGAGTTCCTGCTCCAAAGACTACATGCAAGGAGAGGCCTCTGTGGAAAGGCTTCTGTATTAAGAACAAGTTTCTGAGTCAGTAGATGGTGACCATGTATGTTCCTCCTGGACTACAGTAGAGTAACGGAGCAGAAACCCAGTTCCTGACTTTGCTACAGCTCAGTGTAAGACTCCACACAAATCTTGTTTCCTCTTGACCCATAATTTAATTTCTTTCACCTTTTATATTATTTGTCTGTATGTAGATATATTTGTCAGAGCAGAGACCATTTCTCACTTACATTTATGATCTTTGTAATGCTGCTTGGGATTTTGAAGGACTATGTTGTATAAATGAGTAAGAGCAACTGTGTAATTAAAACCAAATAATATTTAATATGGTGGAACTAGAACTCAAACTGGAAAACAAAGGAAGAGTCATCTTACTGTTCTTGGAACCTTGCAATCGCTTTACTGGATCATGCCTGTGTCACACCATTTCTGACAGAGGAGAGGGCAAGATTTGTCAAAAGAAATTGTAAGAAATGCTATGACGTGAACACTCATCCTATTTTCTGATTTATTTAGCAGTGTAGTGCAACTCATAGAATCCCAGACTGGTTTGGGTTGGAAGGGACCTCAAGGATCATCTAGTTCCAACCCCCTGCCATGGGCAGGGACACCCTCCACTAACCCAGGTTGCCCAAAGCCCCGTCCAGCCTGGCCTTGGACACTGCCAGGGAGGGGGCAGCCACAGCTTCTCTGGGCAGCCCGTACCAGGGCCTCACTGCCCTCACAGGGAAGAGTTTCTTCCTAGTATCTAATCTAAATCTACTCTCTTCTAGTTTAAACCCATTGCCCCTTGTCCTATCACTACACTCCCTGATGAACAGTCCCTCTCCCACTGTCCCGTAGGACCCCTTTAAGTACTGGTAGGCTGTAATTAGGTCTCCATGGAGCCTTCACTTCTCCAGGCTGAACAAGCCCAACTCTCTCAGCCTGTCATAGGGGGATGAGCTGTGCATCTTGCCCAGTGGCAGATGTAATGACAATGTGCATCCGGCCACGCAGAACACATGCGAAGCACCCCCACATCCCCGTTCCTTCTTGGCTAAACAGACACTAAGGTCAAGGCACTGTTACCTAGCAACTAATGAGAGCTGATTAATCTCTTTGTAGGCGTCACACTCTGCAGTGATGTATGTGAGCCTGTGCCTGCTTCTACTATTTGTGTAGTGGCAGGAAAAGCAAGTAACAATTACTGGTGAATGACATCAGTAATGCTGACAACAGCACCATTAGATGTTTAAATAATCACAGCCAATGGTGACTTTCTGGTTTCAATGCTAGCATCAGGATTTTGAATTTCTAAACAGCCCTATTGTTTCTTTGAATGCATTGGTATAGATGAGCCTTAAAAGGGAAGGGAATGATCCTGAGTGAAGGCAATTTGATTTTTTCCAGAAAAGTGAACTCTTTGCTTTCTAGGGGATTTCTCTTTCTAGAAAAGCTTCCCCTAGTCTTCAGTGTATGTACTACAAGTGTTTGAAGAAAGTGAAACTTTTCTGAAAGCAATGATTTTGAGTTTTAGGGGCCTCTGAAAAGTTAAGTAAAAAAGAGGGTATTTTAAAATGCATCTGCTTACTGTCCGCAGCACATGATCCAGAAAGGCAGTACCTCACCCTGTCAATGTCTAATGAACCATGCAGTTCCATATGATTTATCATTGCTGGTGTTCCACCAGGAATGATCAATAATATATTCTATATAATTTCTTTTTACTTCCAAATGCACCCAGCAGGGTAGAGGAACTTCTATTAAATTGTTGGAAAAAAAGTAGAAACCCTTTCCATATTTTAACAGAGAAGACTTCAGCAGACTTGGTTTGCATTTTAAATGCTTAAAGTCAAACGCAAAACCACATTTCAAATACAGGTTGTTTATTTTTAAATAGAACATCTCGGAAAAAAAAATAAAAATTAAGAATTTATATGTGGGAAAGAGACTTGAGAGTGAATGGTATTAAAGGAGGAGATAAAACTTTAAAGACTCCATTTTTTGCAATTCAATTTATACAATAAAGCCAGAAAAGCAAACTCCCTGAGGCTCCGAAAAAAGTAACAAGCAGTGTAGTTTGGCTGAGACCCAGCTGCAGCACAATGTTGCCCTGTTTCTCCTGCCCTTCATCTTCCCACTCCCTCAAATGCCCTGTGTGAGACCTTCCATTTTCAGGCATTAATTTCACATCTTTTCCCCTGGCTTAGGAGGATAATGGAATGCAAAATTGTCTCCCCTGAAACAACCAAATTGTTTTGGGGCAGAAGTGAAGAGAGAAGGCCAGTTCCCTCACAGAAATCCAGACCAATCTGAAGTGTAATGTTTTGTGCCTCTCTCTACTGTGATCACTTACCCTGCTCTGTCTGTCTGTCCTGTTTATTCTAACCACTGAGAAAATTGTGCTGGAGAAATTTCCTTTTCAGTAGTGATTAGGCACAAATGGAAATTTGGACTGTCTTTCCTACTCATTCTTTTTCCTTTGTGCTAGGCTCATACCAGCGTTCTCACCAGACTTTCCTGAGAAGGCTCACTCTTGCGTGTTGCATTCACACTCCCCAAACAACACAGAGATCAGATGTTTGCCCCTTGGCCAACAGTGCTTTGGAGGTGGAAATGTGAGGTCTGGTTTGCTTTTCTAAATCTCTGAGATTACTGTGGGAAATGGCTGATGCTGGCTGAACATCCGACAGTGCCCACAGCCCAGACCTTGCTAAGGAGCAAGGTGCTTCTTCCCACAGTCAGAACACAGGAATCGGAGGACAGCAGTCTACCAGGCTGACTTCTTCAAATGTATTTAATTGCTAATTGACCTCTGGAGCTTAGGAGAAGCAGATGGACTGTCAAAAGTGGGAGGTTATACAGGAGGTTTTAAAAGAAAGCAAAGATGCCTTCTACATGTTTAACTGCCCTCAAGACTCTGCTCTCAGGAAGCAAATGGCAGGACATGTTCACCTCCATGTAGCTGTCCAGTCACCCCACCACACATCAAGCAAACATGGCAGAAAGGCCTCTGTAGTCTTTATGCACCCACTGTAGCACTCACTGAACTTGATGTTTGGGATTTTGTTGGGTTTTTTGTTAGTTTGCTTTGGTTTTTTTTATAATAAAAGGGGGAAAAAGTTGCTGTTTTGCTAGTGATGATTTCCATAGGAAGCATTAACCAGAGAGGCAGTTGTGTACATGCTGATTAGCGCATCTTACTCTTACCTTTGGCAATAGGAAAATATTGCCATAAAACCATAAAAAAGGGTGTTTGAAAACCCTGCTCTCTGGTAGTTGTGGTGTGGGGAGAGGAAAAGAGAGAGGGTCTCTACCCGTCAAGCCTGGGATCATGTCATGTGATGAGAATTTTTTTCTTCACAGGGTTTTTTTCAGCCCTTGTCTCATTTTTTTTTTTTTATTTCACCCCTCCCTTACTCCCCATGCACCCCGCAGACTTTATCATCTCACCCAGTTTAGCCAGTTACCCCCAGGAGCTGATGCTGCTCCCCAGCTTTGGAAGTGGGAGGGGCTTAAGCAGTACAATGCTGTGAGTATCCAGGGCCTGCTTACAAAGACTTTGACTTCTAACATATTTACTAAGATCTGTGGCCATTCCAGTATGTTAAAAGATTACTTAAACATATGTACAAATGTAAATTAAAAGGGAATATTAAAAAATGTAATATTTCTGCGCTCGTGGGAGTTGCAGGATAGCAAATGGAGAGCAGTGGGCAGAGCATGGCCCATGGTGTTTCCCACCTGGGACCAGATGAGCTAGGGAGGAGGTGGATGGAGGGTGGAGATAGATGGGGATGGATGTTCCCCCCCATTTAACATGGGGGATACATTTCTGTTAGAGGCAAAATCAGAACTCCAGATTTTCATCCTAATTTAAGCCATTGACAAATACAAAAATGTCTGCATCTCAGTCCTGAGTGCTAGAAAAAGCAGTAGTAGAAAAAGCAAAACACCTGACATTTAAAACCTTTTGTAGCTCTTACTAGTGCACTATTAAATAAAATACCTATTTCAGCCTCAGTTAGCCTGTAGAAATGACTGGAAAGAGTCCTTTCTAGAACATCTTTTCAGGACACATGTCAAATGCATAGGTGGTATGAGAGTGTCTAAATTAGGACTGGAGAGGAATAACAGCATCTTAGCTGTCTAATACGTGGGACTTGCACTGAGCCCAGGGAGGGATTTATGCCGAAACTGTCCCCACACAGCCTTCATGGCTTGGATTCAGCCCTGTGCCTTCCTGGAGCATGTCTTTTCTGGCCAAGTATGCCTGGTGCTCTGGTCACATGTTCAACAGTCTTCTAAGTGTCCAACTATTTATTCTTTGCTGTAAATGTCTACCAAGAATAATGGTTAGAGCACCTTACATGAGCACAGAGGTGGTCCATTTTGTACACAGTGTGCTTAGGAGCAGATGAGTGAAGTCTACTCTACCCTTCAAATGGTATGGAGATGGTCCTTAGCCTTACACTGCTGCAAGCACTTGTTAGTCTTCTAGTACCTCTGATGCACCTTCTCATGTGGGAGAAGGGTTTAGATTTAACAGTATCTCCTCAATTTGGCACCTTCTTAAAACTTGCTGTGCCTGTTCTTGGCTGGGAATTTTAAGCAGTGGATGCTTCATACAAACCCACAATTAATAAAATCTATCTACTGGGTTTCCCTTATCCCCTTTTGTGTGGCCCTGTGAATCTGTCTGTAATTATGACTGTCCAAATTCTTTCAGTAGGAAGACTGAGAGTCTTCTTTCCTCTCCTCAAGTTCCCTATAGGTTGAGACAAGGATGGTCTAGGTATGTAGTCTCAGGGAGGGCAATTTTAGCAGGTATCCTGAAAAAGTGTTTTCATCGTGCAGTTGCAAGTGGCACACTTGGCAAAAAAATGGCTTGCCGTTTCCCCCCTGGGGAATAAGAAATACCCTATCTTAACAGGCAAGACAAATCTTCACTGTGGCCTGGAAGGGAATCACCAAAGAGTGTTTCACCTGTGGTGTAGCCAGATGTTAAACTGTGAGCTTACCATGCACTGCACTTTGACACCCCAAAAGAAACTCACTCTGAATGTGGTGAGCCTGGGAGAAACATGGACTTCTCATGGGTCATCTCAGGCCACCACGGTATGTGCCTCCAGCTCACCTCTAACACTGCCACATGCCAGGTACCTATCAAAACTTGGTGAGGGCTAACATAGAGAATATCTTGCCCAGAACGATCCAGATGACAACTGTGGTCTCTTTGTCATGTTATTCTGGTGTCTGCTCCAAAGGGCAGAGGGAGGACACCCGTTTTGCTTCCCATTTGTGTGGTGTATCTTTCTCATAGCTGGGTTTTTCAAACAACATAATATTGCCTTACTGACAGGGCAGCTAACAGGTTTTTAACCATGGTGTGGTTTTATTGAATGTCAGCCATTGATTTGAGTTCATCTAAGTTTGACTTCCTTCTACAGTCTGTGATCTGGTTTTTTTTTTCCCTTCCCCTTTTCTTTGTGCAATATTGATTTTTTAGAAAAGAGAGCCAAAATCAATTAAAACCAAACAATTTTTTTGACACTTTGGGCTTTTTGCTGCAGTACCAGTTAATCACATGTTCATAAATATGCTAACATACAGTTCAGAAAGATGACATTAAACTTTAATGCACTTGGGGAAAAATAAATTAAAAAGGTCTGCTGGAGAGATTTTGCCGTAGTTTTCTTCCAGCAGCCTGTCAGAGGGTGCATAAACCTGTGACCTCTTTTGTACACAATTACAATGTATCTCCTCTATCTAAAGCCGGATAATTACAAGGTTACATAGTCCCTTGGCAGGCTGAAGAAAAGGTTACTCTCATTTTCTTCTAAAGGCTTGTGAGCCGGGAAGGTGCACAGCCATTTAATCCGGTATGAATGGAGAGGAGACACGGTACCTCCTGCCATCGCTGCTTAGTGACTTCGGTTAGTGCTGCCATTCTCCTTGAGGGCACAGCGTGTGTGCCAATGAGGGTGTGCGTCACTGTGAGGGTGTGATGTGGAGGTGGCATGTGTGCATGTGGCGTGATTGTGGCTGCTCGCGTGGCCTGTGGACTTCCACCGCTGGACACGTGAAATGGTGACATGAAGCAATGGGAGAAAGTAATGGGCTTTGCATGTTGTCTCCTCTAAGTGATTGCCCTTCTCCCCGTCACAACTCGCTTGTCCTCCCAATTAAGCATCTCCCAGTAGGCAGGTTTTATCCACAGGGGTTAGCTGGAGCCAGTTCTCAGTGACTCCTACCTGCACCTCCCCACAGGGCCCAGAGGCTTCTTCGGGATTTAAGGTACAATATTTTTAATGATTGGGAAGATAAGGTTTTGAATGGGAACCAGTACAGTGCAGTCAAATTGGACATCTGACAGGTGGCAGAAAAATGAGTCAAATCCACCTCAGTGTAGTCAGCTGTACTGAGCCCAGGAATTTCTTTTGACCTATATCTGAGAGGCGTGCCTAGTCCCTTTGTTTTCAGCATTAAAGCTGAAACCAGATGATGACTCTGTAAGTGATAACTTCACCCAGCACAGCTGTAGTCACTTCAAAGGGAGTCAGTCAGGCTGGGAGGGTGGCAGGCTCAAGCTGAGTCTGGTGCTTTGCTCCGGACCCAATCCTGACCAAAATAATAATGTAAAAACCCTGGCTGGCTTCCTCCCTCAGGAAGAATCTGCCACAGAATGGCCAGCACACTGCAAGCACCCAAGTGTTGCTGAATAGGTGGCAATAACACAAGCATAGCAAACCTGAACTTTTGCATAGGAAAATAGGAAATGATGAATGGAGCAGCAGCTACAGATGGGCAAATGTGTTCACATGCTTAATGGTGCTGCAAATTACAGAAGAAGAAAAGTTTAAAGGCCTTTAAATTCATCAGCTCACAACCAGCATAATATATACCCCTGCTATAGTGATGCCAGCCACAAGATATGACGGATTCCTCATTACGATGCATGATGCTTCAAATCTCTGCTCCCATAGAGATGGTTGCCGTCTGTTCCAAGCAGAAGGAAAAGTCCTCTTCTTTTCCTTGCCCTTGTACCTTGGTGGTGAGTTCACTTAAGCAGTTTAGCAGAAGATAAGAAATACCCAGTACAAAGTCAGCAATTATTCTAGCCAACTCACAGCTTGTGGTAATATCACGGACCGCTTGTGACAGCCCTGTGATGCTTGCTTTGCTTCTGGGAAGCACAGACCCTTTACTCTGAGCTTGTGGCAAAACTACTAGGACTCAGCATGCCAGGTTGTTTTCTTTGCTGAGGTCCTAGGGTCTTGAAATAGTGTTTATCACTTAAAGCAATCAGCAAGATTAATAATATATAGATAAGTAAATATTATATATAAATATAATATATAGATATTAATATAAGATTAATAAACGTATCTAAAGAATACTTGGAAAATGTCCCTCTTCAAAAAAAAAAAAAAAAGAAAAGAGAGACAAAAAGAAAATTATCTTTCTCTGTATATTTTCTTGGTATTTTCCACTGATGACCCCAACACCTGTCCTGCTGACCTGACAACAAGGTTGCAGTGCCTTGCAGTAAGGGGGATGCCCACTGGATGTCATGATTGCTCCACAAAAGTGCAAACACAGTGTAATTTATCTAGCAGTCAAAATGTTATTCCTGAGAGGAAGCAATTTTAGAAGCTTTGTTTTGTGTAGTTATTCTGTCTCTCTCTGTTTCAGCCTTTCATCTATACACACACATAAATCCCAGGATTTCTTTAACTGTGCAGTGCTAGTAAGCCATAGCTAAAACCCCGTGTCTGTTGGGTTCTATGTGAATTGTGTGAAAACAAAACAATGACTTAAAGTTGTTGAAATAAATTACATAGGAGAAGAGTCTTGCTACTGATTTCAGAAAAAGTTAGTTACCCAAATACTTCTGAAAATCAGGGTCTTATTGCCATGATTAATGAGAGAGAGGGAGAGTCTGTAATTGCAATCAAATAGATTCAATCATTTAATTCAGTGATTAATGAGATCAACAAATTGTATGCAGGTCATCTCAGCTTTAGACTCAAGCCCTGCCTGTAAGTTCTTTACAGAGAGGCAATAAATAAGAAATGAACCCAAAACCCCTCTCTCCTACTCCCCCCCCTCCCCGACAAAAGCTCTTCTCCAACCATCTGAATTCACAGTGCATGGAAAATATAACTGCATATGTCTACATCCTGCAAATGTCAGTAGTGGCTAACTCTTATTTTAATTTACTATTTAAATGTATTAAACATAAAAGGAATCTTGTTAAATGTCATAATCATAATGACAATCCAAATGAAATTAACTAGAAGAGTCAATTAGATTCGGAGGCCAAGCAGGAAGTAAAATGAGTCACTGGGAAAGGAGGATCCCCCAGACACCGCACAGCATGGATTACAGTTCTAAATGTCATGTGGAAATGAATACAGTGCTAATGTTCTCGTATTTAAGGGTAGGTTATTTGCTCACTCTCCAGAAGGCAGGTTCTTATTTTTTTTTTCCTGAAGGATTAGGCAAACCTCTGGGCTAGATAAACACAGAAATTGTGCAGCAGTACTCGGCTACCTGAGTTACAAGCACACAAAGGCTCTTCGAATACACAAAGATTAATGTGTAGAAATGAACCTGACAGTTATACAGAAATTATAAATATGTTCAGTCCTCTTATTTTCTGTATCAATATAGCCAGTATTTCAGGTGTGACCAGAGGGAAAAAGGAAATGGAAAAAGGAACAGAAAAGATAAATTGTTGCCATTTAACAAAGAGACAATATTGGTCCTTTTCCTCTCTGCCTTTGGCTTTGCTTTCCTGAAATGCTGATGGAAGTAGTTCCACGATCCTCCTCTATATGTACATTGGCCATTCCTACCAGCAGTACAATATCCAGTAACAGGATTTACAGACCTCAGGAACAAGTATTTTCCATATTGGTCTATCTCATGTAGTTGTATTTTTTGTAAATTTTATGGACTGTCCAGGTACTTATTCCTTGGCCAAGATCTTTTTGAAGATCAACTTTCTGTTTTGCTTTCTGCTGTCATGTTTATTAAGTAAAAAAACAACTTCAGATTACAATTCTATTGTATTTTCTGGCACTCAGTCACTAATATTTTGTAATTACTGCAATGGAAGGAGATTAGAGCAAAGGTGCAAGATTAACATATTCCTTGCAGGTAACTTCAAAACTGCTTCAAGGATGACAGGACAGTTCAAACATTAACCAAGTTAAAATTAGGAAAGGCTTTATACTTGTATATGTATATATATGTGTGTGTGTATATATATATATACACACATCTACAGCATACAAATGTTATTCCTATCTTGTCTCTCTCCCATTAACTTCTCTTATCTTTGCCTCTTTTTTCTTCCATCTCAACATGAAAGATTATGAAGGACAAAACGAGAATATTAAGCTCACCAAATGAAAGTGACTCTTGATTACTTCAGGTGGATGATTTATCTTTTACAGTATAGCTCCTGAGGGCACTAAAAACACAAGCAATGTCTTTGCAGTTTAATGTTTTAACTACTTTGCCCTCGCTTTGAACACTGTGGATGAGTTTGTTTATCACAGAATGCAGAAAGGAGTTCAGCTGGGATTGCTCAGGCATTGAGCGAAGACCTGTTCTTCAAAATGTCTCTCGCTGATGATCTCCAGTGTCTGTGCCCATCAATAACCTTGTTACTCTCCTCGGTCTGCTTCATTCATTTTGGTATGGAGTGGTTGAGGAAGCTGTGTGTGAGTGGTGGCTTTGGTCTATGTATGCTGTAGTCATGTTTTGTGCTTGTTTACATTCTCCTCCTCCTATTCCTAACTATCTTTTTGCTTTTCTGGCTATTGAACATTGAGCTGACATTTCAGGAAATTATCCAGAGTTATTCTGAGACCTCTTTCATGAATTGTTAATGTAGAGCCCATCATTGCATATGTATAGTTAGGATTGTTATTTTGCCATGTGCATTACTTAGCATTTATTGACATTGAATCTCTTCTGCCATTTATTACCCCATCACTCACTATCATGAGAGCTTTCTGCACATCTATGAGGTCAGTTTTGGGTTTGATTTTCTTGAGCGCTTTTCCACCAGCTGAAAATTTGGCACCTCACTAACAGAGATTCATTACATTAATAGTAATAAACAGACTTTTACAGTTAATTTATGAATACATGGTGAACAGAGCTGGCTCTAGTCCTGAAACTTACTTTCTGTGGGATAACCTCCTTCCACTGTAAAAACTGACCAGCTACATTTTTTGACTGCTCAGCTTTTACAGTAGCAATTACTAATTAGTGAACTCCCTCTCTCCTATTCCATGACAACTTAATATCTTTAAGAGCATTTAGTATCCAAGTTTTAAAGACCTTTTGAGAAATTCAGGTACATGAGGTAACCATGCCACTCCTGTCCATATGCTCATTGATCTCTTAACAGAAAGTCAATATACTTTTGAAGCATGTCTTTCCCTTAAGAAGCCATGTTGGATCTTAATTCTCTGCAATATATCTATGTATCCATGCTCATCCCTGTGAGGAAAGGCTTTGCTGTCAGCCAGTCCTATGGATCCTACAGGAGGGGCATCATAAGGAAGAATTAATTTAGCTTTTCTCCTTGAGAGTCATCTTCCTTGAGTGCTCCTTTTAGGTATTAGTAGGACTTTCCAGTCTGACTTGTTCAATGGAAGCCTTCAAGATATTTTTGTTTGGAAAAGTTAGTATTTTTTATTTATTTAGTGTTTCAACAAGTCTTTGTGAATAAACTGATAAGTTTTTACAGGCAACTTCTTAAATTCAAAGAAGTTTTTTATTTTTTCATTTAGACATTTTTTGTTAATAAATACATTTTTATCACCAATGGCAGTATTTACTCTGCTATTTAACACTGATGGTTTTTAATGTGGTCAGATGGCAATCTTTTCTCATGGGCATTCTCATACATTCCAAGCCTTTAATATGCAACCTGTAAAGAATTCCATAAATTTGGCCTCCTACAGGTATTTTGTGCCTCTGCCAGTCCTCTGAACTCCCTTCTGGGTACCATTCTCATTTTCCTCTGTTTGAAATTAAATCCTCTTATGAGCCTTCTGTATTTTGAGTATCTTTAATCTTTATTAAAAGATTAATACCTTAATCTTTTTCAGGTTACTAACTTGGGTTGGCTGTTTGATATTGACATGGGACAGCTACTGTACCTTGCTTGGGTTAAAATCTTGACAGGAGAGAATTGTCTTATCTGACCATTTGGTTTAAGAAGTAAAGATAATAATCTGGCTGCAACATCTCTCAAGAGCATGGTTCTGCTGAGGCCATAAGGGGCTAGACTGGACTCTTTGTTCTACTGCACCTATGGTGGGTTGACCTCATCCAGCGGTATCACACAATATCTCTTAATCCCTCTTAATTCTACCCATGTCTCTTAATTCCTAGTCTCATGTAATGGGGAGGAAACTGAAGGTGAGAAGACTCGTGGATCAAGATAATAACAGTTTTACAGGGAAAGGAAAAGCCGTGAACGCAAGCAAAGCAAAAAGAGAAATTAATTAACTTCTTCCCATTGGCAGGCAGATGTCCAGCCACTTCCAGCATAACAAGGCCTCAGCACAGGCAATGATTTGCTTGTGAAGACAAATACCATAACCACAAATGTTCCCCTTTCCTTGAGCTTTTTTTTTTTGCTGAGAATGATACCTTATTTTATGGAATATCCCTGCAGTCAATGCATGTGAGCTGTGTCCCCTCCTAGCCTCTCACCACTACCAGCCTTGGGTAGGGAAGAAGAGAGAAAGCCTTGGACACTATGTGAACACTGGTTCAGGAATAGCCAAAACATTTGTGTGCTATCAGTGCTGTTTTAATCACAAACCCAAAGCAGAGCACCGTACTGTTTGCTGTGAAGAAAGTTAAGTCCGTCACAGACAGACACAGTGCAGTCTCCACCCCTCGTCCCATACCTTTTGGATCATACTTAGGTTCCACTTTATCTGATATATCCAAGTATCCTCTGATGATCTCATTCATACATTGCTTCATTTCTACACCATACGCAAATCTTTCCACCTACCTATCTAACCCACACCCCATTATAATAGTTCATCCTATAACTTTCTTTTCTTTTTCCATTCTATCTCACTCTTATTCCCAAAGTTCCCTCTTACCAACATTAACAACTTGTACCATATGGTTAAACCAGTTTTACATCCAACAGCCTTATATTTCTACACAAACCACTATCACCGGACCATTGACATTGACACAGATTATTATTCCCCTAAGCCATATCCCCACTCCCTCAAATGACCGTAAGAACAGCTGATGGCTTGAGATGCATCTGTCAAGGTGGTCACTCAGGACAGGAGAAACAGTGTGTGGGATTGTTGGGCACTAAGACCAGCTTGAGTTAGGTCCTTGCTCTTCTGGTTCCTTGTGAGGTTCATTCTGTCAGTTCAAGTGGTTCCTGCGGTACAGTTTCATGTAGAGTGCATGAATAAATAATGTAAATAATGCAAGTGATGCATTATTTATTTTTCCCTCATGGTTAAATCTCCTTGAGGTACACTCTGGACTTTCCCACTCTTTTTCATTACCCACCACGTGCACCATGGTCCTTGAATAAAGACAATCCCATGAATGTGTTTGCCTTTTCCCACAGGGTGATCAGCTCACACTACCCTTCCCAGCCACATCCCTATGTCCGCTATGAGAACCTTACCTTCTCCCACTGTATGTAGGGTTTCTTTTTATACTGTGGACCCCCAGGGTTGGATACAGTATTCCAGGTGGGGTCTCATGAGAGCAAAGTAGAGGGGGCAGAATCACCATGCATCAATCTCCATCTGTTGGTCACACTTCTTTAGATGCAGCCTAGGATATATTTGGCTTTCAGATAACTCATTGTATAATGGTGCCTCTTTGGCATGAGTCACCTTCTTCCTCAAAGCTCCAAAATCTCTGCCTTCTATCCAGTCCATGATCTCTTTCAGGATTCCTGAGTGCTTGGGATTACCTATTTGAGCTATTTATGTTATTAGCGCTGCCCATGTATTCCACATAGCATTGGTCACGTGATATGTTGAGAATCCTCCTTTTGAAGATCCAGTGCAGCATAACATTCAAGATGCCCAGAAGAGCTGTGCTTCAACAACTTCTGAAGTAGCTTGAACCCCCTCATATGTTGCTGGTTTCACCTTTTATTTTTTTTTTCCTTTGGGTTGTAGTAGTCCTTAAATCCTGAATATCTCTGCTTCAAAGCTCTGGAGGTTGGCTTTATTTTTCCCTGTGGTGTTTTCTGTCAGATGCTCCAGGTGAGACCATGTTCCATGGGTGCAGTGTAGAGCACTTACCTCAAAGCTGATCCAGGCTTAAGAGCTGCTGCATGAGCTGTCTCCTGTTTGATGTGTTCCAAGGCTTAATGCTGCTCAAAACAGTTCCTCTTTGGGGTTGCTTGACATAGAAGGCTCACAAGCTGACTGTAATCCAGAAGATGCTTTCTCCAGAAACCTATCATGCCTAGAGTAGGTTGTGTGTCTTTGGTGTAAGCTGATGGAAACATAATTGACATCTTATGGTTCACACCCGTAGGGGTGTGACAATGTCCACCTTGACGTTTTATTTCCAACAACAAGATCTCTTATGTAGATCCTTTGACCTTTCTTTATTTTATGTCAAAAGCAGCTTTTGGAAAGATCTAGTTTCTTCTTCTTGCTTTCTTAATTGATTCCTCTGCTGTGTTTCCCCACACAGTGGTGTCATTGATGCATTGCAGATGTTCAGGAGCATTACCCTCTCCTAGTACAGTCTGTATCAGTCCATGACAAATGGTAGGGTTGTGCTCCCAGCCCTGAGGCAGTCAATTCCTGGCATGTTGGACAACCCTCCATATAAGAGCAAACTGTGGCCTGTACTCTGCTGCCAAAGAGATTGAGAAAATCACATTGGAAATGTCAGTTGTCGTGTACTGCTTCACAGTGTCTGATTCCAGTTTGTATTGGAGTCCTAACATGTCCAGTACAGCTCTCTACGCCCCTACCAACATGGCATTTGTGCAGCTTGTCACCGGTGCCCGCTGTTATTCATTACGGCATGGATCCGAAAGCCTTGCACGCTGGATCTCTGGGAAAAGGGGTCGAGAGAGATGACTTTCAGGAGTGGGATGCAAATCCCTGCCTCCTGGGAGACTGCCACCTCAATTAAGTGCCTTGAGCTGGGGCTGTGGAGCACATCACCATATGGGCTGCTGTGAATCCCACTAGAGCTAAACTCAGCATAGCTCCCAAAGGGAAGGTTGAGTAAAGACACTACAATGAGGAGAAAAGGATCTATTCTGATGCATGTCTAAAGAAGCTGAGACGTTACCGGGACTGGTCAGTTAAGAAAAAAAATGCAAAAACTGATTTCTAGTAGTAGCAGATCTGCATTTTCCAGTGTGGCTCCAGGTGAGGAAAATATGAACTGTAATAGGAATGGAACTGAGGAACTGAATTGTACCCTTACGTGAGTCTCCTTCCTGGGGAGGAATTGGAGACTTTGAAAAACTGGAAAGTCCGTGAGAAAGGTAAACACTTGTGCCATCAGTACAAACCCCAAACACTCTGTATTCTCAGCAGCAAATCCTTGAATGCTGGTTGTATTTCATGAGGCAAAACAGTTCAGCAGCCAGGAACATGTCAGGGATATAGGGTATGGTTGTAGCTGTGTGTTTTAGATGACTGTACCAAAATTTACAACATCAGAGGGCCTACCAAGAGAGTGCAAAGGTAAAGACCCTTCAACAAATACTAAGTAAATATTATCTCTTGTCTGAAGAGAGTATGTGTCCAGCATTCTATGATACATGAAGTGCTGGTACTTGGAAAATAATAGCTGATAGTTCTCCTCTATCAGGTATTTATATATAGATATATAATATAATCATAGATTTTATACATATGTTGTTAAAGAGTTGGAGAGTTTTGTCCTTTCTCTGAGACAATCACTTGAAAGAGAATATACTTGGCCAGGCTCTGAGATCTGGCTGCTACCTGGAATCAGCAGGCAGCCTTTCAGGTTTAAGAAAATCAGAAGGTAGAGGTCATGTGTTGTGTTTTTTTTTTCTTTCTTTCTCCTTCTTAGACACAAAAGTACTTGTGATGGTGTGCTTCCCTTCTCCCTGCCCTGAGCTGACCTTTCTTCCCCAGAACCCTGCTCAAGTGAGTACCACCAGTGGCAACGGCAATGGCAACAGATGTGTCTGGTCATGATGGCTGCTTCCTGCTCAGAGTGGATTTGGAAACAGATAATGACACATCAGCCAAAGGCTAATCTGAGCAACACACCCACCTAACCACAGGACTAGGCAGTGTCCAACTCAAGCCAAGTTTGGAAGAAGCTAACACGTGCAGCCAGTGTGCAAATATGACTGTGGCTCACCTCCATAAACAGTGAGCAGCCCGAGAGCCCTTTGAGCTCTCCGGCACAGCAGCAGGCCGCACGCCAGGATCTCCCCTTGAGTAGGGACACTCGTCTCTCAAGGTTACTCCTCAAGGCTCCTTGCTGCAACAGAGTCTCAGTGAGTGACTAGGAGCACACTGAACTTCAGTCTTAGCTAAGTGATATAAAGGCTTGATTGCACATACACAATCCTTTAGCTGTAAACCGCTGGACAAGTCTGGGACTAGGACTGGAACCAGCCTCAAGCAGACTCCTTCCTGAGAAGGAGTTTGGAAAGCAAGGGGGTCCTTTCTGAACCTCATGACTCAACAGGAGGGTCTCCCTGACAGTTTTGTCTGACTGTTCTCTACGCAGTAAATCACTGAGTGTCCCTTGCCATCAAATCTTATTTATACACTGTCACTTTTACTACACACAGACACCTCACTGAGAGAGAATTTAGAAAGCAAGGGCGTCTTATGAGTGAAGTACATGACTCCATCTGCCAAAATGCTTTATTTCTTTAACTCACCAAAATGGGCCCTGGCTGCTTTCTACACAAAAGGCTGGTTATTAGATGCTAAGGAATTCTTTGGATTTGCAAATACAAAATTTGGTAATACTTAGCATAAACCCACTCATGTGGACCACCTGAAGTGACTAAAAGATATGACCAGTGAAGGAAAATGAAACAAGGTCAGAAAGTAGATTTATCTTTTAAACCTTATCCTTTGACCAGTCCAACTTTTGAAGCTATTCATTATTTATATCAGCACCAGGGTGGGGAGGGAAAGGAAAAAATACATTCAAGTTATAAATTAAAAGCAAGTGATGCGGACTTAATTTCCTTCACACGAATTAAAGATGAATTTCTTCCAATGTCTGAATGCATTTCAGCTGTTGGTCCAGTAGTTCACAAGATGAAAAACAGGCAGTGTCAGAACAGCACTGGCCGGCATGGAAGTGCAGAAGAGGGTTCCTCAGCTCTATGCCCAGGTGGTATTGGAGGCTTTGCCGGTTGAACTAAACAAGAGCAGGCATGGGTTCAGGCCCTGGCAGGCAGTCATCCTCACTGATGCACGATTGATTCACTCTCGGACTCCACTTAAGCATCTGCATTTTTCTTTGCCCTCATGCACTTTATTGGGAAACAAAGAGCCTGTCTTGCATCTGAAAAATCAAGTGTGGTGGTGGGCCCCAGACATCAGAAGCCTGGGCTCTGCACTATTGAGCTGAACAACGCATTTTTGAAAGCAGGACTCTGATATGTCTTCAATCTGCCCAAACATATTGTCCTTGCAAATGAGTCTAGAGAATTGCTGGTGTACATGGAAAAGCAAAACACAGAGAGACACAGATACAGACATTTCACCCGAAACAAATGGGCTGAAGGAGAAAATTGCTCGTCAGAGTAATCAACTTTAAAGAGTCCTTCTTTTCTCGACCTTGTTCACTTGTTCTCTTATTGCACTTAGGCAATTTCAGAAGCATCAGTGTAACTGTTCTCTGCCTGCTCTTGTTAATTTTCTTTAAGTACAGTAAAATAATATTTTATTGCTTGCACAATTCCCTGAACTATTGCATTTTCATCGTCACACTCCCTTGGCAAGTAAAACTGCCTAAGCAGTGATTGTTGGGTAAATTAGTATCATTCACGAGCTCATTTTGTACTTTGGAGTGTCAAATGTGGTCTAAGAAAACTTCTTCCCTGTTGTTGTTGTTGGATGTAGGAGGAAGGGAGAAGATAAGTAAAATTTTTGTAATAGAAGATTTAGACGCACTTTTGAATGTCAGTTTTATGTATGTTGATAAAACCTGCAGACACAAATCTGCTTCTGACTGTGATTTCACTAGTGTGCCGTAACTTCCCACACTGTCTAATGAACAGGCACAAAGGGAATAATAGGCCTATTGATTTAAATCTTATTTAACAAAACAAAAATATATTGGTGACAGTGTGCAATTTCAGGGGGAACGCTAGGCTAAAAGGAGACTAGAGGCAGGAAGCAGGATGGGGTTCTCAAACATCTGCATTGCACAATGCTAGGGATTTAATTTAGGGTGGGACTCAGCCTAATCTGTGGTGCAGGCTCTCTCTAGAGGTCTGATGCCCCGTTGTCAAGGTCGTGGGATCTGCATGAGAGGATGGCAGCACCCCTGCTGCCTTCTTGAGCTGTTTCCCTGCAAAACCATGGGGTGGATGATGGGGGGATAGATTTGCTTCGGGGTCTCCTGCATGGCCACAATAGAGCTCTCCTTGGTTGTGAGCACACCCTGGCAGGTCCCATGCTTTCGATGTGGACTGAAAGAATCGAGTTCAGCAGCTTCAATTCTCTCAGAAGCTGATGGAAAGAGGGAGACTAAATCTCTGCAGGTTTAACCGTCAAACACAGATTAAATACTTGTGTTAGACAGAGTATGTAATTCCCACAGCAGTATAACGGATCTATTTTCTTCCAAATCCCACTTTTGGGCAACTTGGACTTGAAACACTGGCGTCTGACGTAGCGGCATTCTGTTTGGTGCCACCCAGAGCTTTCAGAGACTCGAGACAGTGGGCTGGCACATTTCCAGCGGATAAAGCACACTACATCAGAGTAGAGAGAGAGCACATGAGTGTAGATTTTTGATTGTGGAAGATCATATTTATTATGGAACTGGTGCCTTTCCTGAGATAGGTTACATATTTGTGTTTAAAGCAAACTAACACAGACTAATCCCATGCAACAGAAAAGATGCTGGTTAATAAAGGCTTGTAGATTAGAACGGCTCAGCTGCATTTCCTTCCGCGCAGTGAAGGGTACCACTGCTGCGGTGGAGGAAGGCAGAAAGATGTTCTTATCAATGATGAGCAAAGGGCAGAATTTTAGATCTTACAACTGACGTAGGCTCCTCAAGTCTGCTAATTAAACCATCCGAAGATCTGATCAAAGGCTTTTAATGTGGAGATTGCTTAGCAAGATGCAGATAATTAGATGAGAGCTATTAATGATTTACTTCTGCAAAGTATAACCTGACATCGTTGTCTGAAAAGTGACACCGCCTGCAAATCCTGTTGTTCATGTTCCTCGATGTAATAGCCTAATGATTAAATACCATGTACAGATCAGATCAGGAACAAGCCTTTGTATTCTACCTCACAGTAAATACAGACTGTTTTATCTGGAGAATAGTAAAGATGCAGGTGAAGAAGGGTGGATGCCCCTTTGGGGATGCCCAGTGCTCTCCACTGAAGGAAGAGGTGCCCCAGTTTGCATGTCTAGAGCTAAGTGAGATGACTTGGGCAGCTGACGTGGGATTTAGCTGGAACCATATCAACACCACCAGCTGTGGCTGCGATCTTGTCGCTGTCTTTGCTGGCTGCTGCCTTCACATCAAACTCCTGCATTTGCTTTTTCTTTTGTACTGCCATCCCTTCAACTGAGCTTCAGAGCTGATACCCTTTCCCAGACACCCCAGTCCTCTGGAGAGGGCCAGTTGCCTTTGCAACTCTCAGACTTCTCCTCCTGAGGCAGAAGGACAGTTCCCCCGCCAGTGTCCCTTGGGAGTGGGTTTACTGTTTAGTTTTGCTTCCCACATGGGTGGGAGGTCATGTTGCCTCCTAAGCAAGTACTCTACCAACTGGGTTATGACATAGGAAGAGACTCTGCTCTTTGACAGAGGCTTAGAAAGACCTTGGGGATGTTTTCTAGGTGAGCTGCTGCTGCTGCTGCTGAAATCTGGCAGATTGTCACTCTTGTTTGTGTGCAGATCTGAGCTGCACTGAGATGATCAGCTCTGTCAAGGCATACGTGACAGTTGGCTTACCTGCTGGCAGAAATCACGTACCAGGGGGATTCTATGGGTAGGAATGCAAGCACCAAAGAAATTCAAATAGAGGCTAATTTAGATAGAAGATAGCCTGAGGTTTCAGACTTGAAAACCATGTAAATCTAACCCCTATTGACCTGCAGGTTTAAACACTATTTGAACATTCACTACAACATCCCTTAAGCGTTTATTAATTCTTTCTTAACCATTTATAAATGGGACGCTAATATGAAGTGTGATTAAGTTTTGTCCATTTTGCTCCAAAAAACAGCTCCATTAAGAAATTCCCATAAATTATCTTAAGCAGCAGCAGTCCTCACCCTTAATTACAGCATTCATTACTCACATAGGCTATCATACAAGCTCCCTGGTTTTAGTAAAACTCAAGTTGGTTTTCTGGATTTTTTTTTTTGTTTTTTTTTTTTCAATTTTAATATGCATCCTCAGGGAAGCTTCTGTGGAGAGGCAGCAGGCTCTGAAATGAACTATGGATATTGCTGTGTATTAACAACAACTAAGCCTGAGCCCTCTCAGTTCATGCCTTGCTTTTCTACTGCCCTCACCCTAGGGTACTGACGTGCTTGGCCTGAGAGGCCACCTCACAGTCCCCACTGCACTTCAAGCTCTGAAGCCACCCCTTGGGCTCTGGTGAAACAGATGGGCACGTCCTTCACTGGGATCCAGAAACTGGGTAATCCTTTGCCTGTCAGCTCCAGGAGGCTGGATCTGGCATCATGCCCCATGGATCAGCCACTGATACTGATCCTTCACAACCTGACAGAGAGGAAGGAGAAAGGAGCATGAGTGTACTGTCAAAAAAAATCACCTATCTGGGTTGGTGGATACATTTTTATGGTGTCTAAAGCTCCTATTTGCCACACATACCCATTCTCTAGGCCTCTGATCCAAGAACAGAGATATTAAGAACTGACTTCATGGCTTGTCTTGCTGCCTGGATGCCACAAGCCCATATAAATCTATGCAGTCTTCCTCGTTACGTGCTGGGATTGGAGCCAGGTGCTCAGAACCTCCACTGCACCTTCACTGTTTTAGTGGGAAACAAACCTGGCTAAGGCCAGAGAGTAGAGACACAAGGCTGAAGTAAGGAGAAGGAACCTGGGGAGTGCAGTCCCACAACACTGCTATAGCCATTTGCTTCTATGTGACTGTGCAGCTGAAGGATAAATAGGCAGGATATAACTGCAGCTTAAGTGTTCAAAAAACCAAAATAATTGTTGTGAACTGGGATGGAAGTAAGATGATAGACAGGTCAAAATGGATAGAAAATAAATGGAATGAATCCATGCTGGATTTGTCAGAAACTAAAAATTACAAGTAAGGAAGAAAAAAATAATAATCTGGACAGCCAGAAATAGGGTAGAACATAAATTCCAGATATAAGAAAACCAGAAGAAACTTAATACTTAAGAAACAGAACAGGAATGAAGACTCCAAACCTGCTGAAGACTCCAAAATATCAGATGCAGCAAATAATTCCTACTTTGGAGGGGTCCTAGTAGTTTCTGGTATATTAGTAATGAGACTTGTCTAGTTCTGAATCAACATATCTTTCTCCCAGTTTTGTTGGGAATTTTGAAGATATTCATCTTCATACTGCAATGGAATAAACATCCAAAATTTTAAATTTATGTGGAATGTTACAGCCTTCAGCCTTTGCTTTCTTTTTATTTATATGCTTGAGGTGAATGTTTACATTATTAATTTTTACAGTGCCAGAGGATGGTAGAATGGAAAACCTTCTGCAACAGTACAAATAAAATGAAATGAAAAAAATCAATTTTAAACCAAAAAATTAAAACATGTTGTTTAAAAATCCCCTACACAAACAAATGCTCACAGAAATTACCATCTTTCTACAAAATATTTGGTTTCAGCTTATCAGCGGTGGAAATTTGCTTCATGAGGAGCTGACCAGCTTTGCTGAAGCAATAACAAACATTAGAGCATAGAGGAAAAGCCCGATGACTGATTCACCACTGCTTTCTGCTATTGTGCATTCCCTTACACTGACGGAGGGCAAGTATAAAATACACATACGTACACAAAACCAAGCATGGATAATTCAGAATGACTGCAGTTTAGATCCATGTCGTACAGGTGTAAATAGCAACATGAAGAGCAAGGCAATAGGGAAGCAGGTACAATATTTGTGCTATCCATGAAAATGTAGAATTCATATAATTTGGGTTTAATTGTCCATGCACTCTATCTGGTATTCCTCCATTCTGAGAGTTCACCTACTTTCAACTTAATTGCTAAAGAGACATTATATCTCAGCAAGGATAAAGACCACTTTCTTTGTATGTTGTTAATAAGAAATAAAGTGCAAAAAAACAAAAATGAAAAGGTGTTCCCCTTGGGAATAAAACCCCACTGCAATTGTAAACCTCTTTGTTGGGGATGGTGATATGTCAAAAGGGGAGAGTATTTCCTTTAACATCACAGAATGAGCAGTATCTACATTTGAATGCCCATGCATTTGAGCAAATAGATCACACACGGTTCTCTGGATAAAAACAAAAGAAGTAATTAATTGTGAATCACATGGTGATAGCAATTCCTGTTGAGAATTTGGTTGAATTTTCTCATGTTTAGTAGCTCTCCATCCCACAGTGCCCTCTTCTGAGATATAGGAAAGTCTGAAAATGATGATAAGAGATGCAAGCTTTCGAAGCCTTTTCTGTCCAGCACTTCTGGATACTTTCCATCTCGCTGCTTAGGGTGGGCTCCTTTAAATCAATGCAGCCTCAGAAATTGTTTTAAAAGACATCCCTATGGAACCTACATTTTGCTTTCCTTCCATCTCCTTTTCTGTCCTTTATTTCATATCAGAGAGAGTTGTACTGTGCATTTTTAACTCAGAATGGTTTAATTTCCTGCTTACTTTTCTCTTTACTGCTAGGTCAGACACTTCTATTGATTATCCAAATTTTGCCTTCACTGCCCCTTCCAGATCTTCAGCTTCATCTTTTCAAGCCACTACAGCTGGTTTGGATCTGTGAGCTGATAGAGGACTTGCTAAACTGTTTCATATGCTGTCCAAAACCCATCCACACCTCTATCTTGATCCTAGAAGCAGTAAAACGACTTAAGTTAGAAAGCAGGCCTACTGGGGAAAACAGCTGTTCATTTGCTAAATGTGATGTTCATTCAACCTACAAGCATGGTGTTAATATCAATGTCCTTTCTGGCTGGCATTCAGCCTCTCTCCAAAATAAAACATGCGTGGCTTCAGTTTGAGGCAAAGCTGTTTGATGTAGGCCTTGTTTTCAAAACAACGGAAGCTGGAGCACAGACATGTGGATGTTGCACCTTTTTCTGTCTTCTCAGACGCGGACCCACAGCTCCTCTGAAGTCACACTTGTTCTCAAACGAATTTGGTGAGAATATATTGCTTCCTATCCAGAGCTGCCTTTGTCCTCATCCATACACATTTCTGCCTGCCTGGTCTGTATGTTGCCCATCCTGGTTCTGTAGGTCAGCTTATTGACTCTCCCTCATTCATATCTGCTTGACCTTTCCCTGGCCAAATTCCTTTTGTTGGCCACAAATATCCCTATTAACTATATTTTTTCCCCATTCCTATGAGAAAAAAAGACAATGAGGATGGTGAAGGGTCTTACAGGGAGAGGGGAAAGTGACTTTGTTTGTTTATGCTGGAGAGGAGGAGGCTGAGGGGCACATAATCATGGTCTATGGCTTCCTGATGAGGAGGAGCAAAGGGTCAAGCACTGATTTCCTCTCTTTGGTGACTTTGATAGAACCCAAGGGAATGGCATGAAGGTGCGATGGAGGGGGTTTAGGTTGGATGTTAGGAAGAGTTTCTTTACTGAGAGGGTGTTCGGGCACTGGAACAGGCTCCCCAGGGAAGTGGTTGCAACTCCCAGCTTGACTGAGTTCAAGAAGCATCGAGACGATGTACTCAGTCCCATGCTCTGACATGTCTGTCCCTGTGTGGAGCCAGGAGTTGGACTTGATGATCCTTATGTGTCCCTTTCAACTGAGGAGATTCTGTGATTCTATCTTTACTGACTCCTACCTAATGTTACTGGCTCCTGGCAAGCAGACTGCATCTCCTGTCTGTCCTTTCCTACACTTGAATAAGCTCAGGGGTAGGATAAATATGTACCTTCATATTGGTAGGAGATCCTGATTACTCCATGTTTCCCAGCAGTGTAGGTTTTCCAGCCATGGAGATAATGGCATAATCAACATGAGGTGGGTGGCATTAAGGGCTCCTTATGCAGTGCATAGGTATTTTTACTTTTGGTCTTCTGTTCAGAAAGCTGTATTTCAAGTTCCAGAGCAATCATCTTTAAATATAAATAAATTTATTTTCAAGCAAAAACAGTACACCAGAATCCCACAGCTAGTCATATACATCTTCATCCTACAGAATTCAAAGGTATGCTGTCCACTGATGTTGATGATCTCATGATAGCCATTAGTTGGTATTTGCTATGTGGTAATTTTCCTGTTCTTGTTCCACTATTGTTGGTATTAAGTTGTTGATAGAGTTAGTCTGGCTTTCAGTTTAACAGCATTACATGTTGTTTTCCCACATCTCATGAATATATTCAGGGTAGTTTACAAATTTACGTAAATTCTATTGTTTAAAGAGAAAAAAAAATGTCAAAATAGCTTCAAATATCTTCCATTATGTTCTTTGTTGCTCTGCTGTGTTTCTGTCTCTATCTGTATTTTATTATTAAGAAGGTCTGCTTTTACTTTTATGATGTGAAGTCTGTCAAAACAATGCATTAAATAATTCTGAATCATTATTATCCAATACTACATCTGTTGCTTGCTTTTTTTTTTCCTTAGATGGTCCAGGATTGAAACCTATTATTTGCTGAATACTATACACTTGTGGCTGAAATTCTTTTGTCCTCCTACTCAGAAGCCTTCAAACTACTGTCTTCATTGTTTAAAGACCTCAAAGGGTGTGACTCTTTCAGGGGCCTGAATGACACAAGGATGATCCTTATGCTGATCCCAGCTCTTTCAGTCAGTAGCGAGACAACAGTCTACAGCACCACTCATGAGGTATGGACATCAAGATAGGAAGGACAAGAATTGCAGAATTATTTTAGGAAGCACATTATCTAAGAGCTCAGTACTCTGTGGTCTGCACAATTATTTTTTTGGGGAGGTGAGATCAGATGTAGCCTGCAGTCATTTTCCTCCTGGAAAATATCTTTAAGGGGTTGCTTTAGGCCCAACTATAGTGTAATACTCGCTCTGTAGAGTGTAAGATTGCTCTATGAGGGATATATATATCAATTGCACACCAGGAAAGCACAAACTAAGTTTATGGGGCTTCCTAATTTTTTATTCCAGTTCCCAAGAGATTATAGAGAGTCATGAACAAATATCTAATCAAGAAACATCTCGTTTAACCCACAACAGGCCAAAACACATTTCCCTAAATTTTTTACAAACTTTTGACCTGGACTAAAATACAAAACCCCCATGGACAAGGGGGTTTATATATTTCAAATTCTATTCTTCAACTGTTTTCCTTGGTATGATTTGTAAATGGGTTTACAAATGTGAAGGAGCAGCTGAGACATTACAATGGATTTGCAGTGGAATTAGACTACCATCTGTTGAATATCATCTGAGGGCCCAGAGCTCAGTAGTAGGATACAGTCTGCATATATCATGCTGAATTGTGACTGAGACACAAAAAAAAAAGCTATCTAAAGCTCTAACAGCAGTAAATTTGTTCAACCTTTCTGCAGTGGTTTTGATGCAGATATCTGGGTATCCCTTCCTTAATGGGCAGAGGCAGAGACACTTCCTTTTGGATGTCTGGAGAAAAACTCATAAATTCACAAGCTGATTTCCCTCTTGTTCTGAAAGTTTCCTAGATGTTTCTGGTGAGGCAGCTAGGCATGCTTAAAGTGCTCAGTTATGGACTACAAGGTTCCTTCTCAGTCAGACTGGGGTAGATACTCCTTTGGAAAAGTTATTTGTCGCTACGGCTACTAACAGCAATAAGGGTACCCACTTTTTTGTGTTATAACATCTGGTAAGAGCTCTCTTGGGAGCTAGCAAGTGTCTTGGCACATGTTTCAGGAAGATGCCCTAGACAGTGAGCTCCTCACTACTTTACAAAGAACATTCTTTGTGCCTTCTGTTAACACTGTGCTGCGATGCACTTAAAGGAGCAAACATCATGGGACCTGAAGGAGAATATCTGCCAGCTTGATTTAACATGGGACAGAAGGGAAGTCTTTGTTTTTTGTTGTACATAGAACTCCTTCAGTTAATTAAAAACCCCAAATAATCATATGCTGCTTTACTATAAAGTGCCTGCACGTTTCAGGGAATAGGTTCTGTGTCCCCCTCTGCCCATCACAGGTGAGAGTCAAACGCTGATCTGTTCACCTTCCGATACATAGCTCTTCCATTCCTGGGTCCAGTTCTCATACAGGCCGGATGTAGACAGCTAGTCTGGATACCTTTCTAAGAGGATAGATACAGCACTAAACCTTTGCAGTCTGAGGAAGGCCTAAGAAACAGGGCCCATTTTTCTTGCCCAAGTTGTGCAAATGTGTGTTGAGTAGATGTGGTGGAGACATCTGCATGTATCCTGCAGCGCTGGTCCATGTGTCACCTCTCCTCAGAGGAGGGCTGGATTCCAAGCAGGTATCCAGTCCTTCTTCCTGGTTCCCTTTGCCAAAGGAGTGAGGCAGACATTTGACAGCGATATCTGGCAGACTTGCCTCAGGAGGTCTTACTGGAAATTACTCCATGGAATAAGAAAATTAGCTGCTTATTTCATGAATGCTGAATTATCTGATACTTCTTTTCTCTCAGACTAGGTGGTTACATTTTATGCATTTGCAGCCAAAATAAAATGAGATGGACTGGAGCCAGTATAATGCTGCTTGCAGTGCTGTAGTCAAAACCACAGAGTAGAAATTGTGACATGTTCCTCTGCAAACACATTACTAGTATCAGTTATTGCTATTTCTAATCAACTTAAACAAGGAAGAAGGTGTGTAAGCTTTTACAGGTGGTTCCATAATATCATTAATTCTTGCCCACCACCTGGGCAAGCACCTACTTACTTAAGAACACCATAAAGATTTATCATCCCTTTCCAAAATAATGGGAAGGGAAAAAAAGAAATGGAAGGGTAATGCAGATCTTTCTTCTGAGGAAAGCTGTTCTTCATGAAAGACATTTGATATTCTTTATGGGAGATGCAGAACAGGTTTTCTATCATTAAAAGTTTTAAAATATTTATTTTTCATTTTATTTCTGAAACTTTGGATATTTTAAATGAAAAAAACATAGAAGAGCTCACATTACTTAAAAGATTCTTTGGCCTTTTGAATATGAAGTAGCACAATGAGAGATGTTTATTCATAAAGGGGAAGGATATATCCACAAAAATGTTGGCATCTCTGTTGCCAACCTGATTTGCATTTGCAAATTGCAGCAGTTCTTCAGACCTTTACATTTGCATTGATCCCAGAAAGCTATTTCTTTTCTAAAGGGCTGTGTAGCTTTATGTGTTTCCGCTAATGTTGCTGTAGAGCTATCGTTTCTTATCGGAAACTTTTATGTGTAGGCTGAGGAATTTGACCTTACCTCATAGAAAATTGTCTACTGAAATGCAGAGGTTGGTAAAAAAACCCTGTCGTGAAACTTGAACCTGTTAATATTCTTAGGCATAATTCTTGAAGATTGAAGAGAGAGGCTTTCAAAAAGCAACTCTAATGTTATGAATAATTATCTCTTTGAACTTAAGGGAACCTGGAAATTCACTGCTAAGCTGACTGAGATTTGTCTTAGTAGTCACTACCATACGGCTGTAGAAATTGAGCTGGTACCCAGATATGGAAAATAAATTTAATTCTGATTTCTGAGGGTACCATGTAATTCATTCTTTCTGACAGTCCTCACTCCTGGAGATTCTTGTTCAAAGATCATTTTCTTTTGGCTTTTAATTTCCTGAACTGTTCATAAGCCACAGAATTGTGAAGAAGCTTTAGAAGTTAAGTTTGCAAAATATTAACCTGTAAAGCTACCTTGAAAGTCCTGTGGTCTTCTAAACTTCCATCCCAGTAAAATAGAGGCTGGCGTCTTTCAGTATTCAATAAATGCCGTGGTTTTAGAGTGCATGGCCTTACACATGTAAATATAACCACTGGCTTTATGATATTTCTTGAGAAGTAGTAACATTGTTCATATCTCTTCTTTTATCTCTTTCTTTCTTGATGGATCTCTGTAGGATGAGAAGTGAGACAATGGTTCTACTTTGATCAATGTCTAAGTACCTGTGGCTGTACAAATAACATTTTCTGGATACAGTTTGCACCACCCCCAGAAGAATTTCTGCAAATAGAAGAGCTATAGGAAAAGTACGAATAAGGCTCTATAGTCATTCCAGGCCACAAGTTGCATAGACATCTCTGAATTAAGTGTGCTGTGTGTGGGACTGTAGAAGTCACAACTCAGTGATGTGCCTGGTTCCTTCCCCATCTCTGTCCTGTCAACTGAGCTGACGAAATGCCAAGTTTTGAATTGTTTTCTGTGAATACTGTGAGATTTCACATGGAGATGTATATGAGACACAAACAAATCGTGGCTAAGCATCTTCACATGAAAGATTTATGCTTGTCTCCCACAGCCTTCAAATACGCCAGTATTGGATTTGTATGCAAGAATAAAGCACCGACTTGTACCGGTGTAAAAATAGCATACCAGAATCAAACTGTCCAGTCTCTTTAGAAACCAGGCAGGTATAAACTTTATCACATCCCTTTCCTTGGGAAGTTTAGCTGTCTTACTATGCACAATTGGCCTTTCAGCTGTGGGGAAATGAGGTGACATTGGAAAGCTGCTCTTCATGCCTTTTCCAACAGCTGTTGTCACAGGCAAAGCCCTATCCCTTTTCAGCAGCAATGTGTGTGGTAGCTGCAGTGGCATCTGTGCGACAGAAAACAGGTCTCAACCTTTCTGTTTGTGAAAAGTGGATTGAATTGTTCTTTCTTCAAGTTTCTGGCAGTGTGTGTTAGCCCAGCAAGAGCAGATGGATGCAAAGACTGCTGTACTTTAGAAGGAAAAGTAAAATGCAATGAGTTTACTTAAAAGCAAGTATACATGCACATGTCTGTGGGCATCTCTCTCTCTATCCAGGGAAGGACAGACAGACTTCCCTGCCACACAGTAATATCAGAAAATATCATGAGGGCACAGTGTGTAGATGTCATGTGGGTTTTAGGCATTTCATCTTAGAATCAGAATTTTGCACCATTGGTATAGGAAAAATACTGTTCTGGCTCTGCTGTTGTTCTGAGATAACTGCTGGTAAATGCAGGTGACCTTTCAGAGAACAGATAATCTTTTGTAACTAAAGGAAGGATTGAAAATAAGGGTGTAGTATATTGCTGCATTGCTAAGGCAAGGAGAAATGAGAGGTGGAGGCATATGTCCAGGTCAGAATACTGACCTAGAATTAAATGTAGGTACATCCCAAAGGGTGGAGGTACAGCTTTCTTGTTTTCCTCAACCTTTTAAAATAAATGTTTTATTTCCAAGTGTTATACAGAGCTTAGCTGAGCTGTAACCTGAAATAGGTAAGAACAAATCTCCCTCTGTGAAGAAATAATTTTTCTTTGTGGGAGCAGGAGTGTTGAGAACCCTGTCAGATGCTCATACATCAGGAACTGTGAAAGGACTGAGAAAAAGCGTTTCCAAGACTGCAAGGAGACAGTTAAAGAGAGTGATATTTGTACAGGTGTCTCAGAGGGAACATAATAAAGAAAAGGGAAGAAGAAATGGACTTTTTCCAAAATCTGCAAGTAAGAGGCATCAATTTTTCTGGGCCCAGTGTATGATGATACGTTTGCTTCTATCTTGAGTGTAAGGACATTTTCAAAAGATGTTTAAAGATAATTTACTAAGAGGCTTTATATATGAGTCTGCAAGCTGCATTCAGAAGTATTGTAGGACATATGAAGCATTCCCTGTTTCTGTATTTCAGGGAGCTTTTCATCAGGCAGATATACAGGAGAAGGAGATCCAGAAAAAGGAAAAGGGATTAAGAGCAGATGCACCAAAGAAAGTACTGTGAGGCTGCATAAGTGGTTGATGGAAGTATTATTTCAGAGCAAAGCAGTAAAAACAAACAAAAAAAACAAAGCAAAAGAATTAATGATGGATTCGCAAGTTCACAGAATCACAGAATCACAGAAATGTAGGGGTTCAAAGAGACCTCTGGAGATCATCTAGTCCAACTTATCTGCTAAAGTAGGATCACCTAGAGCAGGTTGCACAGGACAGCATCCAGGTGGGTTTTGAATACCTCCGGTGGAGGAGACCCCACAGCCCCTCTGGGCAGTCTGTGCCAGTGCTCAGTCACCCTGAGAGTGATGTTTTTCTTCATGTTGAGATGGGACTGGCTGCATGCCAGTTTGTGCCCATTGCTCCTTGTCCTGTTACTGGGCACCACTGAAAAGAGTTTGGATCCATATTCTTCACATCTGCCCTTTATATATTTAGAAGTGTATATGAGATCCCTTCTCAGTCTTGTCCACAACAATTATACCAAACGCTCTCAGCTTTTGCTTGTATGAGAGATGCTCCAATCTGCTCATCATCCTCGTAGCCCTTCCTCTGCACTCCTTTTAGTAGTTTCCTATCTTTCTTCAACTGGGGAACCCAGACCTGGAGATAACACTTCAGATGTGGCCTCACCAGGGCAGAGTAGAGGGGGAGGAGGACATCCGTTGACCTGCTGCCCATGTTCTTTTTCATGCACCTCAGGATTCCATCGGTCTTCTTGGCCATGAGGGCATTGCTGGCTCATGGAGAGCTTGTTGTCCACCAGGACTCCCAGGTCCTTCTCTGTAGTGCTGCTTCCCAGAAGGTCTCACCTGTACTGGTGCTTGGGGTTATTCCTTCCTAGGTGTAGGACCCTACACTTGCCTTTGTTGAATTTCATCTGGTGCCTCTCAGCCCAATTCTCTACAGCCTGTCCAGATCTTACTGAATGGCAGCGCAGCCTTCTGGTGTCTTGGCCACTCTTCCCAGTTTTGTATAATAAGCACACTTTCTGAGGTTACACTGTCCTCTTGTCCGGGTCATTGATGAATACGTTGAATAAGAGCAGACCCAGATCCAGTGACCCCTGGAACACACACCACTGGCTACAGGCCCCTGGCTAGACTCTGCATCACTTACCACAACGCCCCACACTTCCTAAGCATTAGTGATCTCAGCTGCAGGAAGTGCTTTCTTGCCTGGACATAACCCTTTTCCATATAATGACATGTATAATGAAAGTGTGTTTTCTTAGGCAAAAATTGTGGGGGGTTTTTTTGGTTTTTTTTTTTTTTTAGAATTTAAAAGACAAAAAGAATGGTTCTAGCTGGGAAAGAAAATGAACAGCAGCAAGCTGTTGTCAAGGTTAACAAATGTAGGATGTGACATTGAATCTCCAAGTTGAGGTAAATGCCATAGAAGCATTTTACTTTTGACTAGCTCAAAGGCACACCAGCCTCTGTGCTGACCAAGGGAAGAACCTGATGCTTGGGCACATCCCTGCAGGGAGCAACAGAAATGGCTGAAGACTCCCCACGGACTTTCTAACATCACATGCAGTATCATGAGGAGAACAGCCTTTCTAGAGACATTGTCTTTTACATGTAGCTATACCTTCCCTGGGACTTGTGGCAAAGTCATTACAGAGTACCGAAGTATTAGAGGCTTGAAAGGAGCAAAAAGGAAAAAGCAGGCGTCAGAGATGTCACCTGACGTGCAGGGAAACCTCTAACTGTCTTGCACAGACTGTTAGCCTTTCTACCTACCCCTGTGTTACTGAAGCTTGAACCATCAAGCTGCCTCCAAGGAGATGAAATACTTGCCCAGGCTATACAGTCAATGTGACCGTCAGATGTGTTGGGTGATTGATGACTGTTCAAGGTCTTTTTGTAAATTGGCCTTGTATCCTGGATGGTAGAAGGAATAAGTTTGACAGTTACTGTGATTTTTTAAACAGCATTCCTTGTCAGCAGTCAGACCTCTGCAGATTGCTTTCTGATCCTACTGAACAGCATGTCAAATATATTGTTATTTTATGAGCATCTTGCCTTCCCCTCAACCCTCCCAATTCCAAAAGTTTCTGGGGAGCGTGAAGCTCATGAGCAGAGTGCTAATATACCCCATAAATCGTCCTGATGGCAGTGCAGTGCCTGAGCTTGACTGGGAGAGGTTTTACAACCCCTACCAAACTCCTTTGCTCTGCCTCAGGAGTGATACCTGCCATAATGCCCATAGCTTGATTCCAAGCTGCCATTTATCATTAGCTGTCCTTCGCTTATATTTAATTTGTAGCAGGCTCAGAGGCTAACAGGAGGACAGTGTGAATTGCAGCAGATCAACACTCACCAATTTCATGGTGTCTGGGCAAGTCCTTGCAGGCGGCACCTGCTGCTCAGGTGCGCTGGTTACAAGCTGCCATGAGTACTGTTTCCATCCTTCTCTAGGTTTGTCTACCAGCTAAACAAAGACTACCCAAGATGAAAGTGTTAATCACAGTAGTACTCCCCAGCAAAACATTCCTGACTTTGGGAAACAGTCCAAAAACCTCTGAATGCTGAGTAAGAGCATGATGGTAGTAACACTCCATGTATGCCTTGTTCTCATCAACCATGAGGCTCCAGAATACCTTGGAGAACAGTTTTGAGGCATCACTGAACAGACCTGGTCTCTCTGTCCTAATGTAATATATGCAACTAATATATATGCCTAAGCTTTCTGTATTTGCCAAAGGAGACTTAATCACCTGAGGATGAGATCCAAAAGAGGCAACATGCACAACTGTTCTTAAGTGTGATGGGTGCAATGGATAAATGTAAAGCAACCCTAGTGGAAGGGGCCAGACCCAAAGCTATGCCATAGCTGGGCATACAGAGTCAAACTCACTTCAACTCTTCATTCAATTTGTTCACCAGCATTTTCTTCCAATGGAAAGAAGAGATATAAATGGGACATAAATGGTTCTTTCTCTGAAGTCAAAAGAAACAAGCTTCATTTATACACATTTTACAGCTTATTTTCAATGTCTTAAATATAAAATAGGAATAAAAATAACTTCCTAGCTCACACAGATAGAGAGTGACATATAAGGGATCTTGAGATGCTCACAGACTAAAATAATGAGAATCTTGAAAAAAAAAAAAATCCTTCGGTGGAGATGGGATTATTCATTATACTGTGGTCCTGATGTTCTGTGTACTATGAAAGGATGCAGGAAACAACACTTTGTCCCCCAAGTCCCCTGTTATTGTCCTCTTCTAGTATCTATTAAGTGCAAGCCCAGTAGCCTGTTTGCATACTCTGTGATTGGTATCAATGTTTGTATTAGTATTCAAAAAACAACAAAGGGTGTGTTAAAAATAGCAGAGATGACAGAAAGAGGGCAATTACTTGGTTGTGTGAATAGGAAGGATAATATTAAGTTACTGTGTAATTAAGGTTAGACCAAGGTGAAATAAAGATAGCAAACAAGGAAAGTAAGGAAAGGTTACTCATTCTGGACCCAAAACTCTCTCTACTGAAATTAATGACAGGTTTACACCGACCTCTGTGAAAGGGAGTAGGAGTAGACTTGAGGTTAATTTAGAGACATATTCATAAGGCAGTTTAGTGAAACTTGATAAGGTATAATAGAAAAAGAATCCACAGACAAATAAATAAATGGGAACTTATTGAACTGAGCTCATCTTGGAGGCGGTTTGATATGAGCTGTTCCATTGCATCATGCTGTGTGGTTATTATGAGAGGTGAAATGCATGGTTTTCTTCCACATTAGATTATTTATGGACTTTCTTCAGGGCAAATAATTTTCAAAAGGCCTGAACCTGGATGTGTTCTGTCACCGGTCAATCTTGGGCTGCAGAGCTGCTTACCAGCAGGGTACCAGTGCTGTTTTCATGCCTGACTGGGAAACATTTGTGGCTTAAATCCCATCTTGTTTTCAGCTATCAGAAAAAGCTGCGTTCTTTTACTGAGCAGACATAGAAGTTATTGATTTCTCTTCTGTGCTCACAGGAACATTTGTTGGGGGGGTTGTTGAGACTGCCTGAAATGGTTCAAGAAGATCGCTTGTGAGACAGAGAAGGAAACTAATTAAATCTTCAGAGAGGAAAAGGACTTAAATGATGAAAGATGGGGGTAAATTACATAGCTAACAAATAGGTGCCTTGGAAATTGAAGTACAAATTAGGTTATCTAATTTTTCACTGCAAACCTAAGCAGTTCCATTAATACAATTTCCATCTTCTGATAATATTTCATGGCTCATCAGAGCTTGTTGAGACATATTAAAGACAGCTGGAAACAATGGCATTACAAAGCTTTTGTTTCCAGGTAATGAGAATTTTCCTAACAAAAATACTTAAAAAAATTATGATGCTTTCATGTGTTGGTACGTCCACACTACCAGTGAACACAGCACTGTACGTGTCCAGATGATGGAGGATATGATGGTAACTTAGACAAGTTTGGTCCCTTTACCTTCATGCATGTTGGGCATGTGGGGCTGCACTGAGGAACAGGGGTGGTTATGATGTGTGTTGGCCATGCCTCAGGTAGGCTTCTTCTGGGACAGGAACCAATGCTTTTGTCCCTAAACTGGAGCTCTGCACCACACATGTTATGTTATAGTACGACTATGGCTGTATTCCCCTTCTTCCTTGATAGAATTTGAGCACCACTTTTGAGCTCTTGTGGTTATTTTATGATGATTAGGAACTGCAGATGAGAACGTCAGTTGGAGGAGGAGAGGAGAGAACATCTAACCACCACTCAGAAGCCTTTACCTTTATCTTTTGTAACGTATTTTCCAGCAATACTTTTTGTGCCCACTAGCAGTGCATAGCATCATGCACCTGGAGCACGTGCTGCAGTCACCAGTGCTTTGAATTTCTTATACATACATTGCCTTCACTATGTTTCAGGAATAATTCTGCAGTGAGAAAAAATGCATATTACTCACGGTTGTCTGCAAGTCTTCTCATTCCACCTGCCTGCACAGTGATATTTGGCAACCTCATTTTATAACACACAGGGTTCCCCGCCCCCCCCNGGTAGAGATGCAGTGAAATTATGGGAAACTTTTACTTCTGTCAGTTCCCAGAGTATCTTCCTACAACTCATTTTGTGCTTAGTGCAATGTGTACGTATGGTGGCAGAGACAGATGAACACAAACGAGCATGGATCCAATTTAAAAACAAATGTTTTTTAGCATTAGCTACACAGAGTGCATGTCTGGTGAAGGTGAAGGGAAATACTAATTTTTCTTTTGAAGAGTGACTTCAACCTTCAGATGTTTTCAACGCGGTTTCAGCTCCAATCTCCCTTCCCCTCCCAGCTTTTTCTCTAAGTGATTAATCAATTAAGTCATCAGCAGCAGTATCAGCTGTTGTTTTACAGTGTCAGGTACGGCAGTGTTCAGTTAGGGCAATGACAGCATGGTTGAGCCAGTCTGTGACCTTTTAAAGCAGACTACTGCATTTTACACCGAATGGAGCAGGTTTGTAGGGCCTCCATGGCAGCCACATGCAAGCACAGCAAATCAGATCCATGTCTGGTCAAGCTGTGACAACTTCTTGATAATTTCAGACAAGAAGTGGACATTTGTTTGCTTCCAATAGTTGTTGACTTGTCAGGTGGCATTTTGAAGCTCAGGAATAACAGACCAGCTGAAGAATCCAAAGACAAATATTTCAGGCACGTTGCAGAAGCTGCTCTTCTTTTCCTATTCCGACCAACCCACCAGTGCTCCCTACCTGCCACTCATTTGAGCTGTACCCCGCAGAGGGTTGGCAAGGGAGCTGGGAAAGAAGACTGACTTTTTAGCCATGATGTTCCTTCAAGCTTTGGAAATAGAGCTTTCCCCCTTTTGACTCTAATTCTATATGGGCTATGTATTGTCGATTAAAGTGACATACAATTTATAGCCATAGGATTCAGTTTACTGGCCTCTATAATATGCACCTGCACAGTGGAATTGCCCTAGTGTATCAGTAAAATAATGAATTTTCCCAATCCATGGTACATTACCAACGGAATAAAATCTCCCTTCATTAGTAACTTAATAGGTTTTCTGCTTCATGACAGTTGTAATCCTTATTTAACATCACCAAAGAATGATCCTTTTGTTTCTGCATCAGAAGCACAGAGGTTTTACTCCTAGTTTACTGCTAATATGACAGTTCTCCCTTCAAATGAAGTCTCTGAATCTCCACAACACCATCTTGGAATGACAAAGGAGTTCCTTTAGAGACATTAAGGACAGTTCCCCTTCTGCACATACACATTTGTAGATATACATGCTCCGTGTAAGAGATCCGGATTTAGAGTGTGAAATGTGATCAGGAAGGATTCATGAAATACAGCAGTCAGAGACATTACAAATCTTAAGAGGGAGATCCTAGCAGCAGTAGGTAGCATATCTGTCAACACCAGATGCTCCCTTAGCATTCTGTTTCAAAGGAAAATTAAAACCTATGATTATCTGCATTCAGTCTATACTGCAAGTATGATAAGATTAATGATCAAACCTATGTTTCTGTCTCAAGGGTGCCCCTGCTGTTTAGGTGCCCCCTCCTACTTAGGTACTATAGTGATAGATGTAGCTGTCTGACACAATTTCCAATTGCTTGAAATATGGTTCCCTGGCTGGTACATGAATCTGATGCCCCGCTTGCCGAGTCCTGTGTGATGCAGGCATCTATTTCTTACTTGTTTAAAAACCTGCAGGAATAATTTAATCCATATTAATGTTACCAGTGTATGGTCCCAAAGTGAATACTGAAGTTATAATTCAGTTTCAGGGCTCTGCTGCCCTTCATGAGCCATGGGAATGAAGAAGGCTTTTTCAATTGAATGACTGTCTTACTCATTCAAACACTGTGTGATTGATCTGTACTATGTACTATACTTTATGAAATGCTCCACAGCTTTGGTGCTGTTAAAAGCTTAGCCCTGCTTTGTGGCCACTGTTTATTCAGTTATTTAGGTTAACTCCTCTCTCATTGTTATCAGTGCTGACGGAAAAGGCCTCCCTTTTCCTACAAAAAAGGAAGAGGCTATTGCCCTTTCTTTAGTCATCTTCTCTAATGACTCTTTGTTTCTGGTGTGAACTAGGCCTGCTTTCTCATGTATGGTTCTGCCTTTTTTTTTTTTTAACGGTGTGAGGCTCTTTTGCAGCTCCATTCCATGCCCAGCATGGGACACGGGTGTGGGTTAAACACATTGTCCTGGTTCTGGCCAGGACAGTGCTGATTTTCACAAACAGCCAGCACAGGTGAGCTGAGTTAGCCTGGACTATTTTCCACACCACCTGACATCAATAGAGCCCCTATAAAAAGGTAAGACGCAAGGACCACCTGTAACTAACCTCTGCTTTTGCCCCACCACCAGGCAGAACCAGGACACACAAACTGATGTGTTTTTGAAAAATTAAGATTTTTTGTGTGAGCATGTATTTGGAGTCATTCCTAGCTAGGCAAACCTGGGAATTGCTTAGCCAAGTGAAAGGCTCATCAGGACTGGGAAGGGCACTGCTCACTTAATGCGTTAAGCCTCTGACATCCACTCAGCATCTCCACAACTTTGTATCTCATTGACCAAATCCCACAGGCTAGGGCAATCTGTCCCTGCGTGCTCAGTGTGGTATCCCCTCTTCCCGGACACAGTGGGGTGGCCATGTAGGGGCCACTCATTATTGAGAGCTGTACTGGCTCTGGGCATGCATTTGGCAGGAAGCTTCAGTCTGTCACTGCGTATTCCGGTCCTGAAGGAGAACAAGCAGCAGTAAATGCGTACACCAAGTGATCACAGCAGTAATGGCAATTTGGGAATACAACACAAGGCTTCTTCTTCATTTTTATGGTAACTTTTTTCTCCTGTGGCTAAAGGAAAGTCATAATATCATTTGGTTGACCTAATTTTATAGATCACCCTTAAAATAATTTAGAAAAAAAACCGCTAAAAGTAATTAATTTAGAAACTTCTCTCTCATTAAGCCTATTGTTTATGGGGTCAGGACACTCAGAGGTACTTAGGCTTTGAAACCAGTGAGTCCGATGGGAGGAGCTGCAGTTATGCTGCTTAAGGCAGCATTTAACAAGCCATTTAGATGCCTAAATATGTAGATTGTTTCCTATGTCTTTTGCAACAAGGACTGTGGAAAATTTTTCTGCCAGACCTAATTCTCCTTGCTAAGTGCATCTGAAAATTTACTTCTAAAAATCAGCTTTGTGGTCATTTTGAAAATGTTCCCCAAGGGGGTATCAAGGGGCTTGAGACTTAAATACAGGATGGACTATAGGGTGCTTCTGTAAAGATGCTGGGTTTTACTTTTCTCACAGATGTATCAGGAATCTGATTCTGTTTGTCTGTTTTAGTCTTCGTAGAGTGTGCATGATGTTGGGGAGGAAACTGGGTAACTGGTAACACAATGAAAATGCATTTGTTCATATGTGCGAATGATTATTCATAGAATATTTTTTGCTTCATTGGCCAGCTCTGTCAAGTATCCACACATCTACAATAAGCAGACTTAGAAATGCCAGAAAAATAAGCTCTTGAATACTTAACACACTGAAGGCTCGATTCAGATCACCTCTAATAACAGGGCCTTCAAAGTCTGCCAGTAAGAACATCACAGGGTTGGCTCTGATGCCAATGTGGAACACAAGAAATAAAACCTACCAACATACTGGTTACGAAATCCACGAGAAATGTGGGTAAAAAAAAAAGGCAATACATTGTGCATCTATGGTTTAAAAAGCGATAGTATAGTTGGTATTGTGTCATTTTCATGGGATATCTGAAGGCATGTGCATTTTCAGTTATTCAATGGCAAAAATTATTATTTCTCCCTAATTCTTTTGGGGAAAAAAACCTCAAACTTCACCACATCTCCTCCTTCAAGATCATCTTGCTGCTGTGTCTTGTAACTATCAATCTTCATTTACTTTTCTGTACAGGAAAATTAACCTTCTCAGAGGGCACTTTTTTTAAAGCACAGAATAATTAGTACCATCGACACTTGTGGAACCATACCCATTACAGTGGGTGAGAAATGTTGGTGTTGTCTGTATCTTCATATCAATGATAGCCTGATGATCAATTTATTTTCTTGTCAAATAAGTTCTTTAAAGGGTTGCATTTTATGTGGTTGACTATTCTGATAAAATCAATTTAATTAACTATCAAGATTTGACAGAACACACTCAGGCAGTGTCATTCATTTCAAAAGAATAATAATTTCAATCAAAGAGAAGTTGCCAACCACTCTAATGAGGTATCTCAAAATTAGCAGGATTTCATGCTTATGATCACAATGAGATATTTCAGGGTTTCTAACAAATTATGATTATAAACGAGATATTGCGTTAATACCAGGGTGCACTGTCACTATTTATTCACCAAGCTATCAGTGTTTAAAACAAATTCGTACGAGCTCCTACATGCGTAAGCTGGTTGGAAAAAGGAGGAAACAAATTTATCTTCCACTCAGCTTGTCATTCAGGAGCTTGCACCACTCAGTTACTGCGGGGAGGCAGGCGATATCCTCAGAGCACAACTCATACTTTGTGGGGTGCAGGTTCCCTTCGAACAAATAAGCAGTGGCGTGTGCAGCTTACTAGAGTTTACATTGCTATACTGTGCTATCGCTCCATATTATTATAGTGGGAGGCTGAATATCAGCAGGATCTATTACAATGCTGGATGATTAAAGTACTTCTTGACTTTCCGCAAGATTTTAAATTCAGAGTGAAGGAGGGGGAGGCACAATGCGTGAGAGAAATGCAGAAAGAGAGGGAGAGGATTATGCTTCAGCAGCCTTCGTGATAAAATAGTAGTAATTAGTTTCAGTAAAATCCCATAATAGTTTTTTTTTGCACTTTGCAGGAAACCAAGTGGCAGACAGATAAAACAAATTACTTTACTCAGGGCAATTAGCAAGCTATTACAAGGTTCTGCCTATGCTTCCCCGTGACTGCAAAGATCACGGCCTATTTTTCCAAGAACTTTATGTTCCTGAAAATCTCATCCATTTTAAACCTATCATCGTGTGTACACAGAGTCAGTACATCTCTCTGAGCACAGCCCGCGTTGCAGCAGAGGACCGGGGAGATGATGAGTTCTGTGACTGCATTGAGGGGAGGGGGAAATTTTAACACTTGCTGCTTACTCATCTGAAATAAACCTTCAGTGCTACCACTGTGTGCATGACTGACAATGAAAACATTTGGGTTTTACTGTCCTGCATTCTGGTACTGCACTAGCAGATTTAAGTGAAAATCTGCACTACAGATTTAAGTGTTTGGACTCTCATGGCTGATTCCTGATGGTGAACCCACCAGAAAGGAGAAATTATTTCTTGGAAAAGGTGTACAAAGACTTCAGACTAATAAAAAATGGCAACAAAAGTATTTTTTCAATTCTTTTTCTTTTGCTTGAAAATGCTTTTCGAGACTGTGTTTTGAGAAGGCATCTGTCTTGATAAATTAAAGACTGGCTTCATATAAGGGTAACTCAGCCATTAAACAAAAAAAAAATGTCTGAACACATACAGTACAGAAAAGTTAGAGGTTTGAAATAGCTGTATTGAAGGACACCCCTTAATGCATGGTCAGCCTTGTTTTACAGCTGAGTTTTAATGAAAATTATGCAAAATATTAAGATCATTACATGTACAAATGTAAAAGTTAATTTAGTTTTTTGATGAGAAAGCCTTTTTTATTGCACTGAGACCAGGGGAATTATGCTGGCATAAAATGTAGGAACAGCATAGGAAGTAGTATTATATTCTTTGGTAAGGCTTTGTCCAAGAGCACCAGCTCTCCTGATGGATACTGGCTGGCCATAATTTCCTTGAAGAATATGAATTGGTTTCATACCAATTCCGGCAAGACCCTGAACTCCATTTGTGAGCTATAAACTACTAAGCATTAATAGTGAAAAACATTTTGCATTATAATTAGGCTTGATACAATTCAGATCAGATTTTTTTACTGAAAATTGATGGTTAACATCAAAGCTGATTCTTGGTTATTATCATCTTTATACTGTTTCTGCATCCTCCTATTTCTCACTTTCGGAACTTTGGAGAAGCTTTGGACTTAGCTAGACAGCTGGTTTAGACCTGAAGTTACGTTTTGTGAAGCTGGGGTGGAATGTAGTGCTGGCATCCCAAAGAAGAAAGATAAGACTGATAAGAACTTGCATATTTTCATAACTAATTATTGATATGATTACTTCTAGGTTGTACAACAGTCGAATTGTGAATGTTAAATGACACCTTGTGCAGTTCATTTATTCCCTCTGTCAGTTTGTTAAGGCAGAGAACCCAGTAACTGGGTCATTAAATGTTCAGATTTATTAGCAGCCGTCAGAAGGAGGACTGAATTGTTTTAGTCATCATCTCTTCCCACTGCTGGTTAATGTGGGCGAGAAAAGAAGATAACATGATGGAGATCTCTTGAAGTATGAGAAGTTAGTGTGAGCTAAAGGCATGTTCACAAACTTCACCAGTTGGTAATGACACTCAGTCTGCTTGGGTGGGATGAGAAACGTATGGCTTGGCCTGGGACTGCAGGTGATGACTCTAGTGAATAGACTTCAGGGAGACATAGATTTTCTTTGTAAATTTGGTTGGAAGACCTTGGGAATGCCTGTATTAGCAAAATCAATTTTGTCATTAACAGCCCAGTTTTGGCATTGACCCCTTGCCGAGTCATCGATCCAAAACCAGAAAATATGCTTAAAGGAAATGAAGGTGCTGTAATTTCCAGTCTATTTTTGTAATGTTGTCTTCCAATGAAACAGAATTTGTTATTGATTTTATGGGGAAATGCTATCACAGTAATGTCAGGACTTAATTGTGCCCTTATTAAAGAAAGAGGAGGATAGCAATAATGTAGATTATTGTGTTAATACCCCTGTTTCTAACAGACTTGCTACATAGTTACAAGAGTTATTGTGCAACAATATATGTTAATTCACAGCTATTATTCCATGGTTAGTCTTCTGTCACTATTATGTCAAACTTTAACCTTACTGTTGTTTTATCTGCTCTGTTATAGACAAAGACTGAATTAATTTGTGGCCCTTGAGAGAGTCACCATGGGTCAAACAAAACTCTGTGGATTCTTAGCTGCTTTTATCCATGCCAATGCAGTTCTGCCTCAAAACAGCAGAATTTGTGTTCTAAGTCCCAGTGCTACGTGCTGGGGGAATTCATAAGGGGAATAGAAGAGTGGCAGCAGAATACCCAGTGCTAAACCCCAGGCCTCAGTATCAGCATCAGTATCCTAGTTTTCCTTGGGAAATCAAATGTCTCCTTGACTTAAGCATAAAATAAAAAGGCTATTAAAACCCACTTAAAGTAGCAAGGTTCTTTACAGCCTGTGCACATCAAAATTGTTGTGGTGTGGGTGTTGCTGGAATAGGTATTTTAGGCTTGCAGCCTCTCTGTGACTTTTCTTACAAGGTCAGGAAATGCTGTGTGGTCACAGTTGATAGTTCCCTCAAAACACCGGTGTTTCCTCCCTTGGGACCATACCAGGTGGTAGGGAGCTGAAAAGCACAGTTTTTTCACACACACCTCTAGTTTGGGCCTGGGTTACCATCTTCATTAGCAACAGTTCTATATGCAGGTAAAGGGCTACAACAAGGGCTTTAGAACATTGCTAAATGCCTTTTTATTTGGAAGGGAAAATAGGGAAAGAAAACATATCTTTATAGTTTACTTGATTATTCTCCTGGCAATCAAGTTTTTATTATATTCTACTTCTACACCTTTGACCATATCAAATCTTTTGTAATTGGAAGGGTGTACCTAGAAAGAACTTGGCCTCCTGAACAGCTCAGCTGATTGACAAGTTTGTTAGCAGAAATAAAGGAAATGTGAATAGAAATGATTTATCTTTGTTACAGGACAGCATTTGGATTTTAATTGCATAACATGGCCAAAAATCCTTTGGACTGAAATGTACTGATGACAAGGGAGACCTGATAGATGCTTGAGAGGTTGGGCTGCTCTGACCAAAATAATTTTGGTGAAGTATTTGTAAAGTCACTGTGATCCAAGTGATATTTTCAATGTGCAAATAATGTGAATGTAAATTGAGGTAGCGCAAACTATTCAAAGAAAAAATCACCAGTAGCAGTGAGGCTGTATGTCTTATGGGACATAATCTTCACGTGGATATGTGAATTTGTTTGTGTGAATGATAAAGGGGCTTATTTGAAAAACAATTCATTAGATTTTTCTTAGTGATGATACCTTTATTGCCTATTGATCAACTTGTTCTGCCAGATGGAAGATGGAAGTATAAATGTGCTGACACATAAATTCATGTTTCGTTAAAATGCAGTAAATGAAGAATGCTATTATGATATTTTTTTAAAATAGGAAAAAAAAGAGTTTTTGATGGAAAAACAGAGCGTTTATGGCTTGAGAAAATAACGAGACTTATGTACTGAATAGACCTCACATGTGCAAGAAGCTCCCACAAACAAGTCCTCTACATCTGAGCTCCTGTGTCTCAATTTCAAACTGAAAAGATCTTCCATTAGTAGCAATCCTGCTCTGTCCCCACGGGCCATTTACCTTTTAAAGTTCAACTCTAAAAAAATGACTTCACAGAAATGGTCTCAGAGAGATTTAATGTTAATATTCACTAATGAGAACCTTCACCTGCTCAATTCCTAAACAAAATTATGCTTTTTCTTTTCTCCTGTCAGACAGCATTACACATATAGCCTGAGAAGATGAAAGTCAAGATACATCCTTTCATATTCACAGTTTACTAACAATAGTGCACTTACCTGGGCCTTAGCAATCCTGTTTGTGGTGTGCAAGATGGATTAACAACCGTACCACTCCCCTGTAACATAATGGACTCTGCAGCACTAACAATGTGTAGTGAAGGCAGTAAAAGTATATTTCAGCCTGTAAACAGATACTACTGCTGAATACAGATGAGGAGCAGATGGCTATAATAATACACATAGTTTGCACAGACACTTTCAGAGTGTCAAAAAAAAAAAAAAAATCCTCTTTGGTTCTGATTTCCACATTATATCCAAACAACATTCGGTCACACAAAGATGACTTTGGCTTCCCCATAGAGGATCAAGCTAAGGGTGCTGGAACATTTTTCCATTAAAGTGTTGTCTTTGTAAAGAAAAACGAGTATTAAATGAGAGGATACATATCATGAAAAAGTCTGCATAGTTCAGAAATTTGTTATTGTTAAAAAAAAAAAGTCTCACAGATGAAATATTTTAAATGAAAAGAGGAAGTATTTCTGTTGGATGCATAGCCTCGGGATCTTGTGGGATTTAATTTTGCTTTATTGCATACCCTTTCTTCCCCTATGCATTTATACTCCCAGTTAAACTACATCTCTCCTGCAGCCCAGGAGCTCTCCTGGGAGACACTGTACATCACAGACGAGGCAGGCTGGCTGGAAATGAAGGTTTGTAGGGGAGAATGGAAACTGGGGAAGTTTGAATCAAAGTTGAGGTGAGACATTGCAGCTGCATTTTCAAATTGTATCATTTCAGCTTTGACCATTTTTTTTTCTAGGATGGATAGGTTACACATTCTCAGACTTAAGTTTGTGAGGTAAGAAAGACTATAGACAGATGATAATGAAAAACCACTTTAATTTTTTTGGAGGGTGAGGACAGGAAAAGAAAATAGCTTTTAAAAAGCTCTAGCTAAAACATACATCTTCTAGGGAGTTAAGACCGTTGCCCCAGCTGAGCCCTCAAGGACTTGCCTGTCCTTGCATCCCTGGCATTCCTCTTTCATCCTGTTATTCTGAGGAACAGCATGAATACATGACCTTGAGGTAAGAGAAAACAATTTCTTCCCCTGTCTCTTGATACTTCCACCAGCTGACTGAAACTGTTCCCATTTTGGGAATTCAGGTTTCTTGAGTCCATGGTTCCCAGAGAGCAGTGGCAGACTTCCCCCTCGCAATCATCCATCCCAGGTGTTGTGACTAAGCAGGAAGGTTACATAAAAAGAAAGTTTTGAACTTTTAAATTGGTTTTGAGTGGTTGTAAAAGAGCACTTAATGTTTGTATCTGTTAAACCTTTTTAATTATTAAGTAGTCCTGAGGGCACCTGGAAATTAAAGGATGATTGGAAGAAATAATAACGTGGTGAGGAAACTGGGGATGCAGAGTGTTAAGCTATCCTTCAGTGTCAGCAATTAAAATTAATTAAGGTTCATGACTAGCATTGAGAGGCTGTGGAGAATGGGTCATGCTATAGGGAAATAATATGAGGGGTTATTTGACTTTTTTATTCTTCGCTGGCCATTTGACTGTTACCAGAGAAACTTTGAAAAGTTTTTGATAAGTTTTTTTCGTTTTGAATCAGTGAGTTTATTTTAGATACTGGGTTTTAAAAAATGTTTCAATAAAAACCAATTAGTAAAAGATAAAAATAATTTTCTATTCTAAAAATGCCATAATAATATCTCATATTACTTTCTAATGCTTTTAATACCAAGAGACTCCTCTGATACACATTTGTACTGTATGAAAGGAACAACAGGAAGTTCTGTCAGTTGTATCTGATTTCACAAATGTCCATACTTACTTCTCTTTTAGAAGGAAGTATTCCCTGTGTGTTACATGGCACTTAGGACAACTGGACCTCCAGTGTTTTGTTCCAATAACACCTTTATAGAGAAACTTTCAGAACCTTTTCATAAGGCCAGAGGGTATCTTAGTTAAATGTATGAGTAAGATTTTATTGTTTAATTCAAGGAAACATGACTTTTGCATGGTAAATTAACCCTACGTGTCCTTTCATCAAAAACTAATTCTACATTAGTCTATTTTCTGACAAGTTGTATTTACAGAGGAACTTAATACCCACTTAATCTTCTGCTCCCTTTGATACCATACAAATAAACATGTGACAAGAAATGTATTTAAAACATATTTTTATGTGTATACAAAACCAAAATCATACTTGATTGAAACTGAATTTAAAAAAAAAGTTGCTTTTTGAACCTATGATTTTTATCCTCTTTTTGGTGACAAGTTACGTGTTTGTGCTTTGTAGCTGGACACACAAAGGAAGTGAGAGCTCAGTTAACATTTTGTCTGTAACTAGATCTCAGAGCATCAAAGATACTCTGTTGCTGCCACAACCTGCAAGCACACACTTTTCCTACATTTAAGTTTGCTTGCTCCTAGTTGTGCCCACAGCTTTGGCAGCTGTCTCTTTTCTCTTGGGGAGGACAAAATAGATATTATTCCATCTACCTTGTCTGTTGGCCTAATGCATTTGCAGCACATGCCTCCTCAGTTGTCCGTTAAATAGGAAGAAGGTGACAGTTTTTTCCTTTCTGCTCCATATTTCTGCCTTTTCCAAGGCATTAAACCTACATAGGGCATATTTAGATTAGATACTAGGAAGAAATTTGTTCCTGTGAGGGCGGTGAGGCCCTGGCAGAGGCTGCCCAGAGAAGCTGTGGCTGCCCCCTCCCTGGCAGTGTCCAAGGCCAGGTTGGATGGGGTTTTCAGCAACTTGGACTAGTGGAGGGTGTCACTGCCCATGGCAGGGGATTGGAGCTAGATGGGCTTTGAGGTCCCTTCTAACCCAAACCAGTTTGGGATTCTGGTATTCTATGATGTGGTAGTCAAGATCAGACAGCAGTCATGGAAGGCATCTATGGCTTCTCCTCTCTGAGTTTGTGGTTACATTGACCATCTCTTAGGCACTAATTTTGCAGCAGTGTGATGGCTCTTCGCAGTGGTGGGGTGGTAAGTCAGACTACCCTGTTGAAACTTGTTGCACTGGCCCCAATATTGGGAGACAGGAAGCATTTGACCCCATTACTCGGAGGCAATCGAACCGGAGTAATGTCAGGGTTCACTCAGGCTTAGTAATATTTGCTTTAAACACAGGATGCTTGAAATTTGAAGTACTTGGATATCAACAAACTGATATTTTTTGACAAAATCTTAGTGGAAAAAAAAAATTCCAGGGTATCTCTATTCATACTTCTAGAGAAGGCACCGTCACAGATAATATAATAGGCAGAGAATTCACTGCACATTACTCAAGTATGTTGTGTAATAAATGAAAGAAATAGGTGCCCAAGTGCAAGGTTAATATCTTTTACAGGTTTCTTCTACTTGGTTTCTTATGGCTCTTACAATCACAGGCAAAAATTCAGCTTGGATTGTAAAACATATCAGGCACCCCAAATCTATTTTTCATGTTTATTTGTAGTTAGTGGAGCATTTTTTCATGAGATCTAAAAGGTATCTAATAAGTTTAAGATAAAATAAATCCATAAATATGTGTGTGCACATATGTATATGCAGAGTTGGAAGCTAATGTGAGTCTGAGTGAGCCATAATCAAAGAAATACAACGTCAGAGAGTCTCTGGCAGCGTAAATAGTCTATGGCATCTAGCTTACTGCAAAGAAAAAAACTAGATTGCTTCTCCTTCCGTAAGCAGAGAAAATACAGAACTCTCTTATGTTGTCTCTCTGAAAAAGTGTTTAAATGTCCTTATCTAAATCTAGAATAATTTTACTCCAAATGTAGGAAATATAAGACATGTAAGAAGGCTGTATTGCATGTACATTGCATGTTTGCAAGTCTCTGGGCTCACTATGACCCTTTGGAGAGGACCTAATGCATGTGCAACACATCTATGCTTTAGGGAAAGGAACATTTTTTCCCAGTTCCAGACGATCACATTTCTAGTTATTAATAACTTTTGTCCAAAATTAACCCCTACGCATTTTTTTTCTAGAACAAAGTTGAAGTTTTTAACTATTAATTAAATATTATAGACAGTTTTTGTTTTCCTTCTTCACGGTCTCCTTTTTGCCATGTATAGGTTTTGAAAAACTTTACCCACATTTCAGCTCTTTGAAAGAAATATTTAAAAAGACACACATACCTAATTAGAACATGTGCATGTGGAAATAGTCCTTGATAAATAAAGCAGCATTGTCACTGCATTGGTAATATAAAAAAATGTATATTGGTAATATAAAATTAGAACATGCTGCAAAATTTCTGTTGAAGGACAATTTTTTATTAAATTGTTGTTCATCTAATCACACATTAATCTTAAAGAACCACACACACACAACCATGAAGTTCTGCATTATATGTGAATATCATCAAAGATCATAATTCTTTATGTTCTGCCCCTGCATTGTTTCCTCCTGAGGTGGTGTTTAGGCTAAAGCATCATATATACAAACAGATGACCTGAATATCAAGCAAGCAAGCGAGCAGCAGGATATTGAGCCTCCTCAACACAGCCCGTTCCTCTGCAGCAGGACCACCCTCCTCCTGCTGAGGCTGCAACTGAAGTCAAGCCTGGGGGCAGGTGTGGGTACCTGGGGACACCAGAGGGCAATGCTGTCCATGAAAGACAGATGATTCAGCCTTAAGTGGACTGGATCCCAGCCCAACTGCTTAAGAAAATAGTTTCTTGATTACTCTACTTTAAATAATCAAGTATTTACCACTGAGGCACCATTCGAAATACCAAACCAGGAAACTCTGTATACAGCTGAGTGAGGCTGCACCGGCATAGTGTAGAACGGGACAATCACCTCCCAGGACCAGCTACCCATGCCATGCTTGGGGCACCCCAGCACATGGTTGGCTCTCCTGGCTGCCTGGGCACACAGCTGGCTCATGGCTAACTTGCTGTCGACCAAGACCCCCAAATCCCTCTCAGCCTGGCTGGCCTCCAGCATCTGATCCCCCAGACTGTATGTGCAGCCAGGGTTGCCCCTTCCTAGGCGCAGAATCAGGCAGGAGTTCTACTTAGGTGGGTGGGTCGATTTCAGAAGGCATGAAGGCACAGGCACCGTTGCAATGTGTGCCTTGGTTACCACGGGTGAAAAAGGAGATATTCAAGTTGTGTAGGCTTCTGTTGAATTGCAGCTTTTAATAAAAGGTGTGTTATGAGACTGTGGATTAAGCACTATACATGGTACTACAATGTCACCTACCTATTTCCCTACCTACTCATGAGAACTCTGACTTACATTCATTTTTATTGTAGTCCCGTGTAAAGAGGGACCCTGTTTGCTGTGAAAGCCGGAGTGCTGGCCCCACCGCAAGCCCCAAGCCCGACCCCGCTGGGTGATCCGGGCGGCACGCAGCAGGCCCGGCCAAACCCTGCCGTTGGTCTGGGGACGGAGAGCCATCGCAGCGCGGCGACTGGGGGAGAAAAAAACCCCAAACCCCCCCAAAGACGAAAATCCCGGTGAAATGACGCGGAGATGGCGACTGGGACACGAGAGCGGGGTGGTGGGTGTTGGACAGGCCGGAGGGAACTCGCTGCCGACGCAGAGCGGGTGCGAGTGGGCCCCGCCGCGGCCGTCGCCCCGCTCCTCCCGCCTCCGCCGCCGGGTGTCAGCAGCGCCGCTCCCGAGCACCGCCGCGGCGGGTGTGCTGGGCCGCAGGCCCTCCCCCGCAGCCGGGGAACGGGGGTTGGGACACGAGGGAAGGAAGGAATGGGGAAAAAGGCCAGAGGATTAATGCCTTCCGAGCAGCTTCTCGCCCCCCGGTGTCACAGAGGCGTTGTGTCGGTAGAAAGATAAATATTTGTGTTTTGTGGGTCGGCTGCACCTGTGGTGGATAAAGGGCTCAATAAATCCTCTTGCCTGTCCAATAAAGAAAACAGTGTTTCATACTCCGGAGTGACATCACAAATATTTGCGAGGTCCACCTGGAGGTCATCAGTATGCAGTCGTGCCCTTCAGCCTCTTGTCCTCAGCCAGGGTTTAACCGCTTGTGGCTGCTCACGGTCTTACTGGTGCTGATTTCACTTTCTGCATACGATGAATATGAGCTGGCGGCTGAGAACCTGCTTCTTGTGCACCTGAACAGCTTCCCTGTCTCCTATATATTATGCTGCTAATGTGCCATGGGGGTCAATAAATCCAAACAGGAAAGAAGAGACATGTTTAGACAAACAGTGGCTATCTGTGTAAGGCTGGTATGAAGGCTGCTTCTTACAGGAGAGAAAGAAAATTGGGCAAAATATTAAGCTGTTTTTCTCTGCACATGAGGTTAACCCAACATGCATTTTGTAAATACAGGTCACTCACTATTCTCTGATATTTACTTGGAAATGTGATCAATCTCCTCATGTATGAGCTAGTGAGTTCAGAAGACACTCAGAGTCTCAAGGGCAATATGTCTGTAGTAAATAATATTTCTTATTCCAGGAATTGTTTATTCGGAGTAACAGGAATACTTTTGAAGTATTTTCCTGACATGATGCTCTGTTTCATCTGGTCTTTTTTTTTCTGTCAGCTCCCCCACTGTAACCCCACTGAATTGTCCAACAATAATATGCCTTTACCAGTAATAAGAAATACAAATCTTTATTATCAAAATATATATACCTATATTCCACAAGAATCCTCTGTAACTTTTCATCTCTAGAGCAATAATGTGATATATAAGAAATATGTCTTTTTTGTCCATTTTCGACTCATTGCTTCTTGCTTTTCTACTGCAAGAAGCAGTAAATAGAAGGATCAGAATTTCTTCCTAGTACAGCCATCCATCTACAAACCAATTACTGAGGTGAATAGCGACTTCAGGTGACTCTGTGTCTCTGAATATTTTTACTACATTACCCGCATTCCTCCTATTTCTGAGTTTTAAAAAGAAAGGAAGAAAATGAGAGATCTCCCTGTCACTAATTAAAAATTTCAAACAGAATTGTTTGAATCTCATTTTCACCTCTCTCTATGAGCTTCCCATTCTTGCCAGCTTCCCCAACAGACCTCATTACCCTGGATCTTTCTTAAAGCTCCAGTCAGAGGATTAATATGGTTTTCTAAGTAGCCTCACTTTTACTAAACCAAGATCAACAGCAATAGTAACAATAATTTAAATGAAAAGGGAGTTTGTGGTCTCTGTGAGTGAACACAAAACCTAAGACACTAAATGAACAAATAGAATGAAAGGGGGAAAAAAGTGTAAAAAATCCTTCTATTGTTTTTCTATCTGCATGATAGAAATAATATCTGCAAAAAGAATATTTTTATTTTATCAATTTTTGGTCTTGATGCATGCTTTTTGAATGTTCCAGATTACCAAAATTACATTCTGACTTCCCTAAAAGTTTAGTTAATTATCACTCCTAAAATCTGTTTTTTTATTTTTTTTTAATTTTATTTTATTTTTTTAATTTTAAAGGCAGTTTCAGACAGATAAGAAAAAGAAAGGTGCATCCTGGATCCAGTGCTATGTAGAGGTATCTGTGGGATATCTTAACGCTGGGCAAGAGGAGTAAAAGTCAGTTTTGAACCTGCTGTTGAACTGTGACTTGCAACAGCACATCTGTGATTCTGTGATCTGAATGATGCATCAAGTGCACCTTTATTTACTTACTCGGGGAAGGTGTCATTTATAAGTCTTAACATGCACACGGCTGGTTCTACGCTTGAGTTCACACAGATTAATATGTATCAAAATCAGTGGGCATTGGAACACATAGCTTGTAAAAACTTGGCATAATTTTGATCACTTGAGTGTTTTAAAAATGGCATAAAATAATTAACTCTTCAAAAGAGTTAAGCTCAGCTCCTTATTTGTTGCAATCTGCTCGGATCACAGTAAAGGAGGCCAAATGACTGGATTTCTACAACTAGTATATTGGAAAAAAAAAAGAAAGAAGCTGTGATTCCCAACTGTTGATTCCCAATGTATTCTGAAGCTCTGACATCTAATAAGTACAGGACAAATTGTGTGGGACTCTATTCCTGGACACTACTCCCTTATCTAAGAGGTATCACACCTTTCATCCCCTACACACTGGTGCATGCACCGCACTGATGGACACCTCATTAACTCTGCTATCACTTATCCAGTTCAAAGGACATTAAGGTCTAAGACCTTTGAAAAACCAAGCAAGTCATAGTGCCAGTGGAACGGTAACTAGACATGTGTGCAGGCACTTCAGTATGAGTGACCTGCTTTAGAGCACCTGCAGCTCCTGCTGGATTCAGCATGACTAATCTTCAGGACCTAGGTCACAAACTCTTGGAAAAAATGCAAAAACCTCTTCTTCTAGGCTTCTAAGGCATAGACCAAATCCGTTGTAGAATTCAGAGGCTTTGGATACAAAGCACTGAGGTAAAACCCCATTGCTGCGTGGCCATCCTTATTAGCTGCTCATTGCTGCCTTGCCTTGGGTCCTCTTCACAATTCCACTTCTTTTTCCTTGTGATTTTAATTTATTTTAGCTTGTTCACATAGTAAATTTGAAGGGTTCTGTTTTGTTTTGTTTTGTTTTGTTTTGTTTTGTTTTGAAACTCTCCTTTATGATTTCCCCAATTATATACTCCATCTTCCTTCCAGAGTTGATTTCCTGCCATATTGACAGCATCAACCCTTTTCTGCAGATTTCTCCTTCCTTGAAGTCTTGAATTACTTGGGAAGCACATTTAATGTTGTTTGCTCAGAAGGTATCTGCTTAAGAGCCTGCTTTAGGCCACAGCGTTTCATTGATTCGAAATGTGATTCCACTGAATGCAAGGGGAGACCTAGTTTTTCATTTTTCTCTGTAAATTCAATGCTTGCTGCAAGAATATGATGACTTTTTAATGGGATATGTTGCTTTTGTCATTGTTGAGATAACTAATGTCACACCAGGGTGAAGGAAAGTGCCCAGATGTTTTAAAGTTTTATGTTTTCAGTTGTCAAGCACAGCAAAATATTCTATATCCACAAAGTGACAAAAGGCAAATAATAAATACAATCAGCGAAGATGATTAATGCTTCTCACTGAGAGTTAACCATGACCTCTCCTCAGTACTACAGAGAGAAACACTTTGTAACAGATGCAAATGTGGGCTGAGTGCACAGGGGGAATGAAGGCAGCTGGGATGTCCTATGGCACCAGGATTTCCTGCTCCTTAAGCCAGACCTGTCACAACTACAGCACTTGGACTGAGTGCTCTTCAGAGACACATAATTCCTGTCAGCATCGGTGTTTTCCTCTGCCAAAAGGTTAAAGGTTCACAAGAAAACTTTAAAAAAAAAAAAGAAAAAGAAGGGCAGTTTGCTCCCAGGCACTTGAGGCTGTAGTGCTGCTCAGCTATGATTTGCACATTGAGACAAAAAGAGCCAGAGAAGTTCTGCACAGCGCAGTAGTGATGAACAGTGCCTGATCGTATCATTGCGAGAAGTGCTCTGCAGGACTTCCAGAAAGTCCCTGGGTTTAAAATTCTGCCAAATGTTACTGTGACCCTTGAAAAACAGGCCTGAAATTTACAGTTGATCAAGGATGGAATTTTAGGAAAAATGAGATCTTTCAGCCTGGAAGTAATTACTAGAAATGCAATAGCCATGAATATCGTTCAACTCTTTCAGGCCTCAGTGAACAATTTAAACAGTCTCAAGGCCACAGGAGTACACAACACTCCTTTCCCAAATCCTCTCCATCATTTCTCATCCCCTTCTCTTATCTTACAGTCTTGATATAGGCATTGCTGTTACTGGAGAAACATACTGCCCTGCCATGTGTATTTGAACTGGAGCTACAGGGATACGACACTTAAATGTGACGTAAAATGCCCTAAAAGGGTGGTAAAATGCAACCCTAAGTATGATGTCCTCTTAGGACCATCAGAGGTTTCAGAAAAAGTGTAGACCAGGAACTGGCTTCCAAAGAGCTGTTTAAGTTTGTGTTTTTTTAAAACATTGCAAAAGGAATAGGCTGTATGACATATTCCACCTCCTCCATACACTGCCCTGTGTAAACGTGGAGTACAAGGGAGTAGTCTTACACCAGCATGAGGAGTTCCTCCCAACATGCTTGTAGAACTCAGCTTTATGATCCATGAAATCCATGAATCCCCAAGCAAAGTCTGCATCCACAGTGAAGCAGCAGCTATTTATCAACTTTATTCAGACTCTTGGATTTACATAGACACAGGAATAAAGGATGGCTCAAATAAGAATGACTGTGAAAGAGTTATAATTTTATTGGATGGAATTATCCCTAAAATGAATAAATATTTAAATGTGAGAAATTGTATTGCAGCCACACACATTAGATGCTTATTGTCCAGTGCTGACCTTGTATTCACACCATTTTTCTTCTTCTATTTTCCTTTGCAGGTTATTTGATGATGTTATTTTCAGTTCACTTCATATGTCCCTTTATCGCTGTTCACAAATTGCTGGAGACTAATGGGACAATTCTTCAGCAATTACACTGAAATGAGCACAACAATGCCCTGCTTATGTTTCATATTTCAATAAATGGGAGCCCTGCATGCCATATTTCCCCTAGATTTTCCAATATATTAAACTTTAATAAAGATATTATTCAATGTTAGGTAAGACTACCAACACCAATGAATTCCTTTTTAATTTTTCAGTGTATAGTCCAGACGTGGCACCAGTGTGTCATCCAGTCAGGCCAGATAAGATCTAAATCGCAGAGAGGGTAGGATGCTGGCAACCAGTTTTCTCCAGCCATTCTTCCCATTTACTAACTGTGTGACTGTCTAGCAAGAAAGCTTTGAATAGGAGCAAGAACCCAGGACTTGCACACTTTGCCGAGTGCCCTAAACGCAGGTCCTGCTGGTGTCTTTCTGTGGTTGAAGTTTACGGTGCACAGCGCCCATCACTGTTTTTCAGAGATGATAGAAGAAATTTTTGAAGCTGTGCTTTGTCTGAAGATTTGGTAGAGTTTTTTGTTCATGTACATAAAACCCCCCAACTTTCTGGTCTTGTATGTTTTAGTCCTTGGAAGATTCTATGCATGTTGTCTGTCCAAGAACGTACAAAAAAAAAAAGGTTTCTTATAGGTATGTAAGAGAACTGAGGTGCAATCATTAATTTAGAAATAGGATGGAGATGATCACTCAACTTTCCTATATAATTTAATAATCTTCTTCCACAAAACATGTTTTCTATTCAGAAAAACTGTCTCACTATATATCATATGGAAGGAGCTACATAAATAAAGCTGTATTTTTCACTGAGACAAAATCTTGAAAGCATCTTGAAACCACTGAGAGCAGTTCTGATTTCTTTTTCTTATAATATTTGGTTGCATTCCTTGCTTTCAATGATTACCTCTCACAGAGCTAGAGGTGGAGGAGGGAATAAAACAGGCAGAGGAGATAACAGTGAGTGAAGGTGCTTCTGAATCTCTGTCAATGCTGTATAAAATGCATTGGTTTATACTGCCAGCTGCTTGAGATGAGAACAGAATCCCTCTTTGCACAATCCCTCTTGTAAAATGTTGAATAAACTGGAGGCACCTATAAGTAAAAGTATAATCACTGGCCTGACCTAGGTAGTCCTACCTGTTTCCCATTATTTACGTGTATATCCCTGGATAACTTACCAGGAATTCTGGAGTGAGGAGTTGTCTGCTCATGGAGACAAGCATTATTAGATGCAAAGGTAAAAATGCCCAAGTGGCTGCCACATATTGTGTCCAGTTCTGGGTCCCTCAGTTCAAGAGGGACATAGAAGTCCTAGAAAGAGTCCAGCTCAGGGGCCACCTGATGATGAAAGGAGTAGAATACCTTCCTTACGAGGAAAAGCTCATAAGGCAGCTGGGTGTCTTTAGCCTGGAGAAGATGAGACTGAGGGGTGACCTCATTAATGTTTATAAATATGTAAAGGGCAAGTGCATCAGGACAGAGCCAGGCTCTTCTCAGTGGTAGGACAAGGGACGACAGGTCCAAGCTGGAGAATGCTTAGTTCCATGAGAATGTAAGGAAAAGGTTTTTCACTGTGACGGTGACAGATTACTGGAACAGGCTGCCCAGAGAGGTTGTGGAGTCTCTTTCTCTGGAGACATTCAAAATCTGCCTGGACGCATTCTTGTGTGATTTAATCTAGGAGATACTGCTCAAGCACGGGGGGTGGACTAGATGATCTTTCAAGTTTCCTTCAAACTCCTGACGTTCTTCGATTCTGTATGATTCTGTGTGATGCAGGTTCCTAAATCAATTAGGTATTTGTTCTGTGGAATTTATTGAGTCTTCAGGGTAAACTATTTTAAATTTCTTTTGGTCTGCACGGTTGTATTTTAATGTCTTAGTCACTTGGTTTAAAAAACTTTGTCTGCTATTACTGCCTTTTTTTTTTTCTTTCATTTTTCCACTATTTTTGTCAAATTTTAATTTTTCTCTCCATCTTTAAGCCTGTTCTTTGAGCTATTTTTGGCATTTCTTTGTCATGCTGGCAATTATTACACTTCCCAGCTATGTTCAGTCTGTTTCACCCATTCCCTCTTCCAATTACTGTCCTCATCTCAAGTTTCACTGCCATAGGTTTCACAGAGAATCTCTGGCTGTGTCTTCATGTTGGATGGGGCTTTATGCAACTTGGTCTAGTGGATAGTGGCAAGGGGCAATGTGGCACAGGGGTAGGAACTAGATTGTCTTTAAGTTCCCTTCCAACCCAAACCAGTCTGCGATTCCATGATTCTATAATGAATAGCGCATATGAGTATATATTTTTTGTAACATCAGAGACCTCATGGTTGGTCTACAGGATAGAGCACTAGATGTGGATCAAGAGAACTGGGTTTTGTACATTTTGTGTTTCAACTCTTCATTTTTTGGGGGACATTTTCATTGGGCATGGGTGAAATTCATGGCATCAGAGATTCATAGAATAGTTTGTGTTGGAAGTGACCTCTGAAGGTCCACCTCCCCCTGCAGTAAGCAGGGCCATCTTCAACTAGTTCAGGTTGCTCAGAGCCCCATCCAACCTGACCTGAAATGTTTCCAGGGATGGTGCATCTACCACCTCTCTGGGAAACCCGTTTCAGTGTTTTGCTGCCCTCATCATAAAAAAAATTCGTCCTTATATTTAGTCTAAATCTACCCTCTTGTTCAAAATTAATGTATTATTCATGAAGATAAATGAGATTTCTGTTTTTTTTTTTTTTTTTTTTTTAACTTCTGGACTGTAAATTCCTAGGTAGATAGACTCCAGTTTGTCATACAAGGTAATGAATACAATGGGATACTCAACTCAGAGCAGCCATATAAATTTTGCATAAATATGGGAAAAACCCACAGTACTAAAATACTCCTGTGAAATGTGAGATGTCACTGTAGATACAGGTAATTCCTTAAGGTTTTCTCCTTTCCTTGATATTGTTTTGCACTATATTTGCTTGTTTATTTATTTGTTTATTTATTTAAGGAGGTTTGCTTTAAAAAATCAGATTAAAATATGGAAAATATTAAGTTCTAAATGCTTCATCCTACAGCCAGTTCATCAATGCTCTTGCACTGCTACTGATTCATGTGATAATGTTAGGAGAATATCTCTGCTAAATAACAGTTCTGCAGGTTACTATTTTTTTCAAAGAAACAAACCAAGTCATGGGTTGGATTTGTTTTGCAGGAAAAACTTTTAAATCTCCCCAATATCTTCTGATCTGCTGAAGGAGAGACATCTCTTCAGCTGGGACAGATTTGCACTGATTAGGTTTGCCATGTTATTTTCGGTCCAAGTTTGACTGGGTAGGAGTTATATAAAAACCAGGGAAAATCTCAGTCAGGAATTCATACACTTTTCCCTTGAACACAGCTGTTAAAAAATCCCCATGGATATTGTTAGCCTTGCTTCTAGTGCAGTAGTCACATTGCTGTTCTCAGCGTGTGCTTAGTGGGAGTAAGTCAAGCCATATTATAGCTGTAAAGAAGCCTGAGATTTAAAAATGTCCCTGGGTTATTTCATGCTATGAAGTATTCATTTTTTGAATCGGATTTGTCAGTACCAGTGGTACAGTTGATCAGCATATGCATCAGCATCACTGCAGAGCCACATTTCCTTTAGACCACAACACTTGTTTTGGAGAGATCCATCCCTGACGGGTGCATTCATCAAGGCCAAACCATTCTTTCTGAGATGGTGGAAACAGCAGGGGACATAAGGTAACCAGACAATAGTAAATGCCCCTGGAAATGAACCACTTCATGACTTTCGTCTTAGCAAGTCAGTGCCCATGGAGACCATGGATAGAACAGCAGTAGGTAGACCTTAAAGACCTTGGTGTTCCTACTGGCAAATCCAGCTGTTGTCCACTCTGGCAGAATTACAGACTTCGAGGTACAATCGGTGTTTGCCTCCAGAAAGACTTAGTCACAGAAGGAAGAAAAAATGGTCTAAAAAGTTGCAGGCAAAGAGAAGGTCTGTATGTCTTTGACTATGACAGATTTAGTTCTTAGTCAGTTTGCTTGATTACAGTACATAAACATTATATGAGGCATTAAATTGAGACATCATGAAAGGGAGCTGATTCAGAAGCCTGCCAGGTGTCTCCAAATTTAGAGTTGGAAGGTTCAGCGTTCCCCGGAAAGCTTGTCGGTCTTTCTCCTCTCCATCCCAAAAGTGCTAGCTCTCATAAAGCAAAAATTACAGATGCCTTAGGAATTAATTTGTGACATCTGGACATTTATACAATACTGATTAAACTAAGAGTAATTTCTGCCTCTTCCCACTCCTGCAGTCCCCTCATATATTTCACCTGTCAGCATCTTTCTTTACCCTAAGGCTTTCATCTTTTGTTGCTGTGAATGGTGCAGAATTCAAGATTGGTAACATTTTTTTCTGTGGTGAGCCCCTGTCTGAGGTTGAGTCAGCTTCCATTTACCCTAATATAGATCAGGAGTAAATCAATTCATTTTAGTGTGACCAATCACACTTGATCTGAACTGGTGAGGCATGTAGTGTTAGGCTCCGTATGTCCTGTTTCTGCTGTACATTCACCTTGCCATTTCTAGACCCTTCGTTGCTTGAGTTTGACAATGTCTCAAGCTTGTGGACATGATGGTCCAGCTGTACTGGCATTTAGAACTGTCTCTACTAGAACAGAAAAAGAAAGGTGCTCTGATGTTCCTGTGCTTTCTTTTCTCTTTGTTTCTGTTTTTGTTATTGAGTAGCTTTCACAGACCCAGCTCTGTTCAAAGTATAGGAATTACACTGTCAGCTAGTCTGTGCTTTAATGGGTTGCGTTAGTGTCTTATATCTGTAGCTTTTTTCTTTAGGAAATTAATCTTTCTGAAATGCTCTGTGGCTTTTGTGGGAGCAGTTTTCAGCAAAAGCAGCTGGACACGGAGAACTGTTTGGCATTGTAGTTTGTTTGTAGAAAAAGAAAAAAAAAGGTGCCCTACCTGGGTAACGAAGGAGTAGTTAACAGTGAAATATTTGCTCCAGGATGAATGACCTCAGAGTGCTCTCCTAGTCATTTCAGCTAAGCTCTGAAGCAGTGATCTTGACATAAGGCACTTGTAAACACCGGACAGTTTTAAAAATGCGACCCTAGGGTGTCTGTTTTTGCTATTGTCCGTCATTAAGTGATAAATGGAGGCAGAAAGCAAGTGAATGTTTTGCAGAACAAAAAAATACCAGAATCTGGACTCACAAAAATGTTAGTGTGTCTTCCACATTATAGATACTAAATGCAATAAGAACTGCAAAGGATTAGCAACCAAACACATGCAAAAGATTTTCATGCACATAGTATACTTATAGAATGGGCAAGTACATGCCACCAGGAGATGCTGAAGCAGCTTAACACGTGAACCTCCTGTAACTTGAAAATAACTTTATTTAGCTAAACTTCTACAATCTGGCCCAACCTAAGCTTTTAGACACATAATTAAGTGAGTATGTGAGGATTTTTCCGTTACTGAAAAGAGATTGGCAAATCCCTTCTGTTCAGTTGAAAAGTTCCCTGGCATTAATATCCCTATGTTTTCCACTTAAATTGAGAATTCAGAACTGTGGTGGATTCGCATGCTGGGTCCTGTCAAACACTTCATTCGCTCTGTCATCCACAGAAGATTTCAGAGCCATGACATCTATTCATAATACTACTTTTTTTTTTCTTTTGCTTTCTGAATCTGTTCCAGAAAGTTACTGAGTCCAATTTCTGATATGTCTTGACCTACAGACACATCATCAGTAATGAGTGCCACAGGACAAGGACAAAGAGAGGTGGAGAGAATTGCTTTCTTCCAACTCTGAACAAGAAATGTTACCAGAATTCAGTAAAAGTAATAGAGAGTGAAACAGAGCTGTAAAATTAGGTATTCAAAACAGTCAGAAACTCCATGTGTTAAGGTTGAGCGTGGAGTTTTAAAAGTATGGAAATAGCTGATATGTAACAGCATTTTTCCTTGTTCTGCCAGCCACTTTTTCTGAGCTTTATATGAGCCCTATGGAACCAAAGCTGATGATGACAGTCTGCAAGGATTATTTCTGCATGTTTTTCTAATAGGAGTTTTTCTTGGGTAATGGTAGTCGTCAGATTTGGACAAGACGTTGTTAAAATCTTTGTTACTTTGTGAGGGTTATGTCATCATAAACAAGAGGGACATTCAACATTTCTGACACTTGAATGACCCAGAAGCAGCAGAAAGAAATATGTTTCAGTGGCATTGCATGCTATGTCTGTCCCTAAAAACTGCAGCTCGTTTCCAAGTCTGATTTTAGAGTGTCATTACTGAATGCTATGTTACTATGAACTCTCTTTTGAACTGTCAGTCTTTGGCTATGAAATCGTGGCTAACAGACTTTCTGTTACCTTAGAAAAGCAAAAGGCTTCAATCCTATTTGGAGCATCATGACTTAAGCAACATTCCAAAACCAGTAGTGACATTTTCCTTGTCCCAAAGGTCTGATGCTCTGGTAGAGCATGAGATGCTCCCAGTCCCCTTCTTTACCCTGAGGCATTTCAAAGGTATACCTGCATCTCCTAACAGGGAGGTCTGTGTGGATTACTTCCACTGTACTGCTGGTAGTTTCACTGGTGCGGATTGCCAGCTCAAATACATGCATGTCTTGAGGTTTTGATGATCTACATGTTGCAAAAACAATCCCAGGCTTTGGGGTTTGTTTTGGTTTGGGTTTGGTTTTGGCTGATGAATGAGCACACCCAATTAAGTTTCATGTTTTCAGAGTGAATCATTCTTCTGTGTTCTAATCCCAACAGACCTTCCCAGAGGAAGCCAGGATAAATGAGGAGTCTGCCTTAGTCAATGAGGACTGGGTGAGGGACCAGTTAAGCCGTCTGGACATCCATAAATCCATGGGTCCTGCCGGGATGTAACCGAGGGTGCTGAGGGATCTGGCAGGAGTCATTGCTAGGCCAATGTCTGTCATCTTTGATAAGTCCTGGGAAATGGGAGAGGTGCCTGAGGACTGGAGAAAAGCAAATGTCACTCCGGTCTTCAAAAAGGGCAAGAAGGAGGACCTTGGTAACTACAGATGGCTCAGCCTCACTTCCATCCCGGAAAGGTGATGGAACAACTTATCCATGGTGTCGTCTCCAGGCACATTGAGGATAAGAGGGCTGTTAGGAGCAGTCAGCCTGGTTTTACCAAGGGGAAGTCATGTCTGACTGACCTAATGGCCTTTTACAAGGATATAATCGGATGGATGGATGATGGTAGGGCAGTGGGTGGTTTTTTTCTGGATCTCAGTAAAGCATTTGACACTGTCTCCCACAGCATCCTGGTGGGCAAACTGTGGAAGTGTGGCCTGGAGAGTAGAGTAGTGAGGTGGATTGAGAGTTAGTTGAAGGGAAGAAGCCAGCGAGTTGTGATCAATGGGACAGAGTCTGGCTGGAGGCCTGTGACTAGTGGAGTTCCTCAACGGTCAGTACTGGGTTGGATTATATGATCTTTTGAGGTCCCTTCCAACTCGTAACATTCTGTGATTCTGTGATTCTGTGACCTTACTTGTAGTATCAAGGAGCTAAGAAGAAGAGAAGGTGTAGAATCACACAGGTCAAGCTTATTCTCTGATGCAATGCTACTTAGTTTGGTTTTGACAATAAATGTTGGGTATCTCGCCTAAGAAAACGATGAAAAAAATGATAATTTTAAATTTCAGTAGGGAAAATCCTTTGCATCTTCTGGAGTGCAGTTTTTCAAGTTTTCAAGATTGAAAAGCTTGACCTTTAAGAATGACATCTTTTATTTAAGTGAATCCCTCGGCTTATCTTGTGCTCATTGTAGTAATAGTGCATTCAGCATTGAGATATCCCGTGTTAAATGAATACAGTAAACTCTCATTTGAGCATAAATATTGAAAAGCAAATATCATTAAGGACCATTGGGTATGGAAAAGTGCTTATGGTAAGCACTTTGTAGAAACTCAGCTTACTTTCCCTTTACCTTTTCATGTTCTCCTCTGAATTCTTTCCACTGAAGTCTCTGGCTGAAGCAGAAACACTTGTACAGCACAGACAATGCCACTTAAATTATGCCTCGTCACTAAATATCTCAGCCTAGTCTATCTCAAATCTCTACTAAAATGGTTCCCAGGAGTTGTAAAAGTTAAGATGATCGAAAGAATATTGCTACTTCTGTGTTGCCCTTTAAGGAAGACAATGTAAAGGAGAGGTTAACAACGTTCCTTCTGAGTTGTTTCCCATAAATACTCCAAAGGTGTTCCCTCTGCTCTGAAGCCTGTAAAAGTATTTGACCTTATTGAATAACTGAGCTGACATAAAAATTAAATTATACACTTGGTCTGTTTAAACCTCATACTGTCCCTGGCTGTTCTTTTGTCTTTGTACTTAGTTATTTCAAAATTTGTTCAGTAACAAGTTCCCACGTGGAATTTAGTCTTGACATTAGTATCAGCTTTGTGTTCATGGAACTGCCAGTCCAATGTATGTAAGAGGGAGTGAATAAGATATTGCCTGGGTACCTTTGTTTGACATTCACAGACAATCTACTTTCCATTTAAATTTCAAATTCTTCAGTGAAATGAAAGGTAATAGTGCATCATATGTGTATGTTTATTAATACATGGTGTAGTAGTATGAATTATTGAAGTATGAATAAACAGTATTACAGTTGTGATTTTTGACCAATAAGCTGAACTTTCCATTTTCCTATATGATCTTCATAACCTTATAGTGGGACTCATATATTTGTCTTTTGAAAGTGGGATAGTAAAGAGATGACTCAGCGAGATGCAAAAGATTGAGTATTAGCTTGTATAAGAACTGTGGGCTCTGAAACTGCAAATAGCTGCTAATACTGACAGTTCTGTACCTGTATTAAGTCAAATGTAAGATGAAAGTCTGAAAGTTCCTGAAAAAATAAAAAGCCTGTCTGAAAAAAATCAATTTGCTTATTTAGGAAAATAAATGTGCACTTAGGAGCTGAAGCTGAGGCATCTATATTTGAAAAGTGTGTCCCATGGTCCATGCAGCTCTTGGCTGAGCAGCTGTGGCCTTCAGCATGCAGTTAGAAGTGCTGACAGTTTCTCTTCTCTGCTACAGATGAGAGCAGTTCAGTTGCAGTAATGCTCTGCCATTTTCCTTTGTGATGTTTCCTTAAGCAACCCATAATTCACAAACATGCGTGAGACATATTCTCGTGGATAATGTGAACTCATGTATTCTCAGGGCTTAGAGGGAAAAAGCAGAGGGCATATGAATCAGGGTACAGAACCCTGGAGAATTTGCCTCTCAGTGTTGCTCAGAGGTATCCTGGATTTTTGAAAGGCAGTGATGCCTGACTTGAGCTGAACACCCAGATTTACCATAAAGCAAAACTGCAGTGTCTTACCCCAAATGACTGCAGAGATTAAACAGTGCTGGCATGCTGTATGTTTGGAACTGTTTCACTTCAACTTCTGTGTACTTCTCAAGATGGCAAAGAGGTGGAGATTTTTGGAGAGTCACATCTCTTTCACTCTATTGTCTCTTTGGATTTTTCTCCCATTACTGGGAACAACAAACAGGTCAGACTCCTCACTCGAACCAGAAAACTAAACTGCTTTGCAATTCTGTCTCAATACTCATTATAGAGGCAATTTCAGTTCCTTAGCTTTTTAACTGCACAAAAAACCACATGGTAAAATCTGATGTATGAAACTGATTCATGTAGGAAGAGCTCTGAGTAAGTATGAAAATACAATGTCAGTAGACATCCTGGAAATCATTCAGAGAAGCTCTTTCATGCTGCCTTTGGAACTGCTCAGAAGTGCTGTCAGAGTGCAGATCGGCTTAACAAACCTAGGGATCACTGACAAATCTGTGTCAGGCATTAACATACTTCAGTGGAGAGAACTGATGATGAAAGAACTAATGGCTCTGCTGAAATCAATAGGTTTTGTTCCAATAATAATTTTAAAGGGCTCCACAAGAGGGAGGTCATGTTTAAAAAAAAGAATACAAAGAATGAAAAGTAGTTTTCAGCAGCTTTTGCAGATTAATGCAGTATTTGACTGTAAATATTAAGCAAAAATTAAGGGTAATTTTTGCTTAATATTAAAACAACAGTATAAGGGGGATCAAGGATACGCTATGCATTTTCCTGGCCATAACCTAAGCACTTCATTTTTGTAAGGGTACCAATAGCAACTAATGCACTTACAGACTGGCAAAAAATAGAAAATCGCTATTATCTTCTTTCAAAGCAAGTCTATTTATCTGTGGTTTCCCTCCTCAGAAAATATGGCTGGAGTTTCCTCACTTTATGCTAAAACTCAGGCCTAGTCCTGAGTGTGTTGGTCTGCCTAAGGAACTTAAGAACCGAATCCTGCTTCCTGTATTACTGCAGAAGAATGCTCTCCCACACTATATGGGTCTTTGGCACCTTCCCATGGAATAGAGATGGTTGTTTCTGGGTGAAACGTCCATGTCATTGAGGTGGGACATAGAGTGAGCAGCCTTTTCCCCAGTGTTTGGAGAGATGAAGCCTGCAACTGAGTATTTTTCTCCTTTTTAAGCAGTCATTCTTCGCATCCCCTCACACTATCATTTCAAAGGCCTGACATGAATCAGGGTAGGCTTCTCAATTCCTTCAAAAGGATGAAGAAAGCCCTGGAGGTTGGGATACAGTCTGCAACAGTCTGTGAATTAAGCTATGTAAAAAGCTTAAAAGTTATCAACCCGTGGTAAATAATGGTATCTGTCAATTTAATAAGTGTGGCTTGCTTACATTAACGATCTTGATGAATGTTCCAAACCTCTGACTTGTTAATTCCTTTATGACACTCTTAGCCAAGTTGCTTTGTCCTGCATAACAGTTGCTGAGATCAGGGGTGGCCAGACACAATCCTGTAGCAGAGAATTACCCTGGAGAGGCTTATCGGTTATTGCCCTATTTTGCAAAGTGACACTAACATCCATTCTGTTCCTTATGGTGCTGAGGAAATGACAACCCTTTGGAGCTATCAGGTCTTTTAAGCAGCCTAAATCAGTAGATACATTTTGAGTCTGGAGGAAGAGGAAAGGCCTTAGGTCTAATCCTTCCTTTCCTCTCTTCAGCAGAACTCCTATCCACAGTAATGGGCTCAGGAACTACCTAGTAGCTTTTGATCCAGCGTGCAATCTGGAAAGTGCTTGCAGGTCCATTTGGAGAAAAGGCACCTGTCAAACAAAGAGTGGAGCATTTGACCCTCCAGGAAAGGGTTTGGAAAGGTCACATAAAAGCTACAATCTCTCCCCTGTCCCCCATTTATTTTAAATATATTTGATCTTGCTGTGCATGAGGCCTCAAATCTATAAACAAGAACACTCTTAGACTCTTTCCTGACAGTAATCTTTGGGACTTAGGTGGATTGAACCGACAAAGAGGTTTATTTAGAATAGCTCAGTATGAGATTCTGTTCTCAAAGTAATGATTTGATTTCACTGAGGGGCATGGAAGATCTTTTAAAATATGTGTTCAGGCCCACAGGTAGCAATAGGTCAAAGTACACCCAGAGCAGTTTCTAAACAACCCCTCCATGGTCTAAATGAAACCATTATGTTATGAATTGGAGATACTATTACAATCCCTCTTTTTATGCCGAGGAGCCTTCAGACCTGCTCCCTAGTGACAAAATTAACTTCAGAAAAACCTGCAAATCCTGAAAGAACATCAGAGTGGGAGCACTGGGTGGAGGCAGTGTCAAAGAGTACGAAAAGTAGGAACGAGCATTGTACTTTGATTAAACTTTTCTTCCCCTGCAGCGTGGAGGGCATCTTGTGAAAAGAACATCTCTGTAGGTGGGATTTTTTTTTTGTCCCCCAAGCTCTAACAGTCTGTGTTTAAAAATACCAGCTTTTACTTTAGGCAAAAGGAGAAGCATTTGTGTTATTAAAGAAGATGAGTTAAAGACTGTTGCTAGCAGAACAGATTTGAGCTGCATCACAGCAATGCAGCATCTGGGTTAAGTATAATAGCTAATTTGCTGGCTGTGTTAGTGGAGCTGCCTTCTGCAGTGAAATGCTTGAGCACTTGCTTTAAATCTCAGAGATCCCAGGGTGGCTTGAACAGCAACATCTTCCATAATTAATTGCATGTGTAATGCAGTCCATTTGGGAGGTCTGTGATTACTTGCCTGTATGTTACCCGAAGACATTACAATATCAATAGCACTACTAATTTTAATTAAAACTTTGAAATGTCTGCCTGTTGAAATATTCATTATTATCACTTGATTATGTTGTTTTGTAATCTTCTGCACTCTCTCTTCATTACTGATTATCAGGACTATGCAAAAGTATGACACTTGAAAGCACATACCTCCTCTGTAAGGGCAACAGGATTCAGAGATGAGTTTTAATTTTGTTTTTATTAAGAGACAAAATAATCTCCCCCTCCTCAAAGTACTCAGAGTCTCTGCAATACTCAGAACAAACCCACTCTGTCATGCCCTCAATCCTACAGCACAACTGAGCTCCAAAGTGCTGACTGAAATTGAAGGCTCATGCAGTAGTTTCTTCATTTATTTATTATTGCTAGATTTCTTCTTGCAGATCCACCTGACAGGGGTGAAAATTGGAATGCTCATATATCCCAAGTGGACGCATCCTATGTCACAGTTTGCAGTTGTAGTCCAATGTGTTGGAGCAAAGAAATTACACCTTAGGAAACACTGTATGTGTGTGGTTCAATCTGCACTGCTTCTAAGAATCATAGAATGTGTTATGTTGGAAGGGACCTTTAGAGGTCATCTAGTCCAACCCCCCTGCAGTAAGCAGGGACATCTTCACTAGATCCGATTGCTCACAGCCCCATCAAGCCTGACCGTGAATATCTCCAGGGATGGGGCCTCCACCACCTCTCTGGGAAACCCGTTCCACTGATCTACCACTCTCATAGTGAAGAACTTCTTCCTAGTATCCAACCCAAATCTGTCATAAAGTAAAAGAACCAAATATCTATACTGTTGAAACCCAGGACATTGTTGATCAAAGGTAGAACAACAGAAAGTGGCTTGATCTGGGATTTCTCACATTATTTCTTCGAACAAACATGAAGAGGGAATCTGTTCTGGCCGCAGCATGTGCACATGAAAAATCGCACACCCAACTAACCATGTTTCTGCTCATGAATGAGAGAAAAGCTGTCTCCAACCTTGAAGATAAAAGGGTTGAAATCTTTGAGTGGACATCTCATTACTTCAGCAGTTAAGTAACTGGCTTGACTGCATTTTTTTCCAAGAAGCATGGTGATTCACTTAGGCTGCAGTGACAGAAAAATTGTTAATTCAATTCCATAGAGTTTGCCTTTAAAAGGTTCTAATCTAGTATGCATAAACAGCAAACTCTCAGGAGATCACTGAAAGTCTATAAAAATGGATTTTCATAATCTGAAACTCTGCCTGTCTCAAAGAAAATATTTTTTACTTCAACACAGTATTTGTGGATCATTTTTTTCCCTATTAGTTGTTGGGAATCTTATTTTCCAAAAAACTCTCCACCCCTCCCCACCTTGGATTCTTTTTTCTAAAAAAGTCCTTATCTTAAACTGCATCTATTGGGATGGACAAAGGAGTTTCAGTGAGCTCTGTTCAGGCATCGGAGATAATTTTAGAAAACAAACCACCCATTCAACTGGAGTCATGAGAAAATGTTAAAGAAGATTGCGGCCTCTGACTAGCCAGAATATAGTGCTCTGCGGGCATTATATAACAGATCCTAGGCATCTCAAAAGCCACAAACACACACAAAAAAAAACCCCTTCAACATTAATGGAGCAAGAAAAAGGTTGTGAATAACTGCTGCCAATAAATAGTAGTTCCTTTGGAAGGAAGAATGACCTCAAGAATAGAAATAAAATGTGCTGATGCTCACAGACCACAGAAGGTAAGAATCAGACTGCCAACACTGCAAAAAATTCCGTAGCAGCTGATATTTTTATATACTATATAAAAATAACTACCACAATTTCTTTGTCCCATCAGTAATTTTATTGCTTTAATTGTAATCAACGTGATAGTGGTTATTTCCTTAGTGACCTATGCAACAAAATATTAGGAAGATGGTTTTGCAGACTATTGAAGAGATAATTTAAAAGTAATTGTCCACTGTAATTGCTATGATATATAATATTCATAGACTCAGCAACTATCAGGCCTTAAGAGATGATCTGTGATCATTTGCAGCACATCACGCTGCCTTAGAACTTCTCCAAATGAAGGAATCTCCCTTGTATCTAGTGTGGGTGTGCTCAGCCTGGAGATATCCGCAGCCCGCATTTGTGGGTCATTTGGGATGGGTTGTAACCTGTATGGACTATTCCAGAAAGCCAGGAACTTTTCTGACTTGCCCCAGTGCTCAGGGAGAGGCTTTGTGGGGTATGAAGCAGCTCACTAGAAGTCCAAGATGGTTGGGGCACTGGTGCCTCTCTGTCAGGCAGTGCACACTGGTGGCAGAGCCCTGTTTGAAATGGGGACAAAAGCAAGACTGCAAACCCAGAGGCAATATCATATTGGATTATATCTCATTTAGATTTAAAGTTGTCCGGTGTTGACATGCTGATTGCAACAGGAGACTAAAAATACTGGCTGGTTACTGATATATTTCTGAGTAGAGCTCAGAAAGTTTGTCATAACATATTGATAGTTTTAAGTTTAACCAGGACAAGTGTTGGATTCTGCACCTGGGAAGGGGCAACCCTGGCTGCACATACAGTCTGGGGGATCAGATGCTGGAGGCCAGCCAGGCTGAGAGGGATTTGGGGGTCTTGGTCGATAGCAAGTTAGCCATGAGCCAGCTGTGTGCCCAGGCAGCCAGGAGAGCCAACCATGTGCTAGGGTGCCTCAAGCATGGCATGGGCAGCTGGTCCTGGGAGGTGATTGTCCTGCTCTACACTGCGCTGGTGCAGCCTCCCCCTGAGTACTGGGTGCGGTTTTAGGTGTCACAGTACAAGATGGACATAAAACTACTGGAGAGTGTCCAGAGGAGGGCAACGAAGATGGTGAAGGATATGGAGGGGGAAGTCTTACGAGGAGAGGCTGAAGTCCCTTGGTTTGTTCAGCCCGGAGAAGAGGAGGCTGAGGGGAGACCTTATCATGGTCTATGGCTTCCTGGCAAGTGAGAGCAAAGGGGCAGGTGCCAATCGCCTCTCTTTGGTACCAGTGATAGAACCCGAGGGAATAGCATGAAGCTGTGACACGGGAGGTTTAGGTCGGATTATTGTTCTTTACTGCGGGTGCGGTCAGGCACTGGTACAGGTTCCCCAGGGAAGTGGTCTCATCACAGAACTTGACTGAGCCCAAGAAGTGTCTGGACGCTGTCCTCAGTCCCATGCTCTGACTTGTCTGGCCCTGTGTGGAGCCAGGAGTTGGACTTGATGATCCTTGTGGGTCCCTTCCAACTCAGAATATTTTATGATTATAATATTCTATGATTCTACTGGATCTTGTACCATTGCCAGGTATACAGAAGAGCCAGGTATTGTGAAATATCTCTTAGGCATTATGGCTTTCATATTGCCAAGTAATTTCCATTTTGTTAGGCTAAAGAGGTGAATTTGAGGTTGTGTGATACTGGTACTTGAACAGAGGTACCATTTTAGATGCTCTGATATATCTTGCCTGGCCTCCAGTGGTTCCTGTAAGTCTTCTTGTAAGTACTGGGTCATACCTGCCATCTCCTCCCAGGTGTTTCGCATTGTAACCCTACTGGTAAATTCCTTTGTTTAGAACAGACCTAACTATGAGACTGGGATACTCCTCCCCTCCCCTTTGGGACAGTCAGGCCTCTTCCAGATTCAGCAAGTCAAAATAAGTTACTCATAATAATTTCTCTTTTTTAAACACCATCTCAGGGCTGTGAGGAATTACAATTTATGTAATAATGATGGTTGCTGACAGTGTAAGAAGCCTGTTAAAAGGAGATTAAAAGTTACAGGAAAAGGATAAAATACTTGCAGTTGATATGGGAACTGGTAAAAGGCGCTATCAGATGCCAACTGTATTCTGTGTATCAAAGATTCTTTGAAAATACCAAAGGCAAACACAGGTGAACTGCAGAGTCATGGTGTCTAGAAAAGAGTGTGAATTGAGCCAAATGATAAACAAAAGTGGAATAAGGATGAAGATTTTGAATAAGATGCAAAGGGGAAAAAAGCAGTAAGCAGTTTTTGGGGTGGTGGGCTTTTTTTTTTTTGTGGTGGTTTGTGTTTTGGTTTTGGTTTTTTTTTCCCTTCCCCTCCAAATTGATTAAAAAAAAAACCAAAAAGCATCTTACCAGAGAGCTTGTTGGATAGACAGATTGTCAGGACATAAAGGGAATGATCAGAGGTGATCAGTCTTTAGCAGAAAAGACAAATGAGTTGTTTGCTTCAGTGTTTTCATGAAGATGGTTGTGGGGGAATCTTTATAAAGAAAGAGCATGAGGACTTCTTAAAATGAAGTGTCAAGTTAAATTTCTCAAACTGAAATGGTTTTAGAAAAATAGATAAAATGAATAGCGATGCATAAAAAGAGCCAGGTGATATAGTTTCAAACATTTGAACAGAGCTTTAAAATGAAATTGTGAATCAATTGCAATAGTAGACAATGGTAATGTAGTTGCCTAAATCATTCCCAACATTAGGGGACTATAAAACAGCAGGTGACAAAGGAGCTGTAGAGGACTATGGACTAGACTTTGATTTTCCTACTAAGTATACAAAAACATAATAAACAACAAAACTAAGTAAATAGAATTCAAGAGCACTGGTTTGTCTCGTATAAATACAGGAATATGACACATGGCAAAGAGTTAGCAGGGCTTTCATATAGGGAAGTCACGCCTCACAAATAACCTAGTGTTCTTTGAAAGAGCCAGTGATATATGAATATAATTACTGAGTTGATATACTTGGATTTCCAAACAGCTTTTGACATGATCCCTCATCAAAAAGGTTTAAGCAAACTAAGCTGTCTCAAGATAAAAGATAAATTCCTCTTGTGGTTTAATAAAAGCAAATATGATAGGAAATGCAAAGATGGGAAAATGTGATTATGTGATTATGTGAAAGGAAACAAAAGGTACAGATAAGGAGAGTCATTACAATGGGTGCTGCCGCTCAGGAAGTCTAGCTATTCAATATATTCATAAATGACCTAGAAAAGAAAGTAGATACAGGGTAACAAATTTTGCTGCTGATGAGATATTATTCAAGGTACTCGACTCGCAAATTGACTTCAAAGAGTTACAGGAGGATTTCATGATACTGAATGACTGGACATTAAAATGGCAGATGAAATTCAAGGTCAATATATGCAAAGAGATGCACATGAAGAAACACATCCTTAATTGTACATGCAGAATGATGGCTCCTAAATTAGCTATTGCCTCTCAGGAGAGAGATCTTGAAATTATTGTAGCTGGTACTAATAAATGCTCAACAGTGGTCAGAGGAGCAAAAAGTATGATAAGAATGGTTAGGAAATGAAATGAGAACAAAATATAAACTATTAATATGCCACTTTATAAACATGTGGTGTACCACATCTTGAGCAGTATGTATTGTCCTTGTTTATGGGTTTTTTTTGCAAGAGGAAAGTGGAACTAAAAAGGTCAAGGGAATGTAATCACAGAGATGGAACAGCTACTTTCCAGAAAAAAAATGTTTGGAAGAGAGATGACTCAGGATGATATTATGTGCATATATATATATACACACATACTATATATATATAATCTAAATCTAAAATAATAAATGTCACGGAGAAGATGTATGGAGAAAGTTTACTCCTTTGCCTTCATAGTGCATCATATAGAGGACATGAAGTAAATATAGCAACTAGAGGCAGAAAAATAAATAAAAGGAACTACATTTTTATACCACGTGTAATTGAATTGCAGCACTCCTTATGGGGTATGTTGTGGTGATCATATGAAGCTGGATTCAAAACCCACTGAGAGTGTGAGCTATTGAGCGCCACAATGCATCTCATGAATTCCATCAACTGAACGTTGTTGGAGTGAGACAGAGGAGATACCACACAATCCTTGCCTGGCCTTCAAATATCTCATTAGTTTCAGCTGTAAAGAGGAGATACTGAGAAAGGTTTACTCTCCTTCTTACCTGTTGTAGCTATGTTTTGTTCCCTAACTCTTACTATTTATCTTCTGATAAAAGCAAGAAAATCCCTTCTTACTAGGCACTTTGCAAGCACAGGGCGATTCACTCTCCTTGCCATGAAGGGCTTACTTGAAGGCCTTGTTAAAACAAAGTTTTACTGTTTTAAAGATAAGAAAGTTGACCTCAGCAAGATTCCAAGGTTGTACAGAGAGCATGTTGTAATGTGTTGTTAGTAAGATCACCCTTGCACTCCAAATGCGCTTAGGAAATATGTCTCAGTTGCACTCCAAATGTGCTTAGGAAATATGTCTCAGATTTTAGTCATGAGCCTTTTTAATTATCTGGGCCTTGCTTGGGTTCATCATTCTAAGTCATTTAGGACTACAGTCTTATTAATTATACACCAACTTTCTGTATCCATTGATTTAATTGTAGAATATTACCTCATTAAAGACAACAAAACCGATCAAAACAAAGGATAATTTAATGCACGTAATTGAATCCTTCAGCTTTTAATCAAATTAATCATTGATTATTAATTAAGTGAAATGGAAAGCACTGTCAGCTTAAGAGAGGAAAAGCAGATAGGTATGACCTAAGGCTTTTTGCAAGCTGTCTTTGGGCAGGAGGGGGGATACTGGAAAACTCACAGGTGTCCACTGGTGGGAATCCTGATGCTGTTGGGACAGGCACACATTAAGTGTCCAAAACAGACACGGACTTGGACAAACATGACAACTCTTGTCAGCTTCTGCTCTGCACAGTCTAGTCCCAAACTGGAAAGCAGGATTAGTCATTTCCCAGGTGATTCACCTGTGTAATGCGCTTGATGGCACTTCAACTCTTAGAGAAATTATTTCATGAATATCGGTATTTTAAATTGCTCAGTAGGCAGGTTGTGCTGTTAAAAATGTATCTTCAGTCTCTTTTATGTTCCTCCTTTGTTGGGGGATGGCTAGCAGTACAAGGCCACGATGCTGCAGAGTATCTCTGGCCTGAAGCGAAGTGCTGAGTGAGCGGAACAGCATGAATGTTATCAGGTCCGCGTGACCTTGTGGCTGAACACTAGATGAAAATAGGAGGCTGAACATCTGGGCCTGGACCCTCAGATAGGTTGTAACCAAGCCATAACAGAAGATACTAACCTACGTAATGCCTAACCAATCACTACTGGCAAAACCAAGATGTTATCCAATCCTGTATGATTACGCTTAAGAACAAACCTATATAAATGAACTACTAACTAGCAATAAATCGGAACAGATACGATAACTCTATGAGTAAATGTCTCTGATTCTGGCTCACCGCGACACTCCTTTTTTTTTTTTCTACTCAGGATTGCACAGGATGAGATCTCTAGTGTTCCACAGTTTCCTAAACAAACAAACAAATTGTTTGAATTTTCACCTTTGCTTTTATTCTCTACTGTTCCTAAGTTTTTTCTAGGTTAGTCTTGTATTGTTGAAATTTCCTGAAGATATTTCATTTAATAGGAAAAAACATAAAACCTTTTTCATTCCTTTTTCTCCTTTCTAGCCCCTTTCCTTGAACATGCCATTGTCACAACCAGTCTTACTTTTTTTCCCCCTTTCTTTACTGCCTTTTTCCTTTTTCTGTAGCACACCTACTGTGAAGTTCTTTCTCATCCCAGCTTCTCCTGTCATTTTTACCTTTGTCCTGGTGCTGTGGGAGCAGAGTGTTCAGGTTCACCATGCTGGCAGTGTCTTTTTTTCTCTCCTCTCATCTTTATTGCCTTTGAAGAATGCAAGAACTGCTGCACAGTACCTTTACCCCATGAACCTCAGAGACCCAAAACAGGTCAGGACTTCTTAGCTGAAAGGAACAGATAGCAATGTATACTATTTCATTAATCAGTGTCTGTGATATGACCACACACATACAGTTCCAATGCAATTAATGTTGCAGATCAACAGTGTGTTGAAAAAATTGTAAGGCAGGTATGGAAGTCAAACGGTTTCCTTCCCTAAAAAAAAAAAATTAAAAAATTATGACCAAAGACCTTCATGGTAAACACAACTGTAGTAATTCCAATCCCAGATCCTATTTTCCTTCCTTTGGTTACTGAAATATAGCTCTTAAAATCTAAGCCACAACCTGTGGCAAAAATACAGAATATATGTTATGAAAATGCCCACTTGTATCTCAAATGTTACGATTTGTATGATTAGGATAGAAAATCAAAGGTAATATTAGTATCTGTGAGATGATTCATTATTTTGCATGCAGTCAATAGACTTGCATGACACTGCATGCTTCATATAGTAAACTAGCAGGTAAAGGAAAATGAAGACAGCCTTTAAAAAGTGTAGGAGTACTAAAATTTGGTGCTAAATCATGGTAATTCCCACAAACGTTCAGAGACTTGGGAAATTTCAACTTGAACCACTGTTAGAGTGGTTCACTCAAAAAAAAAAAAAAAGCCTGCCAATTTTCCTCTTTTTTCTTTATTTTACTGTAACAAGACCGGCACTCCAATTTGCCTCTCTCTGGATATAAATCCCTGACCAAATCTTTCAAAGTAAATTATCATCTGAAAAAAGAAAACCGTAACACTGCATGCAAATAGGGCTTCTGAGGAGTAGAGAGGGAAAGATCCTGTGATTTTATGAGACACAGTAGTGCTCATATTGTCATTGATCCATCCTCAATAGAAGGCTCATCTACTACTCTAAAAGAAGGAAGCAGAACAATAAAGCCAACTAAATAGCTACAAGCTTGAAGGGAGAAAGATTTGGAATGTCTTGGCTGAGTGTGGTTGCTTCTGATTGCTTTTCTGTCTTGAGGTGGTCTAGCTCTTTGATGCTGTTGTTAACAAAAACCCTTTCAGATATGTATTATTACATCCGTCTTCCAGGTCAGAATAACTAAGAAAAATGAGAAAAGTGACTTCCTAAATTATGCAGTGAACCAAACCCAGTGTTGGAAATAGAAGATACATCTTGGCTCAGTGCCTGTGGGAAATGGTGAGGAAAGAGCTTTTCTGTGCTATAAGTACTTGATCACCATGAATGTTTTTTTCTCAAAGCAAACATCTGAGGTTCTTTATCTTTCCCTTGGTGACGTTCTAGAGATGTGCATGAGGGTTTAACATCTTCAGAAAGCTCTTTGAAGCTGTAGTGCTGTAATGTTTTCTATGAAGCTAACCAGATGTACGATCATTCTGGCCTCACTGAGGAAAAACTTCATGGCTGTGGGCTGCACACCAGGTTTGGATCTCAGGAGGTCAGGATCTTCCTTTCCCTGTGGCACATTCATGTTGTGAGATTTGTTGCACTGAGTAACCCTCATAAAATATGGGGTCAAGCCTTGGTCCTGGTTCAGGATTCAACAGGTATGCCAAGCTCTTCTATTTTTATATTCAGAAATATATCCACCATGTTTTGAATAAGCTATAAGTTAGAGTTGAGTTTTGATTTGTAACTATGATGTGTTACAGCAATCAAGACTAACAGTCAGCAGCCAGCTACTAATATGATGATACAGGTGTTTAAAAATAGTTAGAGGATGGCATTTTACTCACCCATGACTCATTATGGAAAACTGAGGGTAGCATGTATCAGAATGTGTTAAGAATTATAGGAGAGCAGCCAAAGACTGAATCAAAAGTGATGACAAAAGAGTGAGAATACTGGTGGTAATCCAGCCAGTGTTCTGTCAATGGACAATAAGGGGTTGTGACAATTGCCAGGCTCCAGAGGTGACTGGTGCTCTCTGAAACAGTTGTTGCTTCCTATGTCATTCCACCTTTTTTTTTTTACTAATGTTCCTTTTGAGCTTTGCCTTTTGTTCTGCTGACCTCTCCTAGCCCACATTGTTAAGTGCTATGATTTTGTGATTCTGTGATCCTATGCCATGATTTGGAGCAGTTCTGCTGGCAAAATCAGAGGGTTTTGTTGAGCTTCAAGTACAACATCCTTGCTCAGGTTTGGTTGACAAGGTGTCAGGATTGAAGGAGGTAAGGCAAAGAAAGACTTGGAAACTGTTCTGTAATTAATACCAGATCTGGTTCTTAGACTGATGCCTGCAAACTGCCCAGTGAGAGTTAATTTTCACAGCTGTAAGCACATCTTCCAAAGTTTTAGGTGATCAGACTTTTGTCTTTCAATAAAATGAAATTGCAGAAGGGAGTCAGAGATTCTCTTCTCTGCAAGTCAATCAAACTGCAGAGAGGGATACTCTTAATTTTCACCAACCCCAATTCAGCAAAACAACTCCGATTGTTTAAGAAGGAATGCACTGTGGGGCACAAGTACCCAGGAAAGGGGGATATTCCCACACTGGTGTCTTGCTCAGTCAGTGCCTTGTGCAACTAAACAGTGGTTCAGGCTTATGACACTGAATGGGGATGATGGGTAAAATGCTGCTCCACTTCCAGGCAATGAGAGCTTTTCTTTTGCCTTTATTGCAGCCAGGTTTTATTTTAAACTTTAAAACTTAAACCCATAAACCTCTTTTCACTTGGAATCATTGTTAGTAACAGTTGAAACAATGTGAAATCAATATTTGACACAGGAGTTCTGAACTGCGTAAGTTGGAAATATGCATCTAAGTGAAATATTTTATATTTCTTTGATGGCTTTAATGTTATATAAAGAAATATGTTATTAAATTTCTGTTATTTTAATAAGTTTTTTGTAATATACATACCTATGAACAGGATGTTGTCTTCCTGGCATAAATCATACTTTTGCATTCAGTTTGTTCCATTATTTTCTCTTATTTGTATGGATTCTTGAAATTTTGATGCAAACACTTCTCAAGTCTCAAAAGACCAGCTACTGTAGCTATATATATGGAACCAAATTAGAAATAAATTAAACCCTCTGCTGCTTGCCCTTCTCACCACTGCCTGCTATATTGTAGTGGCAGTATGGAACTTGTTTATCACTGCAAGAAGCAGCTATTAAGAAAAAGGAGACACCCTCCTTACCTTTGTGCAACTTTGTGCAAACAGAGTTGAAAAGCAATGTAGTACTGAGCTTTTTGTTCCCCAGGGAAGTGAGTGAAATGATAAACATTTAAAGGCCTGTGCAGAAAAGCAATTGAGACACAAATAATATGCGCTTTGTTTCCTTAGTTGATTTTGAATGTCTTGTGGCAAATTATTTTATAAGTAATAGAGATGATGTAGTGATAGCACTGCTATGGCTGTGTTTCGCTAAAGCCACATAGGCACAGTTCTCAGTCATTTAATTAGAGGAGAAAGGACAATGGAGAACTTTCCAGAAAAGTCCATTTACCTCCAAAGTGAAAAATTCAGGCTGTGAAAAGATAAAACACAAACATTTTCTGACATGGTCTTGTTGTCACATATCAACTAAAACAATCACCAGGATTTAGTGGTTGGTGACAGTGGAGGACTGGTAGGAGTGAAAGGTGAGGAAAAAAGAGGAAAGGTAAGGAAAGGTAGCCTCTATGAGTGAGATATAGGTTTTAAAATGTTAACATCTCTTCAAAATGTTCTAAAAATTTAAATTGTATTAAACATTTCCAAAAGTCACATTCAATATCCCTTACTTAATTCCAGTAGATTAACATCTGAGTTGAAAATGTTAGTGAATTGTTCTTTATTTCTGTGAGTGTAAGTTATGAATTTACTAATATTCACCAAATACCTTTCATGCTGTAAGTTACTTGCAGATGCTCCACTGATTCTGAATCTGATTGTGCTGGTTTTCTCGCTTGGTGTAGGAAGAAATAGCAGGTGATGACACAACTCCTCTGTTTCCCAAAGCACACACAAGCACCCTGTCTTCATATATATGTCAATTTAAGTTTTAACACATTCTGAGCCCACTAGATAAATTAGACAAAAATACCAAGGAATAAACAACATGTATACGCTAGACCTAACTAAGAATTCATCATTTGAAAGACTTAGTCAATGACTGCTGTGATGGTATACAACCCATTTTAAGATGCTGCAGTGCAATGGGGTTGCAATTTCTTTTATTGAATTCTTGGTCCTTTTGTGGAGATTTTGCAATGTCATTGAAGCACCTGTTTGGAAAATTTTATCTAAACTACTCATACTAAATGTAAACCAAAACAGGATAATCTTAACCTACCAAATTTCATGAACTGAAATACAGAAAGGGAGTCCTGAGGAATACCTAGGAAAGATGCTGTGAAATGTGAAAAGAAAAGCAGGGTTTTCAAAATAGGATATTTTCTTGCCTGCATATCCTGGGCAAATGAGAATTTGAACAAAACACCACTGGAACTTCATTCTTGGAACCAACCATCTGAACCAGTGGGTACCCCTAAGCCTCCACATTGTCACCAGTATTTGGGCTCCAGAGCACATGGCAATCACCTTGAAGTACCTTGTAGGAATTGCTGAGGTGTTCTTTTGATCTGCAGGTTCACTGCCTGCTGAAAAGCTGCACTAACTCAAAAAATAATGAAGAGGTGTAGAAACATTTAGACAAGACTGTTTACCAGAATCTGGTATTGACTATGGACACCCAAACTTGGAGCTGCTGATGGGGCTTCGACATGTTTTCTGTGTCAACATTTTAGATGTTTATAATGTTGCATTTACTGACCCAGAAATTCTCCTGTTCAGGCTCAGAATAAATATTTATCAAGAACAGTAAATTAATTTTAGAAAAAGAGTTTGAAAGCTAAGCAAAAGCATTAATCAATCTGGACTGTGAAACCCCCCTGATTTTTTGATTCTCATGTTACTACTCAATAAAATTGGAGAAGCTTTTTTTTTTTTATAGCTGTATGACTTTGACAGCTCATTATTTTTTGGGTGAATAGGAAACTTCCAGAAAATGTGGCAGGTAAAACACTTCACCTGCTCTATTTCATGGCTTGTAAAGGAAAATGTTGGAGGTAGCAAGAGCATTAGTCTGTTGCTGGACACTGGGAAGGAGCAGTGCCTCTCAGATGTCCAACCTACAGCCTTCTTTTTTCTGAAACAGCAATTGGGAAGCTTCATCTTTTGGTCTGCTTCCGGTGAAGGAGTTGCTGATGTCCTTTCTCCATCTCCTTTTCTGAGACCTTGTCTATGGCAGAGGGACTGTCCAAGGAGCTGTGGGGCACCAGGCTGGAGAAGGCTCTGAGCTGCCAGTTTCAGCTGGCTCTGAGACCTGTGGGGATGACTGATGCCTTCTGGGGAGCACAGAGGGCTGGTCAGGAGCCACTGGGGGTGAATGGCAGCTGTAGGAGGAAGAGAAATGGCACAGGCAGGTGGAGGGGATGAAGCTGGGCACACAACTGGAAGCACACTACTGGAAGGAGGAGGCTTCCCTGAGGGACCCATGCTGGGATTGGGGCTGTGAGTGACCCACATTGGTACAGGAACACCCCACTGGACACCCTGTGCTGGAGCAGAAAATTAAGAAGCCAGAATAGAGAAGGAGAGAAAGGAAGCAGCAGGAAACTGATGCTCAAGAACAGCACCCTCCTGGAAAGGCTGCCAGCCCTCCAAAGGCAGCCGGGAGGTGGGCATGATGCACTGAGAGCAAGGGAAGTTGGGAGGAGAGGCCTTGGGCTGAAACCTAGCACTGTGAAAGGAGAGGCACTTCTCTTGGTGTTTGTTTAATTGTTTGTCTTCCTGTTTTTCTTAATACTTGAATCAGTAATTAAAAATTGATGTTAATTGGCAATAAATTACATTAAGTGCAATTCCCCAAGCTGAAACTGTTTTGCCCGTGGCAGGTCCTTATCCTGAAACATTTGCTTCAGATGGTGTTTCTGAGGAGGTGTTTCAGGGATGAAGGATGCAGGGTTAGAAATGACCATGAAATTATGGAGCCTTCTCCAATGACATTCTCACGGTCCTCAGGTTAGAAATGGCTGTGTTCCTCCTTCTCCTTTCCTCTTTCCTCTGCCCTTCTTCCTCCCTGTTCCTCATTCCCTTTCTTTCCCTGTTAGGGAAGGCAGTACCACCCCTCCCCATCCCTAAGAAAGCAACTTTGGTGACAGGTTGCCAAGTAGGTATGCAACAAGGAGAAACTTCTTCAGAAATGATATGTTGGAGATTCTCAAGGTGTGGGAGGGCCATGTCCTTGAAACTGTTACAGGACATGGGGTAACCTTTGAGGATGGCTGCATGCTGCTAGTGTTGTATTATGAGTTTTACATCTTTATTTAAACTACATTATTAAAATAAATGTAATCTACTATAATGCCTTGTCTGTTTCTGCGCTGAGTACACTTGGCACAGGAAAAAAAAAGATGCACTTATTATCTGTCTGATGAATAAATACAAAAATAAATCCTTATTATGAAGCTTGCTTACATAGGTCCCTTTCAGATATTAAACCATTAAATCTTGCCTCTAAACTACATTATTCCCCAATGGAAACAGAAATTTTCACAACGTGGCATTTCATGCTGCACATTTGAATTTATATAAAGTAAGGCATGTGGTGTTCAACATACATCAGTAAAAGCCTTTGATTTATATTTTCTAGAACTAGGTCACATAAAGCATTCATTTTAAGATGAGGGCATGTATGCGCCTGCTTATAATGACATCTCTAGCTCTGTGTGAGAGTATATAGCCCTGTTAAGGAGATATTTGTCAAATAAAACAATGGCATATTATTTTTTTTCTGAGTTAAAGGGAATAATTGCTCATGGTTTATATGAAGCCATCAGTAATACACAGCTTCTCCACTACTGTTCTTCACCCTGTAGGAATCCCTGTAAGTTTACCCCCAATGTCTGTTACTATCTTGGTGGTGGTTGATTATTCTGAGAAAAAGCGAGGTATGGTGGGAAATGGCCTCCTGTGTCACAGAGTTAGGGACTCTGTTACTGTAGATAGCAGATAGCCATGCTATATAACATCTTTTCATTTCATCCTTCCCTGTGTTAAAGCTCTCTGCTTTTGCTGGAATGCATTATTCTTTAAGAAAGTATTCTACAGCCTCCCTTTGCTGAAGAATAGAGCCTTTTTCTCTTCATGGAGCTGTCAGATAAATGTTAATGCTCAGTTTATACTCATTAATTCATGCACATACAGAGACCTTTAATTTAAAGAGCTCCAATTCTTCCTGTAGTTTATCACAAATTACGTTGTACTTACAAAGCACAACCCAAATCTACTGCCAAACTTTATAAACTTGCCTAAACCCCATATTTTTTTAATTATCATCTAATAAAATAGACATTTGATTCCCCCACACAACTTTGCGGCCCTTGCATTAGTCCCTCGTAGCCTATGTTCGTCTTCTTTGAACACTGATGTTCAAAGCACTATAAATGAATCCAAGGCAGTGCCTTGTTCAGAGCAGTAACGCTTCCCTGCTACTGAAATATTTCACCTGAACTTCATCAGCAGATCATATTTTCCTTTTTTCTTGCCTCTATTACAGAAGAAGTAATTTTATGTCTGATTAAATCAGCAAATGCAAATACTATTAAAATAACAACATTGAGGAAGTCATACATTTTTAGGTTGCTAGTGTTAGTAAGGGGTTAATTGGGTTGTTCTGATAGTTTCTCTTTTTGGTGCTGGGCACAGATGGTGTTAGGTGCAGTCAGTGCTCAGGAGCAAAGCAGCTGACTGATTGATCTCTGTGAGGAAGTCCAAAATCGGGAACTTTGCCCTTTGGGCTGACTGAGCCTAAGGAACTGAGAAAATAATGAGTGGAGGATAGACAGAGAAGGTGTGTGAGAGAGTTCATGGTTTTGTGTGCACCACATGCTCACGAGGAGACACTTTCTCTGAGAAATGCAAACTCAATCACTTTTCTTAATTGACTCTTCACACTTGAAATAATTTATTTTCCCGTTTGTTACTGGCTGTGTTTTGGCTTCCCCTCTTGCACTGAGGAGTGGAGCTGGAGGTCTGGTCCCAAATGCTTTCAGCTGAATCAGCTGTTTTTGGACTCTGCCCATGGGAATGCAGCAATGAGATACAGTAGGTGTGAGTAGGTAATGCAGTGAGACAGAACTCCCTTTAAATTGGGACTGAACTGAATGAATTAGCGGGAATGCTGTTAAAATTTGGGCTTGTGGCCTATTTTTCTCTTGCATTTCACCGAGGAAGGGATAGTCTAGTAGTCATTTTCAAGCTTTAATGAGCCCCTACCTTCTCCTAGTTGAACTCAGAGGTAGGAAGCATCTCAGAGAATAAATGTCAGCAGCCAAGTTTAATTAGACTATGTGAATGATAAACATTTTTTTCTAGAAAAATTGATCTTAAAGATATATTGGGCTGAAAGGTTATTCACACTGGCACAGAGAAGTCCGAGTGACTTAATTTTATCCTGGAGAAGTACCTTAAAGGCACTAATCTCACAGGGATGGATTTGGAGTTTGCCCTATACATAGGACTCAGTGTCTATAGATACAGATAACCTGGAGGATATCTGTAAAGGAGATGTAGAGCATGGATGTCCCATTGGCAAGGGTAGCTAAAGCATACCTTCCACATTTGAAAATGCTCAGGATGGATTTCTTGCCATCAAATGTCTCCAAGCTCAGACTGCTCCAGAGGGAGCAAGCAATTAACATAATGAACAGTGGTTTTTTTAAAGACATTTACCACCTTTCAGGCATGTAGTTGTTGGAGGGGAATTGTGAGAGGCAGCACTTTGGAGATGTTATGAAAATCATATGTGGTTTTTAGATGGCATATCACAGCCTGAAGCAGAGGCTCCAGAAAAAAAAGGCATTAGGCTCTTCCTTGTGTCCATTAAAAACCTGATCTTTTCTGCTCGCTTATTCACATTAATGAAGAGAAAAAGTGAGACTGAACACACACCTACTGGATAGTCCCAGAATCCAGCAGGAAAGTGACTCGAGGCTCCTTTCCAGTCCTCAGCTGTCCAAATCCAGCCCAATGTTTGATCTCATCCACAGGAGGTTGCAGAGGGGGTAAGACTTCCCAGCAGCTGAGTGAAGGTAGCTCCTCTTAACATTTCAAAGTTTATACTTTTGGTTGTTTATTTTTTTTGTGTGTGTGTGTGTGATCTGAGCTCCTGTTGAGCAAACACTCCACTGTTGATAGATATATACTTTCCTTTTCTCTTGAAGCAGCTAGGTCTGCGCTGGAAAGAGAAGATCCATGTAGCTCATGGAGCTGAAGGCAACTAAGACAGCAGACAGCCAGTTTTCTGAGCTGCATTGTGTATTTGTTAGATGCAACAAAGAGCCTTTCCATTGTGAATGGACACGGAGAAGATTTTTATAAGAGAGGGTATTATAGTTTGAGAGGATAGATGTGATAGAGGGTGTTCATTCAGCTTAGCGAGGGAACTACGAGCTGTAAACAAAAGTGGGCTGATTACATGTGGGCAAATTACTACTGGCTATATGTTTTGATAGTGGAAATTCATATTTTGCTTGGCTCAAGCAACTGCAAAGCTTTTTTTTTTTGTGTGTGTGTGTTTCTCTTTTTGCATTTCATTTCTTCCTGATTGTGAAATAGAAATATGACATGCAAGCTGACAATAGAAGAGGTTGAAGTACCTTATGAGTAGCTTCTGAGGAAACTGGGGCTGTTTAAGCTGGAGAAAATGAGGCTGAGGGGGATACTGTTGGTGATTGCACCCTTCAATCATGTGCCCAGCACTATATATCCTCACATTGTTTCCTTCTTCACTGGGATGTCAAAGCTCATGTTTCTTTCTGCACTGAGTGCCCCTCTGCTCTCCTCTGTTATTTTTAGAGTAAGTCTTGTGGTGTCAGCTGTGTCGATCACTTCAGAGATCTGAGGTCTGGAAAGTGTCGGTACACAAATTCAATATTTATATAGCTTTTATTAGGTTATTGGCTTTTTTTTTCATTCACTTGCTGTTGTATTTTGGAAATGAAAGGGACATTATTGCAACAGCCTTGGCTTTCCTCTTGTGTTGAGATTTTTCAAGTGACAGATGGGGTTACCTTTTAAATATACCTGTGGTAAGAAGTGAACTCGAGATCTGTGTCACCTGAGTTATTTAGCCTGACATGTAGCAGACAGAGCAGCTTCAGTTCTCCATTGAAGAGGTTTAGTTAAGGAGGAGGATGCAAATCAGACCAGTTGCGTATTTGAAGTGTGACTGCACCAGCATGTGAACCATGCCACATTATCATGTCGACTTTTGGTAGGCATTAAAGGAAGATGATATATTTTCTTTCAGCTCTGGTCATTTAGAAGGTGTGTAGAAGATTTCTTTCCCCCTGCAAGCCCACATTATGCAGTCATGTTTTTTTAAATCCAATCTGTCTGTGTCAGAAGCCCAGCAGTAAGCCTGCTTCTCTGTATGAGGGAAATTGTTTTCTACTAACTGATGACCTCAGCATAGCAGTTTCTTTTCCAGCACATCAAAGCTCACAGTGAGACTTGCTGCAGCAAGTGCACTTTTGAGTGGCTTTATGACATATAAAGACCCTCTTTGGCATTCATACTGTGCTTCTCTATTGTTTACAAGCTAGCAGTGAATTATTTATGGAAGTTTCTGGAGATATGACTCTCTTTTTGCCCAAAAGCTGTATTTTATCTTGTGGTGAGGGTTTATATGAAAGCTATTTTGGGGGGTTTATGTCCTTTTTACATTTACTTGATAGGTTTTATGGTACCAATCCCTTGTTTCCATTTTTATTACCATTAAGACCCATCTCTTAAAATTACTATTAAATGCAGAATGGCTTTAACTCTGCTAATGATATTTTTCTTTAGATTTCTGGTTTTGAGTGATTTCAGATAAGTATTGAAGAAACTAACATGAATATTCATAGCAAAGAGCAGCCATCTTATTTCTTCCAATAAAGCTCAAGATCATTGGTTCATGTGTGCTTTGCACATTTCTTAGATCAGGGTCCAACTATGCTTCACTCTACGGGTATTCATAAGTTATGACATGCATCAATGGATGGGTAAAGCCAAACTGTTAGTAGTGTTCAATGTTAAAACTCAATAAGCGATAGCACCAGCTCTATTTTCTAGATATTGAAGTATCAAAGACAGGGTGTTATAACAGTTGGACCAAATTGATCTTAGAAATGACATATAATTTCAGCTCTGCAGGAATAAACTGAGATTTGATATTTTCTTTCTCCCCCTTAACAAGAGGAAGGCAACTATATTCATTGTCACATTCCTCCTGAAAAGTTATTTGGACTTCTTTCCATAAATTCCAGGCTTAGAATCAGTTCAGTTCAGAGAATCTAAAGATTCCAGAGACTGCAAGGTAAAACTGGCTGAGAAGGACCTTTCTTACATGGGTTCTTCACCTTAGATGTGTGTATTCTTTGGATGCTGGTACTGCCTGAATCTTGTAATTAGGTCCTCTGATTTAGGCATAGTACTGAACTTCTCCATCTTTAAAGTTTGCTTTCAGAAATGTATGTCTGAAATCAGCTGTAAATGGAAATTTTGTCACTGTGTCTCAGTCTTTTTGCTTAAATTCAAGACCTGGGATGCTTACATACATGCATTTAGAACCTGAAAGCCTAGGAAGGTCAATACCATCTGGATCTGTCGCAACTGTTGGTAGCTGTGCTGCCGTTACCTTGTGTGGCTCTCAAAGTTTTTTACAGAAAAGTGACATGGAAACATCTATCTATCTATCTATCTATCTATCTATCTATCTATCTATCTATCTATCTATCAGATTNTATCTATCTATCTATCTATCTATCTATCTATCTATCAGATTAAAAGTTAAGGTACTTTAGGAAATGGCAATGCCAAGCTATAGACATTTCTATAACTGCTGTTGCAACGTGGAACCTCTGGTTGGTTTGGTAGTGGTGTAACTTCAAGCACACATCAGATGCCACGTTCATTTCCCCTAGCTTCATGTGCCTAGATGTGTGGAACTGAGATAATCATCTTGAATCCCTTTAAAGCCTATGGTGAAAAGTAGTCATCACTGGACGTTGAAATTAATCTGACTCCAAGATATCTGCTGTTCTGAGCAGCACTGGAACGTTTATAGCAAAAAGCTGGCATGATTTCATGATTTCTGTCCATTGCTGGTTGGATCACACTTGTTTGGGGTTGGTGTGGACTTTCAGCTTCCTGTGACAGGTTTTTGAATAAATAACATAATGTTATGGCTTAAGCTGGCTGGCAGCTAAAACAACCACTCAAACCTTCACATAGTGGGATGGGGGAGAGAATAAAAAAGGAAAAAAAGAAGTAAAACTCATGTTTTGAGGTAAAGTCAGTTTAATAGGATGGACAAGGAAGATACAAAACGAGTGGTGAACAGCACAATTTTTCACCACCTGAAGCCGATGCTCAGCTAGTTCCCAAGCTGCGTGGTCTCCTGGGCAACACCCCAGTTACATACAGAGCAAGACATCACATGGTATGGAATATCCCTTTGGTCAGTTTGGGTCAGCTGTCCCATCTGTGTCCCCTCACAGCTTCTTGGGTGCCTTCTTGCTCTCATTGACAGGGCAGTGTGGGAAGCTGAAAAGTCCTTGACTGCTTGGCAACTACTAAAACCATCAGTGTGTTATCAACACTGTTCTCATCCTGAATCCAAAACACAGCGCTAAACCAGCTGCTAGGAAGAAAATTAACTCTATTCCTGCTGAAACCAGTGCATGTGGCATTGCAGAAGTGGGTAGGACCATAAAAAATCTGCTTAATTTCATTATGAGAGCTGCATTAGCATTTAATGCTTTAGAATATACTATTTTAATGCCAGCTGTTCTTCTTGAACTGCTGGGGGCTGCATATTTATGTTGGGTCCTTCTCGTTTCTATTATTTGAAGAAATATGTAATCTTTTGGAACACATCATGGCTGATGATTTTTTTTTTTCTGAGGGGCTCATTTGAGTTGCCTAAACATTGGCTTTTAGTTTCATCTGAGATGCTGCTGGGCATTCCTGACATCTGAATGAGGCTGGCAGTTATCAACAAGAAAGAAGGGAGACAGATGTACTGCCGGTGTAGCAGCTGAAGGCCAGCCAGAACCAGCTAGAACATTTCAAGAGGCATTAGTAGTCTCTGCTTAGGATGTGGATGATGCCCTAATTTCTTTCTGTGGTTTCCTTCGACTGTCCAGGTCTGGTACAGGGCAAAAAAAAAATTTTGAATCATCCTCTCTAAGTATTCTTGATATAACAGAGTGGAGACAGGATACTTTCCATTTCTTGTCACAGCAGTTGGAATTTCCTGCTTGACTTAGTAATGTCTCACCTTGCATTTGTATGTCGCTTTAAAAGTCTCTGTCTGCAGGAACCTGCTTTTATAGGTAGGCAGTTGGCATTGCAGATATTGCCATGCCAGAACAAGCTCAACTGTACAGGGGTCTGAGTGCATTTGTCTCTGGAAGTGGAGACCTCCCTACTGCTTGTTTATTCATTTTCTAATCACACAGCATGACAAAGACCCTGGTCTTGGTCTCAGTAGCTGGGGCATGGCATTTCATAAAAAACAGTGCCTATTTGACTAACATTTTAAAATTTGCTTCTATATCAAGGCCTCGCCCACGTAATGACACTTCAGGAATAAAAGTATAGCATCTCTGCTGAACTGTCCCTCGTTACTGAAGGATCTCTCTGTATCCAAGTTAATTAAACCCTTACCTGTGAGCTACTGTCCTGTATGTCATGTAGGACCTTGTCTCTCAAAATCCGAAAGACTTTGAAACCTGCAAAAAGGAGATAAAATTCAGTTGGTGACTTCAAGACCTATTTTATGCCTGAGTTAGGAGTCAGTGTAGGGACATGATTGAGCTAGAACCAACAAGCAATAAGGAATATTAGCCATGAAGACAAGTTTTCATGCTTGCTTATACCAATATTCTGCAGATAGAGCTTCCATCAAATTCAGTTGGATCCATATGTAGAAGGCAGGTATTGAACAGGAATCGACCCAGCCAAATACTGCAAGATTACCTGAAAAATAACCAACCAGTAACAATTCTCAAAGTAATGAGAAAAATGTCAAGTAACTAATTGTTTCAATGGAATTCAGAATGCCTGGGAAAGCTATTTATTTATTCCATAATGGGAAATTATTTATTAATTTCAGCCAGTTTTTGTCATTTGACTACAACTACTATTACTACCACCACTACTACGACTAAGACTTCTGAACTAACTATATGCCTGGTTTAACTGACTTGATTTTGAGCACCTGCATTTTTTTCTTCTTAAACACAGGACACAGTGCTTCAGCATATTCTCCTATAAATTTCCCCTTAATGACTAGCAGTAAAGCGTAGCCCCATGCCTTTCAGCATAAAGCTGATGTTTTTGTTCAGTCCACTCTCTACTGCTCTCCTCTTCCAGATTTCCTCTGAAGAGTGGTGATGGTTTATGCTCGGTTCTTTAAATTCAGTAGACAATCTTCTCACATCTGGTCAATTACCTGTGTCCTACTTGCCCTTTCTGTCTAATCCCTCTCTTATATACAAGTCCTTTATGATGTGACAGTTGAACATTAAAAACAATGTGAGGTTAGATCAGAGGCAAGCTGAAAGTAACCCCTGTCTGAATGACAGATGCCTGTGTTGTACTTATAGTTTGCTTCTGCAGCACAAATGCCCACAAAACTAATCTTTCACATATGACTTTACAGAAGTTTAGGTTAGAACAAAATATGTTAGGAGACCTTTTCAAAATGAAAAGCATTGACAAAAAGTGTTTTGTATAAAAAACATTTATTTATTGACAGTGTTCATTTAAAGGTATAATATCCTGTAGAATTACTATTTGAAATGATAGAACAAACGCTGGATTTGATGCTTGGGCAGTAGAGTAAAAATAAAGCACCTTAAATGCCTTGTGCTGTTGTGCTGATGGATGACACCTTTCTGTTCTGTTTATGAGTGACTTCAGTGCTATAATTTTTGAACGTTTCAACATGTAATTTAATCCCATATGGACTCAAGAAGTTACTTTCTTTTTTGCCATTAAACATTGCCTTATACCTTGTCCTTTCAAACTCATATTAAAAATAACATAAACTGTGTTCTAACATTTTAATTGTGACCAACATGGGTTTGGACTGGGTGTAGCAGAAACGTGACCAAGAAAAGTTGTCCACGTAATAAATGGGGTTCAAAAAGGCCAAGTGCCAGGTCCTGCACTTTGGTCACAATAACCCTGGGCAGCGCTACAGGCTTGGGTCAGAGGGGCTGGAGACCTCTCTGGAGGAGAAGGACCTGGGGGTGTTAGTTGACAGCCATCTGAACAGCAGCCAGCAGTGTGCCCAGGTGGCCAAGAAGGCCAATGGTACCCTGGACTGTTTCAGGAATAGTGTGGCCAGTAGGAGCAGGGAAGTGATAGTCCCATTGTCCTCAGCTCTGGTGAGGCTGCAGCTTGAGTGCTGTGTGTGGTTTTGAGTCCCTCACTAGAGAAAAGGCATTGAGATGCTGGAGTGTGTCCAGAGAAGGGCGATGAAGCTGGAGAAGGGTCTGGAGCACAAGTCCTACGAGCAGCAGCTGAGGGAACTGGGGCTTTTTAGTCTTGAGAAAAGGAGGCTGAGGGGAGACCTTATTGCTCTCTACAACTACCTGCAAGGAGGGTGCAGAGAGGTGGGGGTCAATATCTTCTCTCAGATAACAAGATGTAGGATGCAAAGAAATGGTTTCAAATTGTCACGGAGGAGATTTAGGTTAGACATTAGGAAGAATTTCTTTGATGAAAGGGTAGTCAAGTACTGGAACAGGCTCCTCAGGGAAGTGTTAGAGTCACCGTCCCTGCAGATACTTAGAAGGCATGTAGATGTTGTGCTTGAAGACATGGTCTAGAGGTGGACTAGGCTGTGGTTGGAGTCAATGATCTTAGTCTCTTCCAACCCAAGCGATTCTATGATTTTTATTATTCTATGAAAAATATTCCCAACTCACTATCAGTCAGGCCCCTGGGATAGTCTAAATCCTTGCACTGGTCAACAAACCTTTTTAGAAGTAGTTTTGTCCCATTTATGTATTTAAATTGACACAAAAGGGCTGCTCTCCTGTGCCTGACTCACAGAGCTCCAGAGATCTGTTCCTTACAGATTTGTATTTAGCTAATCCTAATTGTTTTTAATAAGTCTTTTCCAAAGTGTGATCTGAGGACAATTAGTGGACTACAAAGCTATGGAAATTGTTTCCAGGAGTTATTAAAACTGTGTTTTCAATAAAATTTAGAATTTGAAGCAAAAATTGGTGCAGGACTGACTACAGAAAATTAAGAGATCTAACAGTGCCCAACTCCTAATTCCCAGATTGGAGAGCAATATATTCAGCCATTAGTGCAGATAGCGTGGATGAAGACAGCAGGTACTGATTCCCAGTCACGTCTAAATTTCCTTTTGTACGTTCCGATTCTCTTGTCTTAATCCTCATCCTTTCAAAAGCAGCAGTTTTTCAGTCACACTACACAATACTCGAGTCTAGTCTAGCATAGCGTTAACCGAAAATATTAAAAATATATTTTGTAATGTTTTTGCCAACACTAAGTATAAACCCTATGACAAATTAAGAAGGGGTTTTTATATTCATGTTTTCAAAGCTTTTGGAGAACTGGAAATCCATACATGCACTCCATGGCCCCCAACCCACTGCCATTTCCATGCCCTTAAAATGATATTTATTCACTGTAAATTAAATCATTATCATTTCTGCATTCAATCCCTCTGTAATAGCGGAAGCAGCAATCTAAACAGGCTGCTAGGTTCCAATGACATATTCATTAGGACTGAATTATGAGTTCAGCACATTCTGAATATAGGGACTGCTTAGTACATTTGAACAGCTGTCATTTTGCTGTGGGCACAAATCAGGAAAAGGAATGACTCCAAACCCAACTGCTATAGTTCTATACATACCAGCTGTTTTGGTAACCATACCCTTCTTTCCCCCTTCAAATAGCCTCTCACAGGATTTGCCTGACAGAGCAAAGGAGTAAGTTGATACTCTGAAATAAATGTAAGAGAAGGAAGGAGGTTCAAAAGCGTTGGGTGAAATATGCTCTAAAACTATCATACAACAGAGAATAAAACCCACTTGCTGCAATATAATTTCTGTTTTAAAACAGTAAAAAAGCACATAAGTTCACATTGCACCATATGGTGTTGAGTTAAATCTACTTCATAGTTTTGAGTCAAGAACATATGCACCCAATGAAGTGGCAGTTGTTATAGAAAATATGACTGTTTTGTTAGTAAATAACATTAGAAAGCTACAAACAGCCCCTTGAGTAATTTTATTTTCTCCAGTAGATTACTGTGCAGAACAGCCTTTACTATGAATGAGCCTTTAAGGCCAAGCAACTCCTGATCACTTTTGATGCTGAAAGAGCTGGCTAGATGTGCACAAAGGTCTGCACAAGACTGCTCGACCGAGGACATCATATAAATACATTAGTTATGCTGCAGGTGGCATCTTAATGTTTCAGTTCCACTTTTTTGAATAAGGAGTGCTCAGACTGTCAATCAGAGAAGAGGAAGAGAAAATCCCTTTTATTGCCAGGTGCATTTTCTCATTCAATCCTATATACCTTATGTGTGTAAATCAAGACACAAATCTTGCTAAGTGAAAGTGAAGTCAGGCTATGCATCTGTTTGCATTCCCCTGTTGTAGTGGGGCAGAACTGCTTTTGTTTCAGTGTGGTGTTCTGACCCTCATGGAAAGGTGCTGGTGCTCTGTACTGGGTGCTGACAAACCCACGTGGACCAGCCTCCTGGCAGCTTTGTGGCATTGTGGATTGTGTCAATACTGGGTGACAGCTCTATGGAGTGGTGGGGGGAGGACATAGAGTCAGAGATTATGAAGGATACAGTAAGGACCTAGAGAAGTTTCTCTGCCTTCTCCTTAGCACACTGTCTTTCACTGTGACTAGTCCCATGCTGAGCTGGGGACCAGCAAGAGGGTGTTTTGGGTCCCTACCATGCCTCTGGTGAGAAACTGCCATGCTCAAATACTCAGACACCACCAACTTCAGTTCTAGTGCTGTATAAAACAGCAACTGCAGTTTCTGAGAAGTAGCATACCTGCATGCTTCTAGGGATCACAGAATCACAGAAAGTCAAGTGTTGGAAGGGACCTCGAAAGATCATCTAGTCCAACCCCCCTGCCCGAGCAGGATCACCTAGATTAAATCACACAGGAACGTGTCCAAATTGAATGTCTAAATGTCTCATGAAAGGTCTTGAATGTCTCCAGAGAAGGAGACTCTACAACCTCTCTGGGCAGCCTGTTCCAGTGCTCTGTCACCCTCACAGTGAAAAAGTTCTTCCTTATATTCAGATGGAACTTCCTATGTTCCAGCTTGGACCCATTGCTCCTTGTCCTATCACTGTCCAACACCAAGAAGAGCCTGGCTCCATCCTCCTGACACTCATCCTTAACATATTTATAGACATTAATGAGGTCACTCCTCAGTCTCCTCTTCTCCCAGCTAAAGAGACCCAGCTGCCTCAGCCTTTCCTCATAAGAAAGATGTTCCACTCCCTTCCTCGTCTTGGTGGCCCTGCACTGGATTCTCTCAAGGAGTTGTATGTCCTTCTGGAACTGAGGGGCCCAGAACTGGACACAATATTACAGGTCCAGTCTCACCAGGGCAGAGTAGAGGGGGAGAAGGGCCTCTCTTGATCTATGAGCCACCCCCCTTCTAATACACCCCAGGATACCATTGGCCTTCTTGGCCATGAGGGCACATTGCTGGCTCATGGTCATCTTGCTGTCCACCAGGACCCCCAGGTCTCTCTCACCTACACTGCTCTCCAATAGGCCAGTTCCCAACCTATGCTGGTACCTGGGTTTCTTCCTCCGTAGATGCAAGACCCTACACTTGTTCTTGTTAAATTTCATTAAATTTCTCCCTTCTCAGCTCTCCAGCCTGTCTAAATCTTATTTAGAGAGACAATGTAGGTCGTGACCCAAAATAATACCTACTGCCAGACCAGTCCCAGGAGCCACCAGCCTGAGTCTCAATGAAATACTCGTGAGGAAACTCCATGCTTCCTGGGTTTCTCACATTGCTATCCCATCAGAACCTCACTCCCAGTGCTCAATTGTGAAGCTTGACACCTTGAGTCACCATGAGCTAAGTTCTGCACCACCTTTTAGAGTAAGAAGGTGGCTGCCTAGGGGTGGGACACATTATGGGAAGCAGTTTGGCATCTCACTGGAAATGGTAGATGTTCAGGTGATCCAAGGAGGAAGAAAAATGAGAAAATAGGTAACTCAGTCAAAAGGGCTGTTTTTGTGTAAGTAGTGGGTCAGTCAGTGTGCACACAGGCCATGCCCTGAGCATGATCAACACAGTATGTCCTGTTGTTTTAAAGTCCTTCCTAACTCTTTCCCGTGTAGGTGATTTTTTACTCTGTGTGTACACGTATGCACGGAGGTGTGAGTGCAATAACTGCAGACCATGGGTTGGAGTGCCTCTCTGTCCATGGTGCCAGTGTCTGCAGGAAATATGGGTCAATGATTGCTAGCAAAAGCCAAGCTGGTTAGCAGGTGAAGTGACCTGGGAGCAAGGGGGTGAGTGTGGGTCTCAAGGGCCAACTCTGGTTGTGAGAGTGCCTGTATATCCCCAAGGGTTGGGGCTTAGAGAACAGGGCACTGCTTATTGGGAGCTGGGAGGTGGCAGCCATCTGTATGGCTGCGTGCATGTCTGTGTGTGTATGCAAGATGTTTTCTACCAGTAGCTCAGGTGGGGTTGCAATCCCAGGGATTTGTACATCCAGATGCCACCAGCTGAGGAAGCTGGGATCAAGGTGTAGTTACTAGGCAGGCTGTCTAAGACCAGCTAGTGGAGGGATCCATACACACGTGCTGGTGGGTTTCTATCTTGGTTAACCAGACAGGAGAGCATGAAGAGGTCTTGGTGTTGTCGATGTTCATACAGGTGCTCTGAGTATCTGCCTGTGATCTGTGTGTATATGTATGTATACAAATATGTATACACTGGTGTACATTTATCTGTATATATGTGGTGTATGTGTGTGCTCTGTGTGCATGTGCCTGTTAGGGATGCAGCTTCACTCTCATGACCACTTAGACTGAGGGATGTGGTATGTAGCAGCCCCACCTCTGTCAGAGGGCTGGATCCAACACTGAATATTTTCTTCTGACATATTTTCTGATCTAGTTAAAGGTGTCCTTGCTAACTGCAAGGGGGCTGGACTAGATGACCTTTAAAGATCCCTTCCAACCTAATGCATTCTATGATCCTATTAATTATGTAATATGTTTATTTAACCTTGTTTTATTTCTTCACATATAATTCTCGTTAAGAGCTCAATGCCAAGAACAGCTTTCAAGTGAAGCAAATGTCTGATGACTGCGTGTTTTGGGAGTGCTAGACCTGTATTTCAGGAACATACAGCCCTTTCTCAACTCATGCCATTAGAGGCAACTATTTAACAACCATCCTTGCAGTGTGCTGAAGGGATCTGCTGGACCACATGGATTCTGGGACAGACTCATAAGAGTAGCAGGAAAATGAAGCTTTTTCTTAGCTCACAAGCTACTGACCAGGAACAGAGAGTGTGGAAATAGGCTTGTGACAGCTGTGAATCCCAAAAAACTCACACTCAGCTCTCCATGGGCCTTTTCTCAATTAATCCCGACAGCAGAAAGTTTGGACATGTAACAGCTTCCATGACAAGTATCTTGATCAAAGTGCTTAATCTTTCTTTGGTGGTCTTTGCAACCAATGAAATATGACTCCTATCTTTAGGCTTGACAAGATCTTGGAAAGCTCAAACTAATTGATAATCTTGAAGTCTAACTCCTTTGGAAAAGTGTTTATGTGGTGTAATGACTTATATTTAATTAAAAAATAACAGCACTAGGACAGTGTAGCTACTATTCTGATCTCTGCTGAGAGTAGTTGCTTTGTTGCTGCCTTTGCTGGCCTTCTTTTGTCTCACTTTTGCCACCCTTACTCAGGTCTTTGGATTTATACTTCCCCTCCTGTACTGTAGTATGATTTGGTTTGAACCTACAAGACAATACTTGGTGAGTGGCTGATCTCTAACTAATTGGAGTGTTCTGCTAAGCATTTCAGCTTTTATATGAATAAAGCATGAATTTGCCTTCAAGGTTCTGTAAAACTGTGCCTGTAATATTTAAAAAATCAGATCTTTGGCTTCTGTCGAATTCTTCCTTCTTTTGTCCAAAAGAGGGCAGTCTATACCTGACTTTCTTTCAATTCTTTTTGCTCTTTTTTCTTCTTTTTCCCTCTTTTGCTTACATTCAGTCATTAATTGCAGAAAAAGTGGTGCTACCTATAACTTATAGTTCAAAATACATGGATTTCCTAGGTTCATCTCTAATGAGAATCATTCACAAAGTAGGGAAGAAGAAAATAATTCACTGCAATTCAGTAAAAAATTAAGCACTGTTCCTTTTCAACTTTTCTCTGCAAGCAAAACACAGGAGAAAGCTCATGGTTTGACTAGCACTGTTAACCTGTGAACAGTTTCATTGGGGAAGTAGCTTTTGGTCTTTCCCATGGTGGAGAGGAATACCATCCAGCCTTATGCTTTAGTGTGTCAACACATTTGGCTTCTCTCTCTCTTGATCTTAGTGCACCTTGGGACAAATGGAGCCATTAAGCAACTTATGCTATGGATGAAGTCACACAATGCACTCGTAAGAGAAAAGGAACAATATACTTTATTCATATACAACAATTAATTAACAAAGTTCAGTGGTAAAAGTGACAGTGTATTAACAAGATTTGATGGCAAGGGACACTCAGTGATTTACTGCATAGAGGACAGTCAGACAAAACTGTCAGGGAGGCCCTCCTGTTGAGTCATGAGGTTCAGAAAGGACCCCCTTGCTTTCCAAACTCCTTCTCAGGGAGGAGTCTGTGTGAGGCTGGCTCCAGTCCTAGTCCCAGACTTGTCCAGCGGTTTACGGCTAAAGGATTGTGTATGTGCAATCAAGCTTTTATATCACTTAGCTAAGACTGAAGTTCAGCATGCTCCTAGTCACTCACTGAGACTCTGTTGCAGCAAGGAGCCTTGAGGAATAACCTTGAGAGACGGGTGTCCCTACTCAAGGGGAGATCCTGGCGTGCGGTCTGCTGCTGTGCGGGAGAGCTCAAAGGGCTCTCGGGCTGCTCACTGTTTATGGAGGTGAGCCACAGTCATGTTTGCACACTGGCTGCACGTGTTAGCTTCTTCCAAACTTGTCTTGAGTTGGACACTGCCCAGTCCTGTGGTTAGGTGGGTGTGTTGCTCAGATTAGCCTTCGGCTGGTGTGGCATTATCTGTTTCCAAATCCACTCTGAGCAGGAAGCAACCATCATGACCAGACACATCTGTTGCCATTGCCGTTGCCACTGGTGGTACTTGCTTGAGCAGGGTTCTGGGGAAGAAAGGTCAGCTCAGGGCAGGGAGAAGGGAAGCACACCATCACAAGTACTTTTGTATCTAAGAAGCAGTGGTATGGGAAATGAAGCCAGGTCTTGTGACTATGTAGTAGCACCAGCACGTTGGGAGAAATTTCTCTGAATAGCCCAGAGTTCACCAATGCAACTCACTGTGGAAAACAGCTGTTACTTAATTCTGCATTTCATCCTTCTATTTTCTTACTGTTGTGGTCCTTGCACTTGGTGCCCACTTACTTTGTCTATGGCAGGGAAGGAAGAGTGCTGTTGTGTACAAGGCACACCCCTCCCAGAGCTCTCACTTTGGTTGTTTGGTTTGGTTTTGGTCTGCAGTAGCACAGGGTGAACCAAGTCCATTCTCCTACCTTTTACAGAGAAGCAGTATGTGAAAGTTGTGACTGACTGAGCACAACAGCCAGTGCCAGAAGATGAGAAAGCTTCTATTTAACCACCAGTGACTATTTAAAATACAGTGGTCTGCTTGTGGGTTTTATTTTGTTAGTATTGGCTCTTAGTTTAGTCCCCTTTTTCTGAATGTGAACTGAAGTAACTCAAGAGATACAGGAAAGGGGATTGTGGAGACACACTTGGGATGGTCTATGCAGTTGTCAATCTGTCAATAAGCTCTCTCACACCAACACAACTGTTATACATCACAGCAACATCTACTTTCTATACACAGACTTGTGCATATACATGCATATATAAAACACTGTGCATATGTGTTTATACCATAAAACAACTCCTAATGAGGTGCTGTGGTGACTTAGATATGTGTAGAAGTGCCTAACAGACACCTAATGTGTTAAAAAAGGCCTATTGATTAATATAAAAAATGTCCTCTCTCATTGATTAATATAGCTATTCATTAACACTGAGTAAAATAACCCCGCCAAATCAATCACACAACAGTAAGTTGTCCAAGACAGTGTCTGCTTTAAAGAAACTTTCTTCTACCATTACATAGTTAGGGACATTTATCGCTCTGTACTGTTTGGACTTTTGAGTGAGTGGAAGAGATGAAGAGTATAGATACATGTATATGTGTGTGTATATATATATAAAATCAGCTTACTCTTTTCCTAGCCCATGAAATATAATTGTCTCATCTTCAAACCTTCTTGTTTTGCCTTTTTGACTTTTCCCACTCTGTGCATCTGCTCGTGACTCACAGGTCTTGGATGAGGCCGCAGACTGCTGCTGCTTTCAGATATTTGTTTCTTCACAATCTTCTCGAATAGAATTAGAAATTTCTGTCCCACCATAAAGTTTTTGAACCTCTTGGGATTTATGATCAGAATGTTTTTATGAAATAATGGAGGGTCAAAAATGATAGACCTGAGAGCTAAAAGTCAGTGCTTAGAAATGGAAAAGTGAATGGATGGAGGTATCAGTTTCAGGGAGCACTGAAAGGCCAGAGGAGAATAATTACTCAGCAACAGAAATCAGTCACCTGCCTCTGCCTAGCATCTTGGGCCTGAACTGTAAGTGTGAACTCTTCTGCAGTCACCTATGAAATCAGCATAAGCTTAAGATTAATTCAGCTTTCTTATTGCCTGGTTAATGACAGCCCAGCTAAAAGAGATGCTGTGCATGGGAAAGCCAGTAATGCTTGTGAATCTGAGTCTCAGAATGATTTTAAGGATGATTTTTGAAAAAATATGTGACCTAAATTCTGTGCTGAGATTTACCTTATCTAATGATAGGTGAACATTAATCACTGCAAATATAATACTTTACTCCCTCCTGTGATTACAGCTGGGGGCTAAATTCAGTCATAGCTGGGACACTGATGTACTACATAGTTTAGGGAAAAACTAATTCGGCGTCTGTAAAGCTCATACAGGAGGTAAGAAGCTCCATTTGCTTTCTTTTCAGAACCTGAATCAAATTAAAGCAGGATCTATCAGAGATAGGTGCGATCCCACTTAGAAACCTGTGAGTTCTTGCCATCTAGCACTGTGGAAATGACTCAGCTACTTGAATTGAGACCATGTTACTTAATTATTTCTTAGTATTTCTTTCTTTCACTTTCTGACATCAGAGAAAATAAAGGATATATATGGTTTAATTTGCATCTGTGAGTCACAGACTGTCCACCTTAATTTTTCATTTAAGAAAATTAACCATGTAAAATTTTTTTTTCTCGACCTCAGGTGGTCCCTAATTGTCCTTTTAACTAGGGCTTTACCTATACCAATGCCTAAAGTATCTTTTCCTCTCTCAGCTCTATCTCTGTATCATAATCTATATCATCACCTGTATCTACACAATAATATATATCTACATCTATATATTTTTTCTTTGATTCAGTTTGGATACTTGCAGATCTAAGTCTTCGAAAATCAGCTAAAGGAAGGCAAGGAGGACAGCTATTTTTGTGCACAAAAAAAGGACATTTTGTAGCACTTCCTACTTCAAAAAAGTTAGACCAAAAGTTTAATTCCACATATTTTATCTGCTGACTTTTCTTCTTTTGAACACAAATGCTGTTTTATTCAATACTTTTGCTCAATTCTCAGGGTCAGGTTCTACCCACCTCCACATCTCTTTAAGCTTACTTGATTTTCACTTCATTGTGTGTATTTTAAATCAGCTCTGAATGGGTCTCTACCTGTTTTTATGTTTTGCAGTCTGATAGTCAAATCTCTCCTATGACAAGTTTTTGAAAAGGTGAGTTTGTGTCCTTGTGAACTAAATTTCTAAGAAAACATTTTGACTTCAGAAATTATATTTGCCAGTAAGAGATGTATGCATATTTGTAAATAAAGGTGTATATATATTTTTAAAATTATATATTCAGGATCTGCAAACAAAAAAAGATTTTTAAACTGCAGACTTGTATCTCTGGCTGCTTAACTACCTTTAAAACTTGACTCCAGATAGCTTAGTTGAAGCATCTTTACGTGCTTCTCAGATGAAGTACTTGAGGCTTCATGCTCTCTTCAGAGAGCCTGTGCCTATGCCAAAAGGATGCTAGCTCCTCAGCCCAACAGGATTTCAACTAAATGAGATAATATGCAAATTCATCACACAGCATTATCATTCACCATATGTGCAGAGAGTCTGCCTTTCTCTTCAGTCATAGGCTTCTCCAGATTCCCTCATGTGATGTCAATGCTGTGAAGGGATTTAATTTTTAAAAGTAATCTTTCTATCCGAATTGTATACATCATCATTTGTCTGAAGAGCCCTGGAACAAAGTATGCTACAGCAGGAAAAGCTTAGAAAATGAATGGAGGCAATTTAAGTGCACGTATACACACACACATAAATACATACATATCTATATATGTATTTACAGGTACTCATACCTTTCCCCCTAAAGAAAAAGAATTCTAGAAACTCAGCAATTTTTTTAGTGGATATTTTTTTCAACAAGGACATTTTTCTATGTGGAGTAAGCGCTGGTTAGAGAAGAAAGTAAATGTTTAAAATGTAAGGAACACCCCCCCCCAAATCTGCTGTCTTGTGCAGCACAGGCCTTTAAAATTCTTGGTAATGAACAAAGCCTGCATGAAGTAAGAAAATGAGTCAGTGATCAAACAAGATTTGATCCATTTAAAAAGTTTTGAGAAAGGGTGAATTTGTTATTCAAACTTAGGATAGTTAAAACTTGAATGGAAATGTTTTCTTAACATTGTCAAGTGGGGGATAAGGAAAGATATGTCAATGAAAGTGGCATCTATTCAAGCAAACACTGTTATTTAGTTCCAAAAAACCACTGTTTTATATCCATTTATAAATCTATGTGTGGTCTGTCATGGAAAAGAGATGGATCCAATCAGATAAATGAATCAATTTGAGGCAGCTGTGTGCAACATTGAAGAGGTCTGGAGTTTAAAGTGTTTAAAGAGAAGGAACAATACCAACCTGGTCTAGAGAAATTTTCAGAAGTTCAAAAAGGGGTTTGCATCAGGCCTTTTCTGATAAGGGATATTACATCCCTGCACTTCAGGAAATGATTCAAAGCTTAGGAAAGAGGCCTTAATAAGGCACATTTTGCTTAAAATTAATCACACGCTTAAAGGGTTTTCTGAAATGGAGGAAACTGTAGGAAACTTAGCCAGAATTGCTACCTATCACCCTCATGGGACATATTATTTTAAAAAGTTATTTTAATAAATAATGTGCTTTGTTGGGAGGACACTCATTGAAGATAAAGGTTCTGAAGCAGGGTATTGCGAAAGTGAAAACCTTGGAAATTAGGATACTGCTAAAATATTAAAAAAAAATTCTTCAAGTACATTTAATCCAGTTGTCTTTACCCAGCTCTTAACACTGCGTAAGGTTTAATACAATCTTACTACCACTGCCGTTAGAAAAAGTTACCCTATTGCAAATATACCATTGCACGCAGCGTTCAAACATAGTCCTCTCAGAAGTTTTCAGTTAACATATAATAAACAAAAAATGGATGTACCTCTATTTTGTTCAAGCTAATTATATATTGTGACAATGTGTAAGAAACAAGAAATCACAAATACTGTATATTACTATTACTGTGGGTGATCAAAACACTACTTGGTGCTTCTATAATTATGATATATTAGGAAAATTAGCATTCAGACTTGCAACATCCACCTGAATGGTGAGACTAGTTAAAGTACACTGAGCTATAATATAAATCATAAAAGGGAACAGTGTAAAACATGTTAGCAGACTTTTCACTGATAATGTATTCACCCAAGTTTGTTGTTAAAAAGCCACAGGTGCAAAGCCCATTAAAATGTAATTGCAGTGAAGGTTTGATGTGATTGTTACATACTACATATTAGGGCATACTTTGACTGTTTGCCTTGCACCTGAGAAACTAAAGCTAAAAGATCATAAAAGAGGAGAAGTTAAAAAAGTGAACCATAAATCCAAATGACAAAGAGAACAAGAGTTATGAGCGCAATCAGGGAGAATTGTAGTAAGTGTATAAATAGATGAGGAACTGCTTAATGTTCTCACATATACATTTTCCACCATAGGAACAAATCAAAATGCACTTACCCACAGGCTGCTGAACACTGCTGAGCTTTGACTAGTCTCGTGGAACATTAATCACTCACAAACTCTCAGTTGTTAATGTGAATAGAAATTAAATAAACAGTCTCTTTCTCAGAACTCAGTTTCTGTGCTTTTCTCAGAAATTATTCTGCAGACTGCAATTGTTTGCCTCATTCTTAAGAAACCTTCACTCAACCTTAATGACATCCGCATCTTCAGCACCTTCTCCAACTTGAGTCAAATGAATTAGAATTTACAAAAATAACTGGTTTAGAAAGCTGACAAGCTAAGGAAATACAGTTATAAGGGGGAAAAAATGAACATGCTTGTACCCTCAAAAAGAGGAAAAATAGAGACTTCAGACAGCCTATTAGGGACCAGGCTGTGCTTACTGATTTTACATGGGAAGCAATCAAATTCAGTGGTAAATCCCCTTCAGAGGTAATTCTGTTTGAGGAACGGACAACGGTAATTATTACAATACACTTGTTTGTCTACATAGCATGGCCACATCAGCTGGTTAATTAACGAAGGCTGGCTTGGAGCTGGTTCCTGGAACTCCAAGGCTTCGTCTTTGTGTGAGTCACAAGCTTACGTTCCAAGAGCACAGGTAGTAGTGCGGTTGTTCGCACGCTTGCTGGGAGGTTGCAGCCTGCCAGATTGGGATTTGCACATGTAAACCATGCAGGGGTTCCCAGAGAGACCTGACATGTGCGCAGTCACAGAAAGCTTCTCTTCTCAAAAACTGTGGTTGGTGATCGTGGGTAACCTGTGTATGCTCAGAAATGCCTATACTGCAGGGAAGGGTCTATCTGATGTATGGGCATCTTCAGCAACTGAAACTTGCCAGGCAGAAATTGTGTCAGTGAACATCTCTGCCTTCTGAGGACAAGTGAACTGGTTAAATACAGGCAAATACCTACAGTCTTTTTTTCCATAAACTGAAAATTAGAGAAGAAAAAAATTAAAGGAGGCTGGCAATTGACTCAGGATGGAAGGATACCCGGTCTGGTCCCACAGAAGCAGCTGACCCTGAGTCTGGTGTTTTGTAAAAACCTACAGACTCCAGGCAGTAAAATGGAAAATCCCAGTTCTGCTCACTTCTTGTTAAAGGTGAGAACCACTCTGCTTACCTCCAGCCATGACTTACCTGCTTTGTAATGACATGTCTTCTGCAGAGATATTAGAGCATATCCTTTCCTCCTACCTGAAGCTGAGAATCATAGAATCATAGGAGGAAGACTAAGACCCACAACCTTTCCTTGCCATCTAAGTACTCTTATCACCATCCAATGAAACAAATCACAGAATCACAGAGTCTCTAGGTTGGAAAAGACCATTAAGATCATCGAATCCAACTGTACCTGTCCTCTCTTAAGCCATATCCCTGAGCACCTCATCTACCCGTCTATTAAATACATCGAGGGATGGTGACTTGACCACCTCCCTGGGCAGCCTGTTCCACATCCCAGCAGCTCTTTCAGTGAAGAATTTCTTCCTGACATCTAATCTGAACCTGCCCTGGAGCATCTTGAGGCCATTTCCCCTTGTTCTAGCACCTGTCACTTGGCAGAAGAGACCATCACCCACCTCTCTACACCATCCTTTTAGGTAATTGTAGGTAGTGATAAGTTCTCCCCTCAACCTCCTTTTCTCCAGACTAAACGTCCCCAGCTCCCACAATTGTTCCTCATAAGATTTGTTCTCCAGACCCATCACCAGCCTGGATGCCCTTCTTTGGACACAGTCCAGGACCTCGGTGTCCTACTTGCAGTGAGGGGCCCAGAACTGAATGCGGTACTTGAGGTGTGGCATCACTAGCCAGATATTACTGTCTCTGTTGCCTTTAAAAAAAAAAAAAACCAACCAAAAAAAACCCAACAAAACCCACCTAGCTCTGTTCTGCTGGGTGTCTGTTCTCAGAAGATGATGAAGCAGTTGGATTACCAGCAACTGAAGCTGGTGCCCAGTGTTGTCTGTTGGTTTCCCTCACAGACTTGAGAGGAACTGCTGACTGGGGAATCACTTGGTGGACTTGGTTCCAGATGCCTTTTCAGAGGCCTCCATCACTGACTATAAGGAGTGTAGGCATGCCTTTTAGGGGTCAGGGTGTCTGAAATGCTTCAAACTTCAGCCACATTCACTTGTCTGGTGTCTGCTGTCCACAATATGTTGAAAGGACAATGGAAATGTTGACTGATAATTTTAGACATTTAACTTATATACCTAGGGCCCAAAAGGAGACAGTAGGGAAGGACAGAGTCTTCCTGATGGTGATGTGGACTACCTAGGTAAGATTCTTGCTCTGGTTGTCCTATTTCTCTACATAATTTTGCTAAGCTGCTTTAGTTAGTAGTGGCAAATATGTTAAATCTTGCTGTTTGGATACTAGTTTCAATAGTCTCTCACTTTCTCACAATAATGTATGCAGTTATGAACATTCAGGGGAACACTAGACATGTCACAAATGTAATTTAAGTCCAAAAACTTCTTGCTAGTCCAACTCTCTAGGGATGCCCCAGTTATTTAATCACTACCCTTTTTGTATAGCCATGCACCTAACACCTTATAGTACAAAGCATTGAAAATAAAAAAAAAATCTGTCCTGTCATGTCAGCAACACAGACCTGGCCAATAGGAGAGGAAATGAAGTGCTGTTTTTGGAGCACGACAATTTTTAAAAGCTATTCTTGGCCTGCTGAAAGCCAATTGCTTGCTAGCTTCAGAAGTGCAACAATGAACTCATGCACCGTCCTGATTTTACTTTAGCATTTATTGTGAATCCGAATCACATTGTTCTTCTCACAACTTGTGTCAGTTTACTCATTGCTTCATTACACAACTCATTTTTGAGATGCAACTTTGTCATTTTCACAGGAAAATTGGACTTCTCTGAATAGCTCAAATGGTAGCAGAAAGCAAGCCAGGAAGGTATGATTTCTTTATTGCAAAAGTGTAATGTCCCCTTACCAATAATAAAAATTTAATGAAAAGCAATTAGCCAAAGAAATAATTTTCAATAAAGGCAGTAATGTTCTATTAAGTTATACGTGATAATACAACTGTGTTTTATATTCAATATTAAATTCCATGACAAAGACATTACAGAACTTCTGTCAGGTATAGTATAATTTATTCACTATGAGCATGTAACAGGGGTTGGTAGTATGTTTTCTATGACAGAACTAAAATTAAACGCAAGGCTTTCTGCAGGTACAAATACTAAAACACTATAAGCCATGAAGATGTCTGTTGGATCTTAACTCTGATGGTGATTAAGATCCCATGACAGAAGATAGTCATACTTTATTTTGAGGTTTCATTTTTAAGTGCTGTACAAATGAATAATATATAGACCTTTCAATTATCAGTTTATCAGTTTATCAGTTTCTACTGGGTTGATAGATTGTCTATAATCATGGTTTATGTGCATCTACTGATGTGCAGTCATTCTTCATGAAATAACCTCTGTGCATGGCCAGATTATGGAATGGGTCTTCCTGGAAACTATGCTCAGGTACATGGAAAATAAAGAGGTGATTGGTGTCAGACAACACATCTTCACTAAGGGCAAATCATGCCTGACAAATCTGGTGTCATTCCATGATGGGGTTACGGTGTTGTTGAGTAAGGGAAGAGTGACAGATATAATCTACCTAGACGCATGCAAAGCATGTGACATTGTCTCACTTGACATCCTTGTCGCTAGTTTGGAGAGAAATCGATTCGATGGATAGACCACTCAGTGGATAAGGAATTGGCTGGATGGTTACACTGCAGTCAACAGCTCAATGTCCAAGTGGAGGTCAGTGATAAGTGGTATTCCTCTGGGATCAGTATTGGGACTAGCACAGCACTGTTTAACACCTTTGTCAAAGATAGACAGTAGGATTGAGTGTACTCTTAGCAAATCTAGCAGTAGGACGTCTATTATTACGCTGGCAGAAGCCTTGCTCCTAAAGTTAATTCTAGCTCCACAAATCCATGGGCAAGGGAGTGTCTTCTATATCTAATGGAGTGGATTGTCAGTAAATAACAGTCCAAATTAAATGAGGATCTATGACAGGAAAGGTGAAATGAGAGCTTCTCTAGTTGTACAATGATTTCATTTTGCCTTGCAAATTATTGAAGTATGAGCTTCATGTAATTATACATGACCGGAAACAGCTCCAGCTAATGCTCACTACACTTGCCCAATTAAATTTTACAGTATTGTGTTTGAACACAGCTATTTATACTCATTAATAAAACTCTAGGTGACAATAAACATGTAGGGCTTCTGAAAGGAAGGTTAGAATTAGCTCTTTCTCCTTCTTAGCCTGACTTGATTATTCTTTGGGTGTTGCCTCCATACTTGCTTACTGGCCAAGAGGACCCTGGGAAGGTGTGGCCACCATGTGCAATGTGATGGTGTGTCCTGCACATCTGATTGCAAAAGGCATTCTTCAGTGGAAGGACTGTATACAGCATGGTCCTGTACAAGACTCACATCTTCACATGCGCAGTGTCCTCATGCATGTTGCCCTCTGCTCCAGCTTGCTCTCCAACAACTTTGCCTGAGCTTGGAACAGAAAGAGGACAGAACCTTTCTGAAAAGGAACAACCCCACAAGCCCAACAAAACAAAACTGTAAGCAGAGTCACCAGAGAAAATCTTGTCAGATCAAATGATTCCTGAATCCTCTTCTCTCCTCCCTCTGCTCCTCCATCATTCTTCCACTGACTCGAGAAGCCTGGAATAACTCCCTCCTGCTACTGAAACTTTGTCAAATTAATTTGATGCTAACCTTTTTTGACATTATCTTATTTTTCTTCGATATTTATCCAGCCTCCCACAGGTCATTTATGTCTGTTTCTGGCATCTGTCCCAGTCCTCCTGGGTAGACAGAGTATGATAGTTGTAATATAATTTTTTTTCAGCATCTATCTTTCAGCCTCCTTTGTCACTGAACTCATCCCATGGTCCCAAAAGTAGCAGTGCCTTCTTCATAGGTATGCACATGTGCATGCACACACACACACGTTAAGAAAAAGTCTGTTACTCTTTAACCTTGTTCATTCCTTCTCTTTCCAGAGTTATGAGCTCCTTTTACTCCCCATTTTTAAAAATATAGTTCCTTTTGATATTTAGCAAGGAAGATACTTTCTTCACCTTCATTCCTTATCATTGAGCCTGACTACATAGCACACATGACCCTCATAAATACAGCACTAAATATTGAAGTGATTAAAATGATGGAACAGAGAGAAAGCCCATATCACACAATTCTTTATCACTCAGACCAAAGAACCTGTGTATGCCTGATATTCACTTCATCAGCTAGAAACTCGGCCAAGGAAACGAATAATTAGATTCCAATTATACAGAATCTTTGACTAGGTTTTTCTTTTATTAACTACAACATAAAGTCTTTACATTAAGGACCAATTTTCACCGGATTCAACCACCAGCATATATTTATGCAATTTGCCTTCAGTTTGACGTTACTTGAGAAACCTGTAACTATAGGACATTTTGTCTTGGAAAAGTAGCTGGAGGTGGTTGAGACAAGTTAATAAAAGGTATAATAAAAGCAATCTGTTCTATATCATCTTGCCCTTTCAGCTAGGACTATGCCTACTGACCCTGCACCTCTTGAACCATGCAGCATTTTAGGTGGTGATTAGAGGCTAAGGCTGTGTCAGAGCCTGTAATCATGAGCCTTCAGTATTACAACATGGAGTTTAAGACAAGAAGAGAAAACTTGAGAGGGAGAGAGTGAAAGGAACCTCCAGCTGCTAGCACTAACCTAGCTATTAACTACATTCTAATGACTCAGCTAACACAAAGGTCATATGTTTGCAGTAAGCAAATTTAAACACGATTTGTGCCACTGAAATCAGCATGTTTTCATACCTGACATGGCAGCAAGGAAGGATGGTTTAGTTTCTAGTTATTTCTAGTTCTAATAAAATAAAAACCGTCAAGGTTGTAAGCGGATAAGAGTTAGAACATAGCCAAAAAACTTTTGCCTGTCATTGGCTTACAGTTACTGAACTTCCCTGACACCATTCAGAGCAGAACTAGAAGGTAAACTCAGGCCCATTGATTTAATGGTAAGTACACTTATCTACGCTTGCAGAGTACTGAGCATGTGTAAAAATAAATACATTTTACCACAAAAATTCATATCAGCCTTGTTTTTTGTTTTCTTTTTTTTGTTTGGTTGGTTTTTTTTAAGAAAGCAGATATCTATAAATTATTAAGGAAATTATTAAGTATAAAAAGGCTATGGTTAAAGAAATCTGAATTATTTTAATGATATCTGAAGTTGCAAGATGGGCTTGCTCAGGACCATCTTTTAACCTCTCATTTATGTGATGTCTGTGACAGTAAATGGAACAGGATCTTCTAACATCTCTGGGTAAGGCAATATTTTACTGGGCTTGTTTTGTGCTATTTCCAGTTGACAAAGCACTAGAGACAGTGTTTAGTGAAATTAAGTATACTTGATACCTGATACTTGATGTAAGCTTTGATTGCAATATTTTCAGAGATTAAAAGATACCTTATACCAAAGAGAGTCCTCCAGGACATTTGTGTTTGTATCCAGATCGTGGGGGAACGTGTGTGTGTGTTTCTGTCCTTGAGGGGCAGAAACAAGAGGCCAACAAAATTGTCAGCCACCCCAAGGACCTCATCTCCATGCCTTTCACCTGGGTCACATGGAAGGAATGGCAAGCCCAGGAAGAGCTGAGGAAGAGTTCTGTCATTAAGCAGAGACCAGGACTGCATATAACAGCTTCCACAGTTATTTTTCCCACTCTGTTTGCCAAATGTTTGCACATCAGGCTTCCTAAACATACTTTCATTTTTGGGACCAAGAATCAGTTTTCCCAAAGAAAACAGATGATGATAAGATTGTGGGCTACTGAGCCAAGTACCAAGTACCTAAAAATGGACTTTAAAGTCCAACCAACTTAACTTTTAAATTTATTTGAGAAGATCCTTACAAGTCAGATTTTGAGCATGATGGCTGGCCCACTTGAGGAACATACTCATGCTGGTTCGGTGCAAATGAGACAAAAAGTGTAAACGCTGATTATGTTGCTCATGCTGCTTTTTACTTAACTTTCCCTTTGGGAAGAGGCACCCAAATATATCTGACCACCGAGGAAGTGGGTTTTTCTTTTACTTGGGTTCTTCATGAACACTACTTTAGATATATCTGATCATGGTACTGGATAGTGTTCAACAGGCCCCAGATGACTCATCCTCGGTTTGGCTTGAGCTGATCAGCCTTTTCTGTCACTGTTTTCTGTTTTCTTTTGTGCTAGCTCTTTCTTTATATGTTCAAAGAACATGCCCCATTACACTTGATTACTGTGAACATCTTGCAGTTTCCTTTCTGAAGGAAGCCATGAAAATATTACCTTACGAGACAAGAAAAGGAAATAAAAGGCTGTTAAAAAAGAGAAATAAAAGAGACAGGAAAAACAGGATAAGTACCATGTAAAATAGCAAGAAGTCTGGGATGTCATAAAGTTGCTCTTTAGACAAATATGAAACATTTGCCTTTTCAGCCTCAAACGTGTAATTTCTTAATTACATTTTCATGTGTTTGTAGCTGCATAGCAATAGAGGCTCATGTTTTTTATTTTGTATTAATATTTTTAAAAAATTATTTTACAGCTAGCTACAGATAGATTTTGGGGAAATTTTAAATACAAAAAATTGTGCTTGGCCTTGATTACTAAAATTTTTATATTGGTGCTTTTCAGGCCTGTTCTAAATAAAAATGCAAAGCTTCCTGATGAAGTGTATTTTCAGTAAGACTTTTTTTTTCTTGAAAAAATGAATTCTCAATTTTCAGTCAGTTTTATCAAGAGCAGGTGAGTAGTTTATGATTTCCCTTTCAGCAAGGGAAAGTGTCTATGTAAATATTATGCATTTTCATTTTCTCGGCATGTTCCTAACTTTGTGCTTTCCGTTACTGCTTTCTATGCATCACATCCCTTCTGATAAAGTACTAGATTGGTACCAGCATGCTTTTGTCCCTGAGTTGAATTTTGAAGACCTTTAGCAATTAAATAAGCTTTTCATTAGTTTCAGTGTACTTTGTGAAGGGCTGATAAATAAGTGGGCCACTCAGTGAGTCAGTACTCAGTTTGTCTTCAGCAACTTGGTGAAAATCAAAAAGAGGAAAATCCTCAATGATATTAATAAAAAACCCCAACCCAATATTTTTTATGATGAAAGTAGACATATATTTTAAATCTTTCACATAGCTAATGAGCATGATTTTGCCACAGGAGTGGAGTCAGATGAGTGAGAGGGAGTCAAAGGAGTTCTACTCAAAAGTCTGGTGCCATAGCAACTGAGGAATCTTATCTTGAAAAGGGATAATATGAGTTTTTATTAGATTAATTTACAGGCTGTGATTGTGAAAGCTGTAAAATTTATACAAAATCAACACATTGTACAAAAGCAGCCTCAGACTTCCTGAGAAAATTTTATTCTATATGGATGTTTTCAAACTTTCTACAGGTGAATTTTCTAGCAGTAGGACCTCTATTGTTTTGCTAGCAGAAGCCTTGTTCCCAAAGTTAATTCTAGCTCCACAACAGTTTCCAGCTTTACATCTCTCTTTCACATGGAGTTATGATTCCAGTATCTATTTAAACAAATTTTTTCAGAGGTGCTTCATGTTCTGAATTGGATTATTTTGCTGTAGCAGAGCAGTCCTGTGATATTTGTGTCCAGGGTAAAGTTTGGACAACTTCCTGGTGCATATCATTGAAAGTATCCAAAGTAATCTTTGGACTATGCATAGAACAGCCAAAGTAAGGAACCCCACCAGTGAGGTGGCTTGTGGGTTGGACTGCAAAAATAGTTTCATTCTTAACATATCAGCATCATTCAAGATGATACAGAAGTGCTAAATCTTGTGCTAATAAACAGGAAGCATATGTTATGCCTAAAGCAAACACCGTGTTGGCTGGATACAACTTTCATGAGTGTGTGCTAGGGATCTCTAAGGTAGATTTTAATATGAGCCGAAGTGGTTAGGTAATAAAGACTTTGGCAATGTTGAGATGAGGAAATGAGAAGAAGTTCTGTAATTTTTAGAACTAGCACTCTTCAAGTGTGTTAAAAGAGAAGTGGGAATTGGTTATAACCTGATCTTGTGTGTTAGCATAGGTGCAGTTGAAAGTAATATTATTAGCATACAAATTTATATTGTTTAAACACATTCTTTTGGTTGAAGATAATGGCCAGAGCTCTTTGCAAAAGAAGAAGTTATGTCCTAGCACAGGAGAAGAAGCAAATAAACCATTTACCCCATAAAAACCATGCTGTTGCAGCAATGAGACTGGCGAAATTGTGGCAAAATGATCAACTTGTAAGTAATCTTTATGTTGATTTCTGAAACCTTGGGAATAGAAGTGCCTTGTTTGTCGGTCCTGCACTGTTTTCAGGTCAGGCACTTTTTTCTCTTGAAGGGTTAGATTTTGAACACACTGTCAGAAAGAAGAGTATCAGAGAGGTGGAGCAAGATCTAAATGCTGTCTTTAGGATATTTTTTATTTCTAATGGTGTCATGGTTTAGCTCCAGACATCCATTAAGCACCATGCAGCTACTCACTCACTCACTCACTCACTCACTCACTCACTCACTCACTCACTCACTCTACCCCAGTGTCTTGCCATGCAAGACCCCCCATACCACCCAGTGTCTCAACCCATACACACAAGCAAAACAAACCAAGGAATTAATTCACTCATAGTCAGGCTGGTGTTCAGCCATCACCTGAAGTAGATGCTGTGCAAGACCAGCAACTGCTGGACCAGACAGCCCCACTCAGCCCCTCAGCCTACCCCCATTTATAAATGGAACATGGTGTATGGAATATCACTTTGGTCAGCTTGGGTCAGCTGTGTCCTCTCGTTAGCAGGGCAGTATGAAAAGCTCAAGAGTCCTTGACTGCTTGGCAACAACTAAAAGCATCAGTGTGTTATCAACACTATTCTCATCATAAATCCTGAACATAGCATTACACCAGCTGCTAGAAAGAAAATTAACTCTATTCCTGCTGAACCCAAACAAATGAAAAAAAAAGATTGATATCCATACCATAAGGAACACCTCTATGTCCTGATTTCACCCACATGCCACCAGAGCAGCACCCCCACCCAACACCAACACAACCTGTTACTCAAGCAAAATGCAGAACTTTAAGATAACAAAATCCTGATTCAGCAGTCAAGTGCTCTGAGTGCAACTTTGCAGCACAGGATTAATCCTCATTAACCAGTTGAGGAAGCCTCTGTGGGACTTAAAGATTGGGCATGAGTCCAAATATCTTGCTGAATGCAACCTAAATGGGTAGCTAGACAGTGCTTCTCAATCAAAGCTGTTTTGTTGTGAGATAGATGTTTCCATAGTTAAGCAAATTCCATGGCACGGCGGGAACTTTGCAGTACACAGAGATCACTGCTTCTGGGTGTTTATGATAAACAGTAATGCGAGCTCTATTAGGCATCCAGTTAGAGCTAAAAACATAACCTGTGTGTGAAGATTATCTGGGTAATTAAAGTATTAGGTAAGCATTATGTAAGGTGGAGTGAGTGGGTTGTTAATGCTAATATTAAATTTTGACTGCAGAAGGCAGCCAGGTGCCTTTATTCCCCTCCAGGAGATTATTATCTCTTGATAAATCAAATTCTCTTCAGTGGCCTTACTGCAGTTTCAGAACAGGCATATTATTAACAACACTGTGTAGTTCTATACTGGAAAATATAGAGTTCAGAAGGCTGGACAGAACCTACAGGAGAGCTGCATAAATCCTGTGGATCAGTGTTACCACTAGAGTATTAACCAGGACTCTCCCTTTGCCTTTTCACCTCTAGAATATGAATTTCTGAAGTCCACTTTTCAGGCATATTCTGGTGGGTAAATCTTCCTGAAACTTTAGTTAAAGCCAGGAAACGAGGATGACTAGGAAATTAACAATAGTCGCCATGTTGTCACCCTCACCCACAGCTGGTGGCCCTCTCTGGGCTCTGTTCTAATGCAGTGATAAACTGGGCTCCTTAGGACAGCTGGGAGGTCCATAAAACAAAGGATGCCGCTCTGCAGGGTACAGGTTGCAAGGGCAACCTCCAGCTGAGGAGGCAGTAAGCAAGGTTTTCTAGCCTGACAAGCATTGCACCATTTGAGTCCTCGACTCTGGGCGCTGGATGTCTGAACTTGTCTTCCCTCCATGCAGCTGGGGAGACATTGATAAATGGAGAACAATTGGAAGGGGGAAGAGATGGGAGGAGGATTTTTCTGCAGGGCAGAGGACGGTTTAAAGAAAGTTACCTGCTTCCCCTAAAGTTATCATGTAGGTTGGCAGAGGCAGCAAAGCTTCTATGGCGCAGCAGTAGCTCGGTCCCCATCCTGGCTTCAGAGTGTTGCACTGGGAAGCCCCATTTCTGCCCATTCACCCAGGCTATCTAGTTATGTCAGGTACAGATGCCAGTAGGTGCCTCTCGTTTCTGAGCAATATTCAGTGTGTGATATATTGTGCTCCATTGGTATTTAGTTTTGGTAAAAATGGCAGTTTGTTTGATTGTGCTTGTAAAAATATTGTTGGCATCAGTATTTCTCTCTTTACACCAAAGAGAGAAATCCAGACACTAAAAAATTTGAATGGCATAGGGTAATCTGCTCTATGTATTGGTATGATGCATTTATGCAGTGATGTGGTACTACCCTCCATGTTTAGTGAGTATGGGTATGCAGCTTCATGCATACATGAAATGTTACAAAATAATGAGAAAAACCTGTTGCTATTTTAGTTTTAATTTATACTGAAAGACAGCAGTTATGATTTCTCTGCAATAGTTGCATTTCAGCTGTTTGAAGCCAGCTGAGAGCCAGCTGTGTGCCCACAGCCTCTCAAGGGTGTGATTATTTAATGATAAAACTCATTTTATGCAGTGGCTGCTGATTACTATTGCAAAAATTATTTTAACACAAACTGAAGTGGTGAATTTTTGAGCTGAAAGAAGGCAAAGTTGGCTACTCAGAATATTGAGCAGCCTTTTCAGGAGAACTATGGCGAATCCCATAAAATCACACTAACTATCTAAATGCTTGGCTAAAGTCTAGAGCCCAGTTTCTCTCCGAGTGATAAATTGTCCATTCTAGCATATCCCCCACCATGTACCATGTCATTAACATCATAACATTTAGCTGCATATTTCTTAAAGTCAGATACCATTCCAGATCAAACATGAAGTATATTTAACCTCATCTGAGTTCAAGACTTTTCACGAGAGAAGACCTTCTCTTCCCTCCTGTTTAGAGTCAGATGGCCAGACACTATTCTTTGAACATGAAGGCTGAGTGGTATGGTGGACTCTGAATAAGATCTGTGGGAGTGGAATGAAAATTTGAGGCAGAAGAAAAAAGCATTATAGCGGTTCCTATGAGTTACAAGCCACTTGCATATTAAGGAAAACATTTACATAAGTCATCAACTTCTTACTTCTGTGCTTTCCTGAGTGGATGCTTTCGTGGCATTGAAAGGCCTACCAAGGAACATCCTGTCTTCAGCATTTAGTAACATAAAGGGAATGAAAGACATCTATTTTCTTACTTGTTATCAGCCAAACTAGACATTATGCACTAAAAGGAAGGGGAAATGCCTTTTTGACATTGCGGGATAAGTTGTGTTTAAGGCATATCCAAAAAGGATTTTTAGAGAGGATCTTTTGGCAAAATGGGAAAAATAAAAAAACCTTTAATTTTTAGTCACTTCTAAAACTTGTAGATTTTGAGGCACACTGCTTACTTCATTTGACTTCTCCTGGTACGTGTCAAATTTGAAAAGAGAAATTCTGGTTGAACTTTTTTTTTTTTCAAATATGATTTTTTGGTCTTAGTGAAGTAAAATGTTTAATTTTGAAGCATTTAATTCTGTAGTATTAACAAATAGGCTTTTTATTTATACCTCTCTAAAAGTTTGATATTTGGATAAATTTATTAATAATTAGGAAAAATTGTACTCCTAATTTGTTTTTCTTTAGTAGAACCCACAGCAGACTAGTGGTTCACCACTAGCTGTAATCATGGGTTTTCTCCAGAGGTTTTAAACCACTCTCATTTGGGAAGACCTTGCCCTATCACAGCTGAAGATAACCGTGTGATTTTTTTAAGGACAAAGTGTTATCAGCCTTTCCTGCCTGACAGTTGACTAATACCCTCAGAATTAAAATTTCAACATTTTTAGTTGTACTGCACAGAAAGCAGCAGTCCTCTAAAAATTAAAACTAAGGGATAGAGTATGGGTTATAATGACTGTATCTGAGAGTTATTATTACCATTAGTTATTATGTAAATTATTCCCCTTGCTCACAAACACACACACATACACACACACTCTCATCCTGATTTAAAACATAATTGCAGCCCTTGACAGATTGCCATTTTTTTATATAGAATGAATTAAAATATTTAAAGTAGGAAAAGATAGAAAGGAACATTATGTCCCATTAAACTAATCATATGTACTAAAACTAACCCTTCCAACCCAAAACCACCCCTTGCTGCCATCCACTGCATCAAGATGGGTTATGAATGAACAAATCCACTTGGCACTTTACAAAATGAGGTCATGATTAGTGCATGAAAAAATAAAATCAAAGCCCTTTATAGCTGGCAGGATCCTGGTTTTGTAGCAATGATTTTAAATCAGGGCAGCAAGATCACAAAAGTACTTCCAAATGCTTCCAAGAGCAAATTATAGTTTTTCTGTTTCCTGACTGCCTTTTGTACCCATTGTGTAAGTTTGCCAAAATGTTTCACCATTTTCCACAGGATGATAAAGAGGCCAATAATATGAGCTGACTTAACATAAAGATGTGTACCTTGGCAGGAGGGTAGGTCTAAGGGAAGCTTCAGAAGAGAATGTGCTGTGCTTTACTTCAGAGGCAGTAAAACACTCTGTGACTGATGGCCAAAATCTATGGCAGCTGACCAGCTGCTCACTCTTAGTCCTCTACTGATTGGGGAAAGGGCAGCAGAAGGATGCAAAATGGAGTAATATCAGCTGATCTGTCCCTTCCTCAGGGAACCCATGGTTAGGAAGTCTGTAAAACTAGCTTCTCCTCCACCGCTTTTCTTATGAGGTCACTTCTGCAGTTATATTTGACTCTGGGACAGCAATATACTGGCAAGGCCCTTCCTGCTTAGAAAGATCCAGGGAGTCAGAATATAAGTCGCCATCTTCAGGGGGGCATTTTTATGTACGGTAGCATGTTAATTGCCATGAGAGTTAATCAGTGTGATAGAGCTCTGAACTAGTGGTAACTGTGTAAATGAGGAGCAACACCTTTTCCTTAATAAATCAGCATTGCAATATGTTTCTTCAGTCAGGGATGAATGTACTCAAGCAACTTTAAGCTCTCCATATGCTAAGTTTTTGGAAAGGTGAGCTCCAATTGAGGTCCAAGCTCTGCCTTGGTATAATGGACATGCTAAAACAATGAGTTTGAACAAACTAATAATTGACTTATTTTTTGGATTGTTTGGAATATGCAATTTGGGAAAAGATTCCCCTTAACCCATCTATTGATTGTTCACATCATACAGTGCTCAATCACATTTAATCACATGGACACTGGGTTCCTTGTCTCTGGCATCTTGCTTGTTAATACATTTTGTAGACAGTGGCTTCCTGTAGCAATTCTCCTCCTGAGCTCTCTGAAACCTCTGAGTTTCCAGGTTTCTGAAAGAACCTCAAGAACTCATCTGTTTCCATTTGCTTTCAACCACACACCAATGAAAAATGTATTTACTGCCTGGATCTTTGCATCATACAGTGTATTGCCCAGGTCAGTGATTTCTTATGGTTCATGTGCTCTGCAGTCAGGCCTCTGTACTTGGTACAGTGCAATACTCGTCAACTTCCAAACTGTCAGAAAGTGCACTTCAGATGTAGTGACTAATTTTGCATAAAGAAAAGACATGATCTAATGTAATAACCTGAAAGGATCTTGTGAAGAATAATTTCAGATGTCTGCATACATTGAAGCGTTAAGAAAATGTACTTCAGACATTTAATGTGCATACAGATTTTAAAGACTGGCTTCTAAAAATGTGACTCCTCAACACATTATATCCTCTCATCTTGCAGTCTAAGTAATTCAGGAATGATGCTATTTCAGGTAACGAAAAAAGAGATGAACAGTTAAAGGAGAACAGAGAAAACAGTGTCCCTCCAGATGGAGGGCATCCAGAATGACGCTGGGTTCCAGTTGCCTCAGCACTGAAAAGCACCATTTTAGCTGCTTTCAAAATTCAAATACATAATTATTTACAAAAGCTATTGATTTTTCCTGTGTGGTTTAATATAAGAATTCATTCTGTTGCTTCGTATCTAGAAACTGTTACTTGTGCCTTGCAACAGATCTCTTAAGTCATATTGTTTTGTTTTTTTTCCTGTTTAATAACTTGAGATTAAACGATATTAAATTTCCTGCAAAACAGAAAGGACGTGCAATTTTGGGGTGGGTTTGTTATGGTAAGAATTATCCATCCAGGACACAAAAACTACACAAAATGTTGTTGGAGGTTAGTTATATAATCCCTGGTTTGTCAGCTACGTAAGTGGTTCTGTTGATTAGTGCTTAATGAACTAACTTACAAATCTATCATTTTTAAAGCGCATAGACAATATATATGAATTGAACTAATAATCAGGTTTCACTGTGCTGGTTGCTTGGGAAACATGACACCGCAGCATGAATCATACAAAGGGCAAGCACCATGCTGACAGCAAAGTTCATTACTAGTATAAAATTAAAAGTTGACAGTCAATGTCTTTTTATTTTTTATTGTGGTTATCTTAAGCTCAACACTGCCTTTTTGCAAATTTTTGCATTAATGAAAGCTCCTCATCTTTATGGGAAACGAACTTGGGAAGAATTGCGAACAGTCAAATGAAAATTCTCTGTTGAGAACTTTGCACTCAGGCAGTGTGGAAATGGGTAGCAGCATAAAATCTTAAGATAAATTTGAACAAATGTTCAAATATTCCCCAAACACACATTTACAATATTTGCAGCCAGTCATCTGTTCCCTACCAAATGCTGTGCTTTGGAAATGAAGCAACAAAGACTATGGCGGAGAAGTTAATTAATCATACATGAGTCTCATAGTAAAGGATTTTTATTAGCCCTCCAAGACCACAGTAGCAACTCCACCCTATGTACACAATAAGAATAGTAAATGACTGCTGATATTTTTAAACTGATAGTAGGTTTATACTATAGAGAAGACACATTCTGACCTCTGAGGCCATTTCCAGATACAGTGACCAAAACTGCAAGCCCCTGAAGGGCAGTAAAACTGGTAGATAACACTATTTTTCTTTGTATTTTTTGTAAACTGAACACCATGCACACACTCCTTGTTTGTTAAATTACTACTGAAACAAGAAAGTCATTATTGATGAGGATAAGGGACTAATTGTGCAATTTCCATTTCATGGCCTTTACTGTCATTTGCAAGGCTGTTGTGCATAGAAAGAGTTGCACAGAAACATTGTCTTGGTTTTTACTGTATAACTAATCACAGAATCACAAAATGTCAGAGGTTGGAAGGGTCCTTGAAAGATCATCTAGTCCAACCCCTCTGCCTGAGCAGGATCTTGTAGATTAAATCACAGAGGAATGCATCCAGATAACTAATACTAGTATTATGAAATTATTCATTTATGGAAGAGGTTAAAAATGCACAAGTCTAGGCCTACTAAGAATTCTGCACTGTGTTGCACAGATTCTCTGTCCTTGAGGAGTTGGGGTGGATGTGTATCTGAAGGATATGATAATTTTAAATCTTTATTAAGGTAGTTAAATCATGACAGGAGAGCAAAACAGGCATTAGATTGTCTCTCAAGCTGCGAGTGGAATTTTTATGACAATTGACAGGCTTCAGAAAGAAGTCATCTTGGAGTCTCTGCTCTTTTGAGAAGGTTTCAGTTGCTTCAAGAAATAATTCAGGCCTATTTAGTCCTGAATAGTTTAATGCTGGCCCATATTTTAATTATTAGGAAAGAATAGTTTGCACTGCTTTAGGTAATGCTGTGTCCTTTCTAAGGCACACTTACTTCTCTTTTGGGATTAATAAGAAGACCTTAATAATTAGACTTGAGGAATGGGTCTACAGAGATGAAAACTAGTTGTCGTGGGTTTGCAACATGGCTTCTTTAAGAAGTGTCTAGAAAGTTTCCTAAGAGTCCAGCAAAGCAAATACCAGCTGTGCTTCCAAGGCCAAACTCCCAAACCCTGTTACTGACAAGTCCGTCTGGTCCAATCAGCGCCGGTCGCAGGCCTCTGGGAATCACATTTTAGGGAGAGAAAAACACAAACAGCTGCATTTTGCCACCAGAGAAGGGAGTGAGAAGATGTAAGAAGCTTTGCAGGTGAGTGAAGGGGGGAGGAAGAGGCTCTGAGAGAAGATACCCTGCGGCCTGTGGAGAATACCATGGTGAAGTGGGGGTACCCCTGCAGCCCATGGAGGATGAAGAGACCCCACTTGTAGCCCATGGAGAGGTACCTGGGCCAGGTAGGAGCCCAGCATGGAGCAGGTGGAGGAATAGGGAAGAATCTGTGACCTACATTGGAGAAGGTCCTTGACAGAACCTGCAGCCTGTGGAGAGAGATAAGAGGCAGAGAGAGAGAGAGAGAGAGAGAGANGAGAAAATTCCTCTGTTCCCCCCCAAGAAGGAGAACAATTCCTGAGGAACTGACTGAAGACTGAAGCCTTCATTCCCTATTTCCCCCCTTTCCCCTGTGCAATCCTGGGGAAGGAGAAACATCATGAATAGATTGAAGTGCACTTGCTTACTTCTCTGTTGATTTATACTATATCTGTTTAAACATTTTTTATTTTAAATTACCCAAACTGAATTTGAGAAGGAAAGTCTATGTCACAGTGTCAATGGGAGGGAGTTTTGGGTAAAGTTGAGTAAATTTACATGGAAAAAGGCTTCCTCTCATAATGCAAATCAGAGAGAAAGTAGCAGAAAAAAAAAAGCTCTTGTTATATACTAATTATAAATGAGCTTTAGTGGAGATTTTATATGCTTATTTGAAAATCATCTCTGTCTTTTGCCTTAGACTGCTAAATCGTAATTAGCATATAAGGTGTTCCTGCAGTGGGGCCAAATGCACTACCAAGGCTGTACTGCACAAGACCCTGTGGTTTCCATAGTGTGCAACCTCTAGGCTTCAACTCATATTTTCCAATTAAGGGGTGACTAATGTTTCTCTATGTGTGGCAAAAATATAATCAGTCATTTATTCTTACTGGAAGCAGATGAACAGACCCCTACACACACACACACACACACACACACACACATATATATATTAGACATAGATTTTGTCTGAATATATGTCATACTATTGTCTTATTAAAAAAAAGTAATCATGAACTTTTTAGGATGGGGTATAGTATAACATAAGGTTTAGCCTATGCAAAGCAGTTGGCAGCTGAGTAACAGATGAGACATTAGAGGAAATTACTGAAAAAATAGAGCTTATTAACTATAGGTAGCTTATCATGCACAACTTGCAGCATATGAGAAAGTTAAACCAAAGGCTGGACCAGAGATGATCTCCAGCACAGGGTGAGCAAGTTCCAACTAGTCGGACTGAGTATCCGACTCTGGAAGAAATATTAGCTCTCAAAGGACATCATATGTGCTTCTGCTTCTTTGTTATCTTCATTCTACTTCTTAGCAGAAAAAATACCTTTCATGGCATTTTATGTTCTATAAGATTAGTCAAACAATATAGTTGTGCATAATTGACCACTGACATCTGTCTTTCCTTCCCTGAGTGACTGTAATGATCATCCTTAGGTGTTCTTTGGACCCAACTACTATGATAGAAACTCCAATGTGTGATAGACTAGGTGTGGAAGAGTCATCCCATCACACCTTCTGAGGCTGCGGTGTTATAGAAGCATAATCATAAAACCCAATCCTGGCCATCAGGTCTTAAAAGTGAAATAACTAATTGTGCCATTTTCATAAAATGCTTTTTACGAGGCTCAATAGGTCATGGAAAGTAAATGTAAGCACAGAAGGAAGAAAACAGATTGAAGTTTCCCTCCAGGTTATACATGAATTGAAGCAGACCTTAGAAATGACAGTCATAACCATTAAACATACAAGATAGCTATTACATAGTGTGTCTGCATTATGTACTGCTTTGCCACAACTGCTATTCCTCACAGAAAGTGTCATGTCTTGTTTATTATCTCTTCTAATGGAAAGTGTCAGAGAGGTTTCTTGAGCTACTTCTTTCTTTACTACAGACTATTGAATTTCTTTTATACGGTCCTGGGGATGTTTCTTTTCCCTCCCCATGATTTTTTCCTACTGAAGAATGCTCATGCGTAGGCTCCTAGACCTTTTCCTTAGTTTAGCACCTCAACATTCTTCATTCAGCTTGAATCTAAACAGGGGTTGTGCACTTCCCATGGCTGACACTTCAAATGTTTCTGAACTCTCTTGCTTCTGCTTCCTTCTCTGTAAAACAGAGAAGAAATGAGAATGGATACTGGCTTTATTTTTAGAATCAGAAGACTCCAATATTAATGGGGGAAGAATGATTATATGTATATGTATATGTATATGTATATGTATATGTATATGTATATGTATATGTATATGTATATGTATATGTATGCTTTAAAGCTTTTATTACATTCACTTCATGCATGTGGTGCTTCATTTTAGCACCCCATGTACAATATTCCATATCTGTGACATCCTGCCCTCTCCTCCTTTTTCTAGTTCCTGCATGCATTTAATCCATTTATGCTCCTTGTGGACTGAGCTGTGGCAGATTTCCTATGGTGAATCTCCATCTATATTACCCTGAAAATATGCTTAGCAGCATCACAATCCTTGCTTCTTTGCTTCTAGTGTTTGCAGTATTTCCTAGATTAGAATCCTTAGCAGAGCTGATTAATTCAGCCTGTAATAATTTACGTGTAAGTGATCAGAAAAATAAATAAATTCTTAACATTGTGCACTACAATGGAATTATTCAACGTTCATCAAGTTAAACATATGCAGGATGTTGGCATGACTGAAGCCACTGATTTAGGCTAACATATTTATTCTGGTGTTAGCAAAGCTCTTTTGACTGAGATGTCCCTGGATGTTTGGGGGTTTTTGTATTCGGATTCTGGCTCTTGACCCTCTGAACAGCAAAGACTGGAGCCTCCCGAGGTGAGTAGGAGGTTACTTCTTGCCTTAATTTTATATGAAGAATAACGTTTGCAAACATGGAAAGAACAGTGATTCAGCATTAACTTCGGTAATAAAAGAGCGAAGGAATAACTAGGATAAAGGTAAGGAAGAGTAGACTGTAATAAAAGAGGATCCATAATAGGTCGTCTAAAATAAGGTGTAGGCAAGCAATGTGCCCTTTCTAGCCTCGGTGATCTTTAAATGTCTCATGTGTCAATGCTTTAATCAGTTGTCCTAGAAGAGGGAGCAGACCGCAGTGCCAGGTGAGTGTGTGCAGTCTGGTACTGCACACACTCACCTGGGATGGCACACTGTCTACTGACAGCTTCTTTCACTTGTGGTTTATATATGAACCCTCAACCATCTGATATTTGGAAATCCAGTTGAAAAGCAGTGTTTCACCTAAAACCCTAAAACAGATGGCACTTAGACAGTACTGCTGCTTGGAGCATTTCAGTAGCTGTAAGTAGCTGGCCAGTTTCTTTTGCCGAGTGTCCTCTTCTGAATCAATAGGCTATAATCCTCTTTTTAATGTTTGGACAAATCATTCACCAAAGTCATGGCAGGAGAGTGGGATTAAACACGGAGCTCTATAGAGCTCAAAAATCCCTAAAATACCAGGCTGAATCTAGATCCTGACACACTAGATTCTGACACACACCAGAGGCTGAAGGAAACCAAAATGTATCTGCTAGTCTCACTGGAGCTCAGTTAGCCCTCTGAAGTGAAACACCTTTGCTAGATATGGTCTGATAGCCACTGATGCCAGTAACTGCAGTTACTCTGCTAAAATCAGCAAAGATGATTGTCACTGATGATCTGCTCTGAGAGAGCAGCTTTTGCAGACAAAGGTCTTGATACCATGGTCGTACGTGTGAGTGTCACCAGATGACACACACAGTTTCTCTGGAGGCTCAAAGCACCTACCAGACAGCTGGCATGTCTTCTCTATGACACATCTGAAGGAAGCTTTTCCTTGCTTTCCTTCCACGGTGGACTTCTTGATGGGCTTGGGTCATATTCTATATTATATGTCCGTACAGCAGTTTGGATTCCAGGGTTTTTCTCTAAAAAACTGTTCTTTGCCAGACCTTTCACTGTAATTGTACATAATTTGCTTTAGTACAGAAAAACAGAAGGTTGCTCTGTTTTGAGTTGGCAATGTTAATAAACACCAGAATAGTGCTTTACCTTGCTACAAAGATCTGTAGAGACACGCTATTCTTATTTGCAGTTGTTCTGGGCTTGTGTGGCAAGGTTTTGGTAGCGGGGAGGCTACAGGGGTGGCTTCTGCAAGAAGCGGCTATAAGCTTCCCCTGGGTCCTACAGAGCCAATACCAGCCAGCTCCAAGATGGATCCACTGTTGGTCAAATTAATCAATAATGGTGGTAGCACCTCTAGAATAACATACTGAAGAAGAAGAAGAAAAAAAAAAGCGGTAGCTTTTGCAGCCAGAGGGAGGAGTGAGGATGTGAGAAAACAAGCACAGTGAAGAAGGAGGAGGAGGAAGTGATCCAGGCACTGGAGCAGAGATTTCCCTGCAGCCACTGCAGAAGACCATGGTGAAACAGGCTGTGGCCATGCAGCCCATGGAGGATTATGGGGCATAGAGATTCCGCCTGCAGCCCATGGTGGACCCCATGACACAGCAGATGGAGACACTTGAAGGAGGCTGTGACACGGTGGGAAGCCTGTGCTGGAGTAAGCTCCTGACAGGACCCGTGAACCCATGGAAAGAGGAGCCTACACTGGAGCAGGTTTCCTGGGGGTTCTTATGATCCTGTGGAGGACCATGATGGAACAGTTTGCTCCTGAAGGTCTGAATCCCGTGGAAGAGACCCACTTTGGAGCAGTTTCTGAGGAACTGCAGCATGTGGAAAGGAGTCACATTGGAGGAGTTCACAGAAGACTGTTTCCCATGGGAGGAACACCACACTGGAGCAGGTGAGGAGCACTCCCCCTGAGGTGGAAGAAGCAGCAAAGACAATGTGTGATGAACTGACTACAACCCCCATTTCCCATTCCCCTGTGCTGCTGGCGGGGGGGATGGAGATGAATTGGGAATAAAGTTGAGCCCAGGAGGAAGGGAGGGATGAGGGAAGGTGTTTTATGATTTGATTTTATTACTCGTTATCTTACTCTGTTTTGCTTGGCAGATCAATTTTTTCTAAGTTGAGTTTGTTTTGCCCATGACAGTAATTAGTGAATGATCTCTCCCTGACCTTATGCTGACGCATGAACTTTTTGTTACATTTTCTCTTTCCTGTCCAGTTGAGGAGGGCAGTGATAGAGGTTTGGTGACCACCTCGCCTCCAACCAGGGTCAGCCCACCGCAACAGTTTAGGCTTTGTATGGTTTGTTCACTTAAAAATAAATATCTTCGGAAAACCACAAAAACATGAGATTTTTTTGAGACAATGAATGTGTTCTAGCTCTGTAATGATTTCAGTTTGCTTAGGGAACAAAGGCTAATAAAGGCAATACTTATGTTTATCCAGCAGCATGTCTCCTACCGCAGGATGCCAGGAGGAAAAGCCCATGCGCAGTGCACCAGATATGCACGACTGCACGTACAGAGTTGTGAATTAATCTTCAAGACAAGCTGCAGCACTGTATTTTATTTCTTCCCTTTCAGTGTGCTTGAGAAGAGTGCCTTCCAGGCACCGTGCACAGTACAACCAGAAGAGGGATGAATGTTTTTGTTATCCTCAGCCTGATATGACTGTGCTGCTCTCTTCATATTCCTTGAGCCCCCTGGCAGCCCAGGTGCTCAGTCCAAGAGGTGAAGCTGCTGCTTCATCTGCAGGGTGCTCTGTGGGTGCTTCTTTCTGAGGTCATCCCTTTCTCATGCTACTCATGGTTTTACTAAATGATGCAATGTACTACTACATAGCTATTCAATAACAAATAATATACCATTAACTAATTATTCAAGTTTTTAATGGTGTTTGTGTGGGGAGGATAAGGAGCCTTTATAAACACTGCTAGTACAAGGGTTCACTAACCATCGGGGTGCTACAGCTGCATCACAGCTGGTTGGAGCTGCCACCATGGTCTGTTGGTAAGACCAGAATAAATACCTGTTGCCTTATCCTGTGATCTATTGCTTACCAGCATGATTGTCTGTAATAGGTTTGTTGTTGGTTGTGGGTTGGTTTTGTGGAATATTTTTTTTTTATCCCAGAGATTATAGGCTCTCTAAAGGGTTGTTTTTTGGGTTTTTTTTTGTGTAAGTTTTTCATAAAACTCAGTGCACAGTGGGGAATTTTTTCTAGAAGGTGGTTCTTAAATATCAATAGAATGCAAGTAGAACCTTTTTTACTGACTTTTCATTGTTCAAGATAGGAATGCTGCATTGTGTTGGCGTGATTTAAAAAAAGAAAAAGGAGGGTTTTTTAGTGTCTGCATTTTATAACACTTAATATGGATTTAGAGATTCATATGGTAATAACTACCCTAAAATACGGACTGTTATTCACTATGCATTTGTCCTCTGTGATGCTAAGAGCTATGAATATATAAAGCAGTCAAGATGGATCCTACTTATTGCACGTTTTGACATGTCCAAATCTGTGCAGTTCAAGATCTACCACAAGCGACACCTGACAGAAGTAAATTACCAACTTAGGAGTGTGTGTGCTCGCCTGCCTGCATAACTTCTGGGTTTTTTCAACGTGATAATGAAACAGAAGATGAAATACTTGAGAAGAAGTTGCTCTTGCTGGCAAAGATCAGTTGCATGCATTAGAATGTTGTAAAAAAATAGTGTTAAGTATCCAAGTTAAGCACTAAAGCTGCATAAAGTTCACAGAAATTTACCTTTCAGTGGTAAATGCTGGATATTTACAAAAACAGTAATGACATTTTTAAGACCATTGTGAAACATTACCGCTTTGTGTAGAAAGAAGAAGCTATTTTAGTCCCTGTCTCTATCCACTCTCTTTGACTTGTTTGTAGTTCAGGGAATAGCAAACTGACAACCTGTGATGCACCTTCAGCCCACACTGTTTCTTCACATAGTCCATATCAGTCCCCAGTTTTTCTGCAGTTTTATTGGATAATGTTCCACTAGGCATTAATTTTGACAGATGTGCTCAAAAGTTCTGTTCAAATATCAGCAGACAAAAAAGTCCTCTCCCACAGTATAGCTAGTTAATAGTTACTCTTTATGCTGTCTCAGTGAGCCAAAAAAACTGCATGCACTACACTAGTCACCAAATAAACAGAAGTGTTTTAGTATAAAATTCATGCCTAAACCAGCGTAACTACTAATCAGCTCAAATAGTCTTACCCAGAATAAGGCCTTGCAGTTTGGGCTATAACATTCCTCAGGAGTTAAAACACATTAGAGAAATGATACAATGAAGCCACCTCAGACCTCAGAAGTGCATATGTCCATGGTTAAGATAATCCACAGCAGAGGATTATCTTCCCTCTCCAGGAAAACTTTGTAGACAGGGCTGGAGGCAGGATTGGTACTGGGAGACAGTTCTAGCTGGCTTGGGCACCCTTAGATTACTTCCTGTTTGTGCTTGGTAAAAGTCTGCACCTTTTGGATAACAGCTCAGTCTTGCTATCTGGGCAGATATGGGGTAGATATGCCATATGGTGGCTTGCTTGTAATCTTCTTCCCTTTATACTGCTGTGTAACCACATTATGTCATGATCACATCAAATACTTTCGATGTAATGTAATTTGAAAAGATGGTAGACATAATTCTGGACATAAGCCTGAGATTTTTATGCATAGAATGCATAACATGACTAACAATGTCTGAGAAGATGGTACAGGAAACTCCTGTGTGACAGCCACAGAAAAAAAAAGTGCATTTGCAATGAATTTTGTATTAATTTTCATAGGAAACATGATGAGATGGAAATAGAAAGCTACATTTGCCAGCCAGCTTCCAGAGGCTTTGGATTTTGTTGCCCTTTAGGAAATGTGTAGGATGGAGGCATTTTCAAGGAGTTTAGAACATAGCACACAGAACTCATATTCGCGATGAAGTGGTTAAAGGCAGACAAGCATTTAATGGCGTGATTTCTTTTCCCAACCAGCTCTGATCTGTGTTTGAAGAATTCAGCGGCACTAGGGACATCCTGCCTGCCTCAAGCTCAGTGAAGCTGTTTCCTAGGTCCTCTGTGCTAGGAGGCTTAAACTAAGCAAAGAGTGATAGTGCTTCGCCCTCCTGAGCTCCTTAAGATTTCACGGTTGTAGAGGCAAAGTGACTTAGAGCTCTCCTACAGCCTTTAAGCATTTTTATGCATATAAAATTTGAAGTGCTGAAGTGCTAAATTGGCTGAGCTCTAAGTCAGTTTACTTCCACAAGCATAATAGTTTAAGCAGTCAAACATAGTCAGAGGTTCCTGTGAAGGACAAAGGGCTTCTGTGGCTGGCAGATTCATCATGCTTTGGTCTAGCTTTTGCTGGTTATGTCTGTAGCCTGACATATCTATGAGGATGATGTAGCTTCACCAGTGAGGACAAAAATCTGCTTGTTTGAAGCCTCTTGTACTTTTAATTCTCTAGATGGCTACTTACCTATATATAAAGTGGGTATCAAATAGCAATTCATAGTGTGAATCAGGATTCAGGACTAAAAAACCCTACAGTTTGCCTATGAAAGGTATGTCAATGTTGACCTTGTTGTAACTTGGAAAAGGCATATTTTAAAAAGCTGGAGCTATGGAATAAATTCTTCTCCTCAGTTAACCCAGTATTTATTCACTCAGGAATTTACGAACTGCAGTTTGGTAGCCAGCAGTGCAGAAGGAGGGAGATGGGCTTTCTGAATAGCAGAATGAATATTGAGATAGAAATCTTAAAGCCAGTCATATAATTTCTAGCTTTATCGGTGTCAACTTCAAGATCAATGAGGATAAATACTATGCAGATGAAGCCCAGTTTACAAGTCTTCCTTACCATGTGCATGGAAAAGAGGAGAATCCAGGTCACACCGTGATGGAACTGGCACTGCAGCATCAAAGGCACTATTGAGAGGTGGGATGGGTTTTTTGTTGTTGTGTTTTTTTGTTGTTGGTTTTTTTTTGGTTTAATTAGGTAAAGAGAAGAACAGATTCTCAGTGCACACAGGATGAAGAACTGTTGAGTTACAAACTGTTGGGTTTGTACATATTCCTTTCTAATAACACTTGTAAAATCACTCAAAATTCTCCATATGGCATTTGCGTGACATAGGTGTATCATGTAAAATTTGGATATCTCAATGGAACTAGATGACATTACCACTGTAGCTGGCTGTCTGCATTGATACAGTGGAATAGCATTGCTCCCGTGCATTTAAATGTAAAAGTTTGCATGTGGTCCTCCTTTCAAAAGCTGCAGGCAGTGGACTTGGAACTGGATTGCATCCATCTCGTAATGTGAGTGAGAGCTCTTCCCTCAGTGGTAGATGTTTGGAGATGTGGTTGGCTTTACGTCTTCTCTGAAGCACCTACTGCTGCTATGTAGGTAGGAGAAGTCACAGTTTCAAAAGCAGCAGTCAGCAGCTGTTTCTTTATGGGCTTTGATTCCCTGGTAAGCAGGAATTGCAATGAATATAATCATGAGATGTGTCCCTTGCCTGCTTGACCCTTACCTCTCTGAAAACAGAACCTCTCAGTGTTTGTGTAGAACATTTTGTTCATTTGTTCAGCAAAGAACCACCACTTTATCTCAAGTGATCAACCTTGCAGAAGGGAATAATGACAGGCGAGAAACAATTCTCACAGCAGCAATGTTACAGTCAAGCTAATTGGTTTGGTGAGTGGGAAAGGGTGAAGATGTGGGCAGTATTAAATTATTAGAGGAAGAATTCTGCTTAAGAGAAGAATTACTACTAATAGTGTTTCTGAAGTGTTGATTTACTTATGCCTAGTTATAAGATATTCCGGGAACAGTTATGTTCCTTTCTCCTGAAAAAGCAAAAATGGATGGTGCCAGAGTGCAAACAATGAATCATAAAGTAGGCATAATTATTTTGTACAGGATAATTCAACTTGTCTGTGCAATATGAATATACTGAAATATCAGAGATTCAGAATCCAGGTCTGGTTCTGTGTTTTTCAAGTTTGCTAATATTTCTAAAGAGCTAAGCCCAGAGACGATCTCCATCATACTTCAGGGATTTAATATATGCGTGGGAATCCTCTACTTCTCAAAGTGTCACACTGCAACATTTCCATTCTCTGTTAAAGTGTTTACCTCCTTAAGGATGGTAAATTTTAAAGGACACACAGAACATCTGCAATGGTGCCCCTGAGTTCTATTTCTAGGTGTGCCATTGCCTGACCTTGAGGTCTTAGACAAGTCCCTCTCACTCATCTTCCAACACTATGGTCATAGGGTTTTAGGCAAATAGTAGTCAGTACTCATAGTGGTACCTTTCAACCAACTCATCTCAAACACCAGTGCTATTCCCAGGTTGTCAAAATACCACTAAAAGGAATGAAGTAGAATGAGGGAGAAATTAATAAAGCTCAACTTCTAGAGTCAAGGTAAGATGTAATTAGCATATTTTCCTGAGGAAAATGATGCAAATTAAGGAAACAACCTTCCAATTAAGAAAAACATTTGACCTTTTAATTGTACTGATTTGCTTTCAGCTAATACTTAGAGAAGACATATCTGATGTCTGTGTCATGAGTTTCTGGTTAATAAATGAAGAATCCTTTTCCATTTATTAGTAAAATAGCACTTACTGTTGAAAAAAGGGAGAGACGAATGCCAGCACCTCAGGAAAAGAAAAAAAGATTCATGGGAATTATAGTCTGCAAGGCTCTAATTTTACTGCATGATTGCTTTGACTCTGCTGAATTTTAAGAATTGCATCAATTTTATTAAAATAGTTACAGAAGATGATATCTTATTTATTTTAATTGTTTACTTAGGTGAAATGTTAGAACTCTTCCTATTTGATTGCTGTCAAACATGGACACTTCTCAAATGTCAAGGAAAATAACACCTCCTGAACCAGTAAACTGAATTTATTACTCCTGAGCGTTACTGAAAAATAAAGCAGAAACTTTAAACATTTAAGAGTTTTAGACTATATTCTGTATCATGACATTCTTGAAGTTATAAATAAATGCTAGATCAATCTGTTCTTTGCATTGAAATGTGATATTTTTAATAGAAAGTTATAGATATACCCAAAGGAAAGGCTGCAACTCCTAAGTGTACAGCCAAAAGAAAATAAAATCAAAAGGTGTTTTTTACAAAGAACAGGATACAGTTCTCCTGACTAAAACATCAGATAGCAGTTTGTCAGAGATGTAAACTTTACTTCAGAAGGAAACATCTCTGTAAAAAACTTGTGATTGAGAGGAAATATTTGTATAACACGAATGCCTTTTAGATGGAGTATACCAAAGAGAAGAATAGTGTGGGTTTGAAGCTCATGCCATCAGACCTTTAAACTCACTCATAAAAGTAGTTTTTCTATCATTTCTAAAATTCTTGCTAATAGCAATGTGAAAACATGGCTACCCTTTGGTTTCTAATGTTGACACTCTTCAAATGTTAATGAGAACATTGATGACTTGAAAAAAATATTAAAAGAGAAAGAATATCTAACTTTAAAGGTGTTTGGTGTCCTCTCAGACCTGGACATTTCTCTCATCTCAGTCCCATGGACACATTAGTTCCTTGTGCCTAGGTCCAGCCAGCAGTGAGGCTGAGCATGTGTTCCCAGTGTGCACAACAGACACGCAAGGACACATTCACACATACACACACAGAGGACTTCATGGACCAGCAGAGATGGCACAGTGCCTTTGTCAGCCCCCAGACCTGCATGGACATGACCAACATGGACAGCCACGTGCTCTTCCTCCCTTCCATCTGACTGTGACTAAAGCCTGGCAGTGTTATGCACACACCCCCACTCTCTGGATTTACAGGCACACATGCACATTCACGGACTCACATCCATCTGATATTCCTGCCCAGATCCCAGGCTTCTCACCCCCTCAACAGTTCAGACTGTGGGTCTTTATGAGGATTGGTCTCCCTCTGCTGTGTCTCATCCAACTTGAAAGTTTGCTAGCAACCAGGTACACAAATGCATACACATACAGACAATGGAGTGCACAGTGACACAGAAAATAATAGAAAATAGGAAGAGGATTTAATAGGAAGGTAGTCCTGATGGCAGTCATCAGGTACAGACCTTGGCCAGACAAGAGTACTGGTCAGCATCTTGCTTGTTTGTGACTGGCCATTTTTGCTCTCATTTCAGTTCTTCCTTCCACATCTCGTAGGAAATTTCACATGCTCTCAAGTACCCCATGTGTTTGCTTTCATGGTAATCTTGTTTCCCTCTCCTTACCAGCTACAGAGCTGTGGTGAATGTCCCCACAGCTGCCCTTGGCGAAGTTTCCCAGGGCCATCAGCTGGTGATTTGAGAGGTGCCACCCTTGAGACTCACTCTGTTGTCTACTGACCATTGCAGGTTGTATGTCTGCGTGTTTAATTTTTCGTCATTACCCCTTATATTGAACAGCTATCTTTATAAATCAGATAGCCCTCTACTCCACATCTCCTCTAAGTGCCAACAGAACTGCAAGATGAAGGAAGCACTTGACCTCTGTTATTTCTATAATGTGGCAGACAGAGCTGGAACTTCAGCATCACTGATGAGATGGAGTTTCCAAAAGGGCTGCCAAAGTAATCTTCCACCCTGCCCCTTAATGCATTTAATGAGATATTGAAATTCTGCTGTAATCCAAGCAACTAAGAACTCATCCTCTTCTATGCCAAAGTGTTTTGACAATGATTTCTTAGAAAGGAGACAAAAATCTAACCTTCGCCAGCAGAAAGAAATCTAATGTGAATTAAAAGTTGTTAATATCTCAGTGACAATTTCAGGAGTGCTCTTTAGATGATTTACCTGTAAAAGAGGTGCAAAACTGTCTTCATTTAATAAAGCTTAGATATGATTATTTCTACTTGCCAGATGGGATTCACCCATATCTCTTGTCCTTGTATAGAAGTGGAACTAGGTTGGATGGGTGAAAATTTCCTAGTTTATTTAGACTACAGTCTCAAACACAGTAGACCACCCTCAGAAACCCGTCCCTTATTAACAATCTCTGCATAAGAGAAAAGGAAGACTCTACAGATAAAATTATGGGTTTTCCCTTGCAGTAAAATACCAAGAATTAAGAACAGTTGTTATTTAACATGTTCTTAATTATAGCATTTCCCAAGTGTTTCCACATTGCCAAAAATGGCACCAAAAGAGTTAAGTGTTTTTTTTCCTCAACAAATAATAATAATAAATAAATAAAATCAGGCTGAACCCAGCCTGTAACTATGCACCCGCAGCCACTCACTCACCCTTTCTGCCCCCCAGGGCGATGGGAAGGAGACTACAAAAAACCTAGTGGGTTGAGATAAAGGTAGTATAATAGGATAACAAAGGATAATAAGAATTGTAACAACAAAACAAAACCAACAATAATAATAGTTAATAGTAATAACAATGACAATAGTAATATCAACAACAACCCCATAGTGATGCTCAAATGCAATTGCACACCCCAGGCAGAAAAACCCCAAACCTGATGCCCAGTCTGTTCCTGAGCAGCTGAGCAGAAGATTTGCCTCCCAGCTTGCTTTCTCAGTTATAACTGGAGCATGACACTGTATGTTAGGGAATATCCCTTTGGCCAGACTGGGAAAGCTGTCCTGGCTGTGCTATCCCAGCTTTGTGTGCACTGGGCAGGATGTGAGAAGCTGAAAAGACCTTGACATAGTGTAGGCACTACAACTACCAGCAACAACTAAAAAAAATCAGTGTGGCATCAACATCATTCTCATCCTAAATCCAAACCACAGCACTTTATTGGCTTCTTAGAAAAAAAATAACTATCTCATCCAAAACCATGATAGGAGATAAAACTTTATTATCAGGATATTTTGCAGACAATCCTATTTTCCATCATCATTTAGAGAAGATAAAAAGTGTTATGACCTTAAAATGATTTTAAATAATGAAAAAAGTATCCGAGGTTTACATAATATTTTTTCTCTACTAAAGACAACAATGAGGTATTGTGATTTCAAAAAAACACTTGCATATTCTGATTTCCAGACAGAGAGCAAAGACTAGTGTGCAAAGAAATAAAATTGGGGAGAAATAAATGTTGGGTAAAAAAAGTTAATGTGGACTTTGTGCCGGAAAGGTTTAAAGAAAAGCTGGAGAGAGGTTACACACACCTGAAGGTAGCAGTTTCTGCAAAGGGTCCATCAAAGCACAAAGACTGCTTTAACATTATCAGAAGACAGACTATATGGAGCAACTGCAAAACAGTGTTTTGTTCTGAATATTGGTATTAAGGAAAGACAGGTCCTGTGGATGTATGTCCTTCTTTCTGTCTTTACATGCTGCTGCTGTCTTTCTCTGCTTCTCCACCCTTGAATGGGAATTTAACTTCTTGCATCTCACTCAGGTCCCCTACCTGTCCTTTTCCTCCCTTGGAGCCTCATCTATTCTCTAGTCACCATATGAGCATGAAGACCCCCAGGATATGGGTGCTTCCAGGTTGTACTTGTGCTGCTCAGATGGCCAGTGTGTATATGCCGAGTTGCCATCTGGACAAAGAAAATAGATGATTATTAAATTTGGTCGGCAAACTTTACGTTAGATGAGGCACTGGTTTGTGCTTCTCTCCCCTGTTCGACTCCCTGTGCTCATGACAGTATTTCCTTTGAGTCTGGACTTTTCTGGCAGATTTTGTTGAAACTGGCTAACAACTGTGGCAGCTATGGGGAAGGGTATGAAGAGGTTTACAGAGAAAAGGGCAGGCAGATGTTATTTTCACTTCCTTCAGAAGCTTTGCTAAAAGCGTAAAACTCTTTTAAAGAAAACTCGATATTCAGCATATGATTGACTGATTTTTCATGTCTTGAGGGTGGCAACACTGCAAAGCATTGAGTGTTCAGGAAACATAGCCAGGGATAGGTTTTTCTTTTTCCCATCTGTGCCAGCAGAAATGAAGGTTTAGCATGCATGTCCCCAGCTGAGCAGGCAAAATCCTGCATGCCAGGGCAAATCCCTTAGAGTATACAAACCTTAGCTGTGATATACCACATAGAAGCTGTGCTACATCCACAGTCTGGCCGAAGATGCTGCAGAAAGGGAAGGGGTTGAGAGGAGGAAGCATTTATGCAGAGCGAAGTACAGCTTGAAGTAATATATGGTAACCCTGTCAGCTTACCAAATAATTTTGTAATAAAACCACAATATACAGGACAGCAGTTTTGGCGTGGTCACAATCTCCCCCATGCCTCCCACACCATTTTCCTGTTATTTTCAATTCTATAAAAGCTCTAACACTTGCCAAGGGAAATTTGGCTTAAATCCGTCACAGCCTTTGCTTGCTTACTGCCAACCCATTGCTGTCTAAGGGAGGAATGCCACCAAGACTAAGGGAGCTGCCTAAACTTGTGTGGTACTTCATGTAATCTTCTTTATTCTCAGAGCAGTATAGTAAACCTTAATGTTTTCTTCAGTCTCTCTCAACAGAATGGAAATAGTGTTTATTGCCTATTCATCCAGGGAGCTCTCCCATCCTGAAGAAATAACATAATGGCCCTGGGCCATGGGATAAAAATTCATTGCATGCCAGCTAGCAATATCTGTAGCAGAATTACACTTACCACAGGGTGGAGTAGCTTCTCTTGTTAAGGTGGGGAGACTGGTGAAAACCTCAGTACGCGTGTGTTATGGTTTAGTATGAGTGCTGACGGTTCCTATTAATTCAGCTCCAGTATGCAGTGTTTGGCTTCCTAGATATGAATATCGGACTCCTCTGTGAACATAAAGTCTGGCATTGTTCTTTTTGGAGCTGTGCATGAAGTTTGAAGGCCTTGATAGCTTCATCCATTGGACCAAATTGTTCCCTTTTTTCTGCACTTACAAAATACTTCTTCAAGACACATCCTTGCTTCTCCTGAGTTGCAAGCAAGGTTTAGGTTAACAACTCTGATTTAAACCAGGCTGCTGTATGCTTGCAGGTGGCAGTATTTGGAGAGTCAGGCAGTCTGACTTTTGAGGACTGGTAACGTCTACCATGTGTTTGAACAATACAGAGGCTGGAGGTAAAATCTGTTATGTCCTGCGTTACTTCTAACACTGAACTCTCTCAGTGTTTGCTGACATCTCATCTTTGCACAATATGTGCTCCTTGGCCATGCATGTGAGTGATTTAGGAGATGGGAATGGTCCTTTGTCCTTTCATTCATCAGCCCACAGTTGCTGTTTAGAGCATGTACTTAAGCTATTTAGAGTAGCTGTCATTTTATACTATACTTTTCCAAAATGGATATATAAATGGAGCCTTCCTTTTGCCACTGTCTAGCGAGGGAGACTGCCAGTGACACAACTTAAAAGTCTTGAAGAGGCCATGCCTGCCTGAAAGAAATGTAAATTATAAGGCATCTCACAAGACTGATGGAATACTGCTTCCCATGCCTCACAACCAGTGCATTTCATTTGATGTATACATATTTGCAGCACATTTTAGTAGCTCTCCTCCCCCTGATACTCTGCTTATCTCTGGTATATGAGATTTCAACATATCAATTTTCCTATTATGCAGGAGAGGTTAGTAAGTTATTTGTTGGAGTTTTGTGTACTGTTTTCTCCATACAAGCTTGTCTCCCTAAAAGAAGAAATTACCGCCCAGTCCACTTTGTTTATTTTGGGCTTTATAAAAATAAAGGAAGGAAGAATTTACCAAAGCAAATCCTTTTTGTGAAGCACTGGATGATTGAAATACCATTGCAAAACACTACATAAAAATCACAGTTGCCGTATCTCTGTGCTGCTTATATGCTTTTTTCTAACCCTTAAATCCTTTCAATTTTAATTTCCCACCATCTACCATGTGATTAGATACTTATCTAATGTAAGTATCTGTATATACCTCTATACATGTCACATATATTTTTCATGATTATATGGAATTTATGTGCAAGGGCTCTCAGTGAATTTTCATATATTGCAGAAATTGCCTGTAGGAATCTTAGAATTTTGAATATCTCTTGTTCGGGGCCATTCACACTATCCTCCAGGATGCAGAAACCCATCAACTCAGTGACTTGATAAACATAGCCCTGATTTTGTAGGTTTTCCGTTTCTGCTACAAGCCATGTGATACCTCAGGTAGCGTTCTGAAGGCAGATGGAGTATGACTAGTCTTGTAAACACCTTATAAAAAACCACAACAGTGCTTTACTTTAATTACTGTATCCTAATTATTTCTAAGCTCTTTTTTTCCCCTATCTAACCTTCTCAATTAAATATTACACCAAAGTTTAAATTTTTATACAATTAAACCTTGAATAGCAGGATTTTAGCTAAGAATACAAGAAGAACTACAATTATAATATTTTTAGCAAGGCTTAAGCATCCACAGTGCTCTATGACAACTGCAATAATTTAATTCACTGGAGTGTACCATGTTGAAAAAGAAACAAAAAATATGTAAAGTGAAAAAGCAACTTAAACAAGTCAGAAAAAATACTAGAAAAGACCCGAAAATTTAGTCCTAAATTTTTAAATAATATTAAATACTCCTGAAGGGATATGAAATATGATAGTAATTATCTTATTTGCTTGATAGGTCTGTGGAGGGGAATGCGAGTTTTTATGACAGTTTTGCAGTAAGTGACATTGGCAGAGCAGTAGAAAATGGATCTCTGTTGAGTGCAGACAGACTCTATGATTCACATATTATATGGCAGCACTGGGTTAAAGATTCCCAATCTGGTAGGTGCAGTCTGCACAGTGCAGAGATGCTGCCTTGGGTCCCATCATCTGCACTACCAGATCAGTGCAGCTTTCCACCTTGCTGGGAAGCAGAGGTTTAACCTCACCACAGAGATATCTTTACAGCTTCTGGTTTGAGAGGAAATGTACGTATTTCTGTGCATTGTGGCAAGCACTGTGGAAAACCTATGTTTATCCAGGAACAGGCTTGCTGTCAGCTTGATTGCCTGGGAGTCTGGCTCTCCGAGAGGATCTCTCTCGCTCAAGACTTACAGCAGACAACATATTCTGAGTCATGTGGCTGGAAGGATGGTGACACCACTGAAAGCAGCTCAGGTTGGGACATTTTGGCAGTCTGCTGTGCTGCTTTGGCTCTAAAACCAGCTTAAGGTTGGGATGGAGTAGTGCCTTCTCATGTCCAAAAATGGACAAATTTTCCCTGGGAGGAAAACCTGTGACCTAGCTAATGCATAAAATACATATATTACAGCAGGAACGTGTCTTTGGATCAAAGTGCGACATCAGACAAACCAAGCCCACCATGAAACACAATGTTACATCTTCTATCCTCACCACAGGAAGTTCATGCTTCAGAGAGAAAGCAGCCTAAGGCTTCTGGTTCCTAAGTAGGCTCTCACAAAGAATAGGGGGAGTGTTCACCACAGGTGGATGAAAATTTGCTTGCTCTGCTAAAAGGCTAGTGCAGAATGCTATCCTGGTGAAATTGGACACCACATTGTGAAGCTGAGAAGAAATAACTTTCAAGCAAAATTCTGTTTCCATAAAAGTAATACCAGAGTCTCGCTGGACTTTGCTCTTACTATCGATTTCATATGAGCGGTACTCGTACCTGTAGGATGGACAAGGGGAAAAAATTTGTAAGATAAACAGAAAAAATCAATGATAAGAAACCAAAAGCTACTTGAGTAATCTTCAGTGAGAGAATTTTTCTGTTGGGAACTGAAAGTTCAGACTATGGACAGCAGTGTAAGATAACAATGATTGTAGATTATTATCTTGACTTTACAGTGAAATGTTTCCTGGATTTAGTAAAAACCAACCAACCAACCAAAAAAAAAAAAAAAAAACAACAAAAAAGGCACATTCTCTTTTTTTAAAAGACAAAATTCTTTCTATTACACTTATCCCTCAATCTTTAGTTCAGATGTGCCTCTGAGTGCAGCTATGGAACTATAATAGTCTCTGAACAAAACAATTTAATACTGGCATCAACAAAAAATGAAATGGAAAAATACCTAACAGAAAAACTCTCTTGATCCACCCATAGTACTTTCACAATAATGTATACTTTCTTGCATTTTGCCTTTTTTAGGTGATGGCAAATCGTGTTGAATTTCTGGAGTGGGGAAAAAGACCTACCTGTCTCAGAAATAATAGTGCTGTACAAATAGCACTATTGTGCTGCAACAGTGAACATCACTTTGGAGTAGGATTTATTGTGGTTTTTTTATGAATGTAAGTACATGTATTTGTTCATTCAATTCATATATTTATATATGAATTACCTTGTCATTTTTTGGTACTTTTAAAATAACTTGTGCAGATTCATTTATTTGTAGTTATTGTGTACAACTTTAATGGCTGAGAAATTTAGCCTGGGTGAAAGGCATGATTTTGACAGTTTATTTGCATTTTTTTAATCTGTTCTGGGTAGTCTGTGGTGATATGACATGAATCTAAATGCAAATAGTCTAACCAATTAATCAAATGCATGTATGTGGTGCCCATGACCTGCATGTGCAGGAAAGGCCACTTGATGCACTAGTGAATATCTGCACAGCAAATGCCTGAGAGATCGTAAATGACCGATGCATTGGATTTACTGCATGTATTCTGCACAGATGTTCTTTGTGTAGGTGTTAAACCCCCTAGATGCAGAACAAGTCAGGTTTGCTTTGTCCATCGAGATAAACCATGCAAATCCTAGCTGTAATGTACAGTTTATAGCTTGGGTTCTGCTGCAGAGATATGATTCTTCCATTCAGTCCCTGTGTGTATTTTGGCATCTATTTATTGCAAGTGCCTAACAAAAGGCAACTCTCTTTGTTTTACAATCATATTGACATATGTTAAAGGAAGCACGTCTTTGTGATTTGCTCTTAATGATCTGTGTGCCCCATTAAAAAGGATGAGGTTGTTTACCAAATTCTCATCTTTAATTTGATTTACATTCTGTATAGAAGGTGGAAGACATTAAATGACATTATATTTCCTTTCATCAGTATTTCCTGCAAAGTCCATTTAGACTAAATCAAGCTGCAGGTGTTGCAGACTTCTATACGAAGGCTTGTTGCACCAGGCTCCTGGTACAGACCTATGGAGAAAAATTCTAAACTAGATCAGATTACTTGTGCCTAAAAATAGCTATTTCTCTGGACTAACTACAAGGGGAGCTCTGCTGTGTGATACACTGGGATGCACAGGTATTCTCTGAAAATATTTAAAGTCTAGTGAGATGACTCTTGCAAATCATAAAGTTGAGTCTGTTTTGCCCGTGAAACTAATTGCAGAATGATCTCTCTCTGTTCTTATCTCAACTCCAAAGCCTCTCAATAGGCATTTTCTCCCCTGTCCAGCTAAGAGGGCAGTGATAGAGAGACTTTGGTAGGAGTCTGGCCTCCAGTCAGGTTCAAACTACCACAGTCCAAAAAAAAAAAAAAAAGTAAGTCTAATTTTCAATTACAGCTAATTTAAAAAGCGTTAATCTGTTAAATATAGCCATCTATAGGGAATCAGTTTTGGAGTCAGGAAAGCCTAGTAAAAATTAAGAAGACATTATAAAATGGCAAAAAGAAGTAGAAAAAATGGCTTGTTGAAAGAAATTAGAATCCAAAGGGAGCAGGCAATTTTAGGATCTGATAAGACAATTGTTCTTAATGGCCTTCTATTATTTTCACTTCACACTTTTTAAAGTCCTTCCCATTTCACTCCACCTCCCAACTTGCCAAGTATGGAGCACTTATATTTGTAGAGATGAATTACATTCTCTGAGTAGTAATTGTAGTTTGCCATTTATTTGCGAATAATTGCTTATCTTTCTCTTCCACTCTAGGGAGCATCTGAGGACACCAGCTGGCTGAATATTATTCTCCCTTCATCATATTTATTTATAGGCAAATAAAAGAAGCCTGTAGGAAGAACTGATTGTTAACTTTAAAAAGTGCCCCTTGGGATAGCATGACCCTTCTGTTTTAAATCCCATGCTTCCTGCTCTGAAATTTTCATCACCTCTGTATAATTCCCTCTACACTGGTATGCTGCCCAAATACTTCAGTCTGCAGAGCAAGAAGCAGGCACTTCCTCTCTCTCCAAATTCTCCTTGCTCTTTTTCTAATAAACTGGAAATCCAATAGCATTATTTCACTTTTAATTTTGTTAAAGTGGCTCCATTGCACAAAGACAATAAACCATTGTGCTGGTAGTTTTGAACAGTCATTTGTCACCCATGGAGCAATTATGCTGAGAAAGAGTTGACAGAAAGGACCACTTTCTGCTAATAGTGCCAACACTCTGCTTTAAAGCAGACACTATGCACAACCAAGCCCAGCTAATGGGTATATGTCAAAAATGATGTTTCTGGAGCAAAATCCCAGGTACTTAAGATATTCCTATTTCCTCTCCTAGACATCTGCTTAAGGTGATGAATGAGAAACTGCCACTCTTCTATATAATTATTGTCTGAAACAATATTTGCTGATAGCTGACTATCCTTAATATTGATTACCTGGAAAGGTCAGAATGATTCCTTGGTATTTTATTAGCTTTATAAATAGAAATGGTAAAGGCAAAACGTGAAAGGTAGCAGAGAGGAGATTCAATAGAACTAAAAGGGTGAAAATGGGAAAGGAAGTGGAGATATCTGAGAAAGAAATATCTGCACAGAATAACAAGAAAAGTTTCTAGGTTGTGTATGATGCATACATATAATTAAAAGAAGTGATACAAAGTGCAAGACAGAAAGACAAGAGAAATCAAAACATGTCACCACGAATAATCAAGAAAAGGTCACATTCTCACTTAGATTTAGAAAGTAAGTATCTTAGGTGGTGGCATGCATAAGAAAGAGACAAAGTGTGCATCAACTGAGGCATGCAGCAGAATCATGCAGAAATTTTGAGCTAGATGAGTGCCACAGCTATTAAAATTAAAAGGAGAATCTCAGCAGTAGCATTTTATGCACAATAGTCAAAGTCTGGGACAACACTTTTGAAATGGCTTAAGCCATCAACTACCTCCAATAGCTCATCCTGGTTCATATTTTGTTCTATTATGATTTATATGCTTTTTCAAAGTTCTCATATATTTTCTAGAGAGCACCATGTTATATCTCTGAACAGGTGAAAGTGCTTCTAGATTTTCTGCTTTGGCACTGCCAAAGTGCTGAAGACTTCATACTTAAATGTTTCTGACCACCATAGTCTGCAGATGTAGCTGAGAGGCATTAAAGACAAAAAAGGGAATGGTCACACACTAGCTGAAGGCCACTGTGATTCACCAATTAGTCCTGTCATATAGGGAAATAACATTAATAGGTCCCATATAGGGAAATAACATTAATAGGTCCTTCCTCCACTTAGTTTTCAGATGAGGCTGGAGACAGAAATGGCTGTATAGTTGAATAGCCACCTCAGTTTATCATTCCACTGCAAATAATGTGCCATGCTATGCCTCCTGAGATATCATTTTATTATCAACAGCTACAAGATGTCTCAAATTGTATGTCTTTATACTGCCACTAAGCAAAACTAGGACCTATTTACTTCACTGTATGTGCATTTCATCCATTACTGCCATTTTTAAAAGCTAAAGAGGTACTCTGTAAGGTACAGAGAAGCTTGAAGCGGTTTTGAGAAACAATCCTACCACATTAGTAACTTCTGCTGCTCATCAATTACAAGATTGAAGCAAAGAAATCTAACAGTTGTGTTAGGAGTATCTTTGAGCCTAGTAGCCTGAGATACTCTTTATGTTAATATATAGACCCTCCAAAGGGATTCCATACCTTGTGTACAGCACTCCCAAGCTTTCATACTTGTCAGAAATGGGAAAACTGCAAAAACACCTTACCTCCAAAGCCAGCCTCCCTCCCTGATCCCACAGTGAGACACCCCTCTTTAAACTCTATTAAAAATATTTAATTAAAGTTTTAATTGAAAGAAACAACATTGGGATTATGTTGTTCTTTTCAGTTTCTACTGAAGAAATTTCAGCTTAATTGAATTTGGCCATTTTGTGGAGAGTCTGGTGTTATTATTTTTTATTGGGGTGGCTGTCTACAAGCAAGTATAGCTTTTCCTTGAAATTGCTAGAGGAGGATGTGACTTCAAGAAGGCAGTGCAGGGATGACATAAAATTCTTCATCTTATGTTTTTGAAAACTAAATGCAATTTCTCTCTTCAATGGGTAAAAAAAACCCTATCTGGATGGACAGGGCCAATTTTTTGTAGTGGCTGGAGCTAAATTCCGTTGACAGCTGGTCACAAGTGGTGTTTCCCAGGTCTCAATACTGGGGCCAGTCTTCTATAATATCTTTACAAACAATCTGGATGAGAGAATCAAGTGTATGCTCAGTAAGTGTGCAGTCGACACCAAATTATGTGTGAATGTTGATCTGCTTGAATGTAGGAAGGCTCTGCAGAGGGATCTGGACAGGCTGGATTGTTGGACTGAGACCAGCTGCATGAAGTCTAACAAATGCGGGTGCTGGGATCTGCACTCGGGTCACAACAATGTTACAGGCTTGGGGAAGAGTAGATGGAAAGCTGCCTGGAGGAAAATGACATGGGGGTCTTGGTCAACAGCCAGCTGAGCAGCAGTGTGCCCAGGTGGCCAAAAAAGACCAATGTTATCCTGTATTATTGTATCAGAAATAACACGGCCAGCAGAACTAGGGAAGGGATCATCCTCCTGTACTTGACATTGGGGAGGCTGCACCTTGAATACTACAGCCAGTTTTGGGTCCCTCACTAAAAGAAAGACATACAGGTGCTGGACCTTGTCCAAAGAAGAGCAATGAAACTGGTGTGGTTTCTAGAGAACAAGTCTTATGAGGAGCTGCTGAGGGAACCAGGTGTTTATAGCCTGGAGACAAGGAGACTGACCTTATTACTCTCTACAACTTCCTGAAAGGAGGTCGTAACCAGGTGGGTGTTTGTCTCTTCTCCCAAGTAAAAAGTGACAGAACAAGAAGAAATAACCTCAAATTGTGCCAGAGAAGGTTTAGATTGGATATTATGAAAAATTTCTTCAGTGACAGTGTTGTCACGAGCTGGTTGCATCACCATCCCTGAAGGTATTTAAAAGAAATCTAGATATAGCACTTAGGGACATGGTTTAGTGGTGGACTTGGCACAGCTAGGTTAATGGTTGAATGTGATGTTCTTAAAGGTCTTTTCCAACCAAAACAGTTCTATCATTCTATGATTATTTATCACACTGTTCCTTAGATATTATGATATGAATGGATATGAGAGAGCTAGAATACAAGTTAAATCTTCAGCAGTGAGGTAAAGGAAAGAGACTAAGGTTCTGGCAAGATGTTTTTTCTGTCCATGAGCAAGACATTATTTTCCATTTTTCATTCCAAAGCCCTGCAGTTTGAGTTGTTCTTCAATCTTTTTAATGACTTGAGGATCTCAGATGGCCTCATCATCCAAGAGTGCCATTTTACATTTATGTCAGGCTATTTACTTATTAGCGAACCTCTCAAAAATTATTTTACCATTGCAATTATCTAAGTCTCCTTAGCAGATCAGAGTACAGCCATCTGCTCTACACTGGGCTAACCCTGAAGCCCAAGAAGATGTTAAAACTCATAGAAATCACAGCTGCTTATTTACTTTATCATATTAGATATAAAATATTATCTCAGTTCTTTCCCAGATGAATGAGCTTCATATTGTTTTCTGGATAAATTTCAAGATATTCACTTCAGAATGTGAAAAGATGTATTGTTGTTAAATACCTAAACGACTGTCACTGATGAAATTATAATATAATGGAAATAATGTTCCCAATTCCAACACCAGGTGGTTGCTGCAGATTTTTATAATTGTAAAGCCCTTGACTGTGCTCAATTCAACCTTTATATAAACATTTGACAGAAAGAGGAGTTTATTGAAGGGCATAATGAAAGGTTCAACTTTTCAAAGGCTTGTGTTTTAGAAGAATCTACTTAAATGGATATTTAGTTTTATATACATTTATGGGATGAATGAGCTGTTCATTCATTGACATTGTGATACACATGCATGAACATCAATAGAATGCACACTTAAAAGAACAAACTGCAAGTAAACTGAAGAATTATGAGGCAGTGTATTTTCTTGAGTAAATTACATACATTAAAAAATTAAATCCTTAGGCACTGACAGTTTCAGGATTAATGAATAAAAAATGGGCAATATATAGCTGGATAGTAAACTAATGAAAAATGACAGAGAAAAAGTTTTCATTTGGATATTTAAATTCACTGGAGGCAAAGAAGGAACTTTCTGCTAAGAAACCTGAACACAAATCACTAAAAGTTCCATATATGAAATATTTCAAAAAGATCTCTTCATCATCAGTTTGATATTTGTTCCACTTCCTCTTTATTCACTGATGTCTTCTTGGCCCAAATCAGACTTTTTATATAAAGGTAAATCTGGAAATTAAGAAGTATCAGGATGTGCTAGGTAGAGAAAATGAGGCTTCTTCCTCTTGAATATTGGTTCTTTACGCTCATGACTTCTCAAAGGTTATTCCTGACCAAAAAGAAATATACACAACATCCCTAAAGCAAAAGCATTTCTTCAGTCCTATCCAGTTGTCCAATAACTTTTTTTTTCCTACTCTCCCCCATTAACATAATAAACTTTAAAAGTATTGTGACTTTTTTGGACTCTGCACCTTGCTGCAAAGAACACTTGTTACAGCTGGCAGTTCAGAGAGCAATGCACCTTAATATTTGACCATACTTTCTTGTGCAAAACAGATTGGCAGGTGTATTGGGCAAGTGCTAAGGCTAAAAGCACCACTGTAGCAGAAATGGTCTCAAAGGTTAACTACTAGTCACAACCTGCAAAGGAACAGATGGGGTCTATCTGGTACACAGTAAATTGACAAATCTGCATTAGCTCAGGCAGATTTCTTAAACTGATGAGAGGCCAAGATAAAAGATTAAAATGTTCAGGTGTTGGAATTTGTAACTGACAAGGATGTTACCTTGTTCTAAGGTGTGTACTAAGTTCACACTATTGTGTGAACTACATAGTATTAACTATGCACAGCTCTCCTTTTGGTCTATAAGCGAATGCAGCTCTGCTTGGTAGATACTAAGGTTTGTGAATTTAAAGCCAGATATAGTGTGTGCAAAAGAATCAGCAGGAGATGTTTAAGATCTAGTCAAGTATTCAGTTTCTCTAAGTCTTCACAACCATTCAGAACTGTGTTTTTCCAGGTAGGAAATGCTTCTGTGCATGTTGGACTATTTAATTCTGCTCACTTAACAGTCATCAGGAGAAAAAGATGTAACTACGAAATCCCATATAACCCAAGTCCACTTTCTGGTATATCAAACTATTCATATCAGTAGAGCTGCTTGTGATCCACACCCATGCGAAGGAGAACTTCATCAGCCCTGAAAAATCATTCAGCACAGAAAATATTGATGGGATCCCTGCTGTCTCACTGGGATAGAACAGTGGTTTTTTACTTCTACTTCAGATAACTAAATCCTTGAAATGAGGCCCAAATAATTTCCACCAAGGGACAGTTAACTAAGAAATACAGAAATACAATCTGTGTAGCAAAAATACAAAATGAAATGAAATGAAATAAAATTTAAAAGGTGCCATTAGTGTTTAGGCTTTCATTCAAAAATTAAATGAGATTGTACAACTGCTGAATAATACAAAACCCATAACATTTCCTCTTGCTGAAGGCAAAGGAGAATCAAGTAAGGTCCAGCAAAATATTTTAGTCAGAATTATTCTTAGTAGTAAGAGCTAACTTGCTTTAAGCAGAAACAAGTATTGTAAACAGTATTTGTCTTTTAAAGGTGTATATTAAATGCAGACATAAGTAAGATGTACTGATGGAATATTAGTTCTGTGACTCCCTGTACAGAGTCCCAGTAATCTGAGAAATGTGCCACCTGACTGAAGATTTCAGTGTTTCTGTCTTGTAATTTATTCACATCCCTAATCCTTGGCATTGCCAGGAACTGTAATCTTAACTGTTTTATTGCCTTCACCAGGCAGTGATATTGAGACAGCTAATGGCAAACAGGCAGTTTCTGGAAAATAAAAGTTTTGAAGTGGTTGGATAATCCCGGTTGATGTTTCAGACCAATTACTGCATAAAACAGATCTATTATATCAAGATATAAAAAAATTAAACACCATCAGAAGAGAGATGAAATTTCCCACACTTTTTAGATTACAAAGAAAATGGACATTTATTTATTTCTCTTTTAATGGTTATGTTTTAAGCTTGGCAAGAACAACACCAGCTGTAATGAAGAATTATGAGGTGGGCAACAAAGCAGTCTCAATTGGCAAAACACCAGACTCTATCAGCCAAACCAGGTAAAGACTAAGAGACTAAGAGACCCACCATAGCTCCTTTTGGACTCTCTTTGGACAAGAGAGTCCAAAAGGAACTATGGTGGGTTTTTTACATGTCAGGGAAAGCCTGCTATGGCCTTGCTAGCATAAAGTGTGTTTTTCTGCCAGTCCAACTCAGACATAACTTCTAAGTTAACATGAATTTGCAATTAAGCTTGGAGACCTTTTTTAAAGAGCACATGTACACACACATACATTATGAAGCTGCTTGTATGTAACTTAGAGCTGGTAATAAGCATATACAAATTGTATTTGCATTAAAAAAAAACAAGGTCATTCTTTTCTGCTCCTTTCTTAGGGCAAGAACATGGCACATTAACTTGCACATTAACTTGTGCCTACCACATTAACTTGCTTTTTTAACTAGCTCTGAGCTGGCCACTGTGATATTTAGATCTTCATGCTGAGTGTACCAGTTGCTTCTATATGTCTGCATTAGTCTGTGTTATCTATGCTGAATTTAATCTTCTGTAATGATGCTCAGCTACTTTCTTCAGTCTTTACTTCTTCCCATCAGCTTGTCTTGAATAACCTAAGTCATTTTATGCCCACTTTGGGGTTTTTTAATCTACTTAAAAAAAAAAAAAAGTAGGTCAAAAGTGCTACAAAAGTGAAACTTAGCATTAGAATTTCTTTACATCGTCCTGGTTACAACTGGGATAATTTTCTTCCTAGCAGCTGATATAGTGCTGTGTTTTGGGTTTAGGATGAGAACAGTGTTGATAATACACCAATGTGTTAGTTGTTGCCAAGCAGTCAAGGACTTTTCAGCTTCTTATACTGACCTGCCAATGAGAAGGTGGAGGACACCTAAGGAGCTGGAAGGGGACACAGTAAGGATAGGCAAGCAGTCCAGTGGGATATTACATACCTTTTTAACATTATGCTCAGTATATATAATGAGGGGGTGTCCAGGAGGTGACATGGATCAGAAGCTAGCTGAGCACTGTTTTGTGTGGTAAGCAATTGTGCTGTGCATCACTGGTTTTGTATATTATATTACCCTTACCATTACTATCATAATCATCATCATCATCATCATCATCATCATCATCATCACCACCACCACCACCATTACCATTGCCTTAATTTTCTGTCCCAATAAACAGCCTTTGCCTCAACCTCCTAACCCACAAGTTTTAATTTTTTTTTTAATTCTCTTCCCACTGCACTGTTGGGGAGATATCATGAGTTAGCCCCAGCCAACCATTAACCACCATGAAGCCATTCACTCAGTCCCTCCCTGCAGTGGGGTGGGGGTAAGAATCAGACGAGTGAAAGTGACAGACACATGGGTTGAGATAAAAACACTTTAGTAGGATTCACACAAAGGTAAGATAATATATTTATAATATATACACAAAAGAAGTGATAAACAGAAAATTTCTCTTAATTTGAGATTGATGCTATGCGAGATATTCCTCAGCTGCCATGTAAGACTTTCCAAACTGCCCAGCCTCTTAACCCACATGGGTAAGCAAAGCAAACCAAGGATTTCACTCACCACTTCCCATCTGCTGACAGGTGTTCAGCTATTACCCCAAAGTTGATGCTGTGAAAGAACCCCAACAGCTGGACTAGGCCCTTAACTGCAGCACCAGAACCCCCACTGCTCCTCAGCTCCTCCGCCCACCTACAGTTATAAATGGAATATGACATTGTACAGTATGGAATAGCCTTTTGGTCAAGGCACAACCTCCACTAGCCCAGGTTGCCCAAAGCAACACTTGGACACTGCCAGGGAGGGGGCAGCCACAGCTTCTCTGGGGAGCCTGTGCCAGGACCTCACCTCCGTCACAGGGGAGAATGTTTCTTCCTAATATCTAATATAAATTTACCTTCTGTTAGTTTAAACCCATTACTACTTTTCCTATCACTGCCTGTCCTAATGAACAGTGCTTCTCTATCTTTCCTGTAAGCCCCTTCAGGTACTGGAAGGCTTCTCTAAGGTTTCCCTGGAGTCTTCTCTAGGCTGGAGATATTTAGGTCTGGTCAGGTGCAGTCAATGACATGTAACTGTTGATTCTCAGAGCAGTCTCTGGGTTTGTGTTTTTAAATAGTTCCTTTGGAGACAAGGCAATGAGATTCTTGTAGAACTGATTTTATCTTTCTGTCAATTTTATTTACGCTTCTGACTAATCTATAATCGGAGACAAAACTACTGAGTCAAACTGGTGTTATTTGTGTAGAACAATGTCTAAATAAATTAAAAAACACACATAGCATAAAAAAGTCATAGGTGCATTGGGTCCTCTAAAATGGAAATAAAATATGCTACCAAGTCTTTAATAAGGAATGGCAGAATATGTGGACTCAGGCAAGAAAGATACCTATGAAAAAATGAATTATGAGGTATCTTTTAGTAGAAGGCCCGTGAAAGGATGAAATAGTAGACAAGGCTTTCAAAGGGACCTTGGCAGGCTGAAGAAATGGGACAGCAGAAACCTCATGAAGTTCAACAAATGGAAATGGCAAGTTCTTCCCTGGGGAGGAATAACCTTGTGCATCAGGACAGCCTGGGGCCTGTCCTGCTGGAAAGTAGCTTTGGAGTAAAAGAACTGAAGGTACTGGTGGACATATAGTTGAACATAAGCCAGCAATAATGGCCTTCAAGTGCTTTAGTAAGAGATTTGCCAGCTGGTTGAAGGAGGTGTGCCTTCTTCTCTACTCAGTCCTGGTGTGATACATTTAGAGTGCTGGGCTTAGTGCTGGGTTTCCCATTGTGAGTGAGTGAGACCAGTGAAGGGCTGTGAAGGTGATTAAGGGACTGGAGCATTTATCTGACATGTGAGGAAAGATTGAGAGAGTTGGGGCTGTTCTTCCATTGGAAAGGAAGCTTGTTAGGCTATGTCTACCCTAACAGGTATTTGGTGCAGAAAAAAGCATGTCAATAAATACAAACAATTATTACTGAGGCCCCTACATTTCCACTATTTGTGGCTCAGGTGTTTTATTTCAAACTAGATTTAATCTACTTTGAACAAGGTATTGATTTCTTGATCCAAACTGCCCTACTGTGCACAGACATCAGATAAGCTGCTTGGGTGCCCTTTTGTGATTTTGATTAGTCTTGGTGCCCGCTTGAAACAGATCACTCTGTTTAACTTCTTCCAAAATGAAACATGCACCAGAACTGTTCTGTCCACCAAATCACTGCCCAGTAGGTGTTGTGGTTTAACCTGGCAGGCAGCTAAACACCATACATCCATTTGCTCACCTCCATCCCAGTGGGGTGTAGGAGAGAATCGGAAAAAAAGCCTCATGGACTGAGATAAAGACAGTTTAATTGGGCAGAAAAAGAAAGGAAAATAACAGTAAAAATATCATCATCATCATCATCATCATCAACAACAACGATGATGATGATGATGATGATGATGATGATGATGATGATAATATGAATGCATAAAACAAGTGATGCTCAATGCAATTGCTCTCCACTGGCTGACCTGTGCTCAGCTAGTTCCTGTGCTGTGGTGCCTCCCCAGCTGGTTTCCCCCAAGTTTATATAGTGAGCATGATGTATTTTATGACATATGCCTTTGGCCAGTTTGGGTCAGCTGTCCTGTGTATGGCCCCTTCTAGCTTCTTGTGCATATACAGCATTTTTGCTGGCAGAGCAGTATGAGAAGCTGAAAAATTACTGACTTATTGTATACACTACTTAGCAGCAACCAGAATATCAGTGTGCTATCAGCATTATTCTCATCCTAAGTCCAAATCACAGCACTATACTACCTACTAGGAAGAAAATTAACTCTATCCCAGCTGAAACCAGGACAGTGGTGACAACTCAGGGAGACTTATCACTATGACATTACTGCTCAGGACCAACACAATGAGATGTAACTAACAGTCACTTCCCAAAAGGGAGCAGGAAATAAATGGTGTCATGAAAGTAATGTACTTCACCTTCCATGAGGAGAAGAGATTGATTTATAATCCCGTTTTGACACTGGTATCTATGTAACTTGTGAAAGGACACAGGACCGTAGAAGGAATTATCCTCTTCCTGAAAGTCTAATGGACTTTTGCGGGAACTATCTTGCTTCTTTTCCCCTTTGCAACTGTTGTGACAAAAAGAAAATATCATCCAGCTTCTCAGGATATGGCAGTGACACAACACTAAGATGACTGTTGATAATGAGTCCCAGCAGTCACACTGCCCTAAGCAGTACTGAGTGTCACTGCCACCCTCCAGCTGTGAATTCTTCCTTTTCCCTGAGGAAGAATGAAAGCATTGCAATGATCTCAAAGGCATCGGAAGTTGCCTGTGACACTGCAACTCAATTATCATATAATTTCCATTTAGGCACCTATTTCAATGTAAGTTTCATGACATATTAAAGAACATCCATCTGAAAGACAAGGAGTATTTGGTTCAGCTACTATGGCAGTCAAATGAAGATTGCTGTACCATCACTGAAATGCATGTTAGCACTGGGAAATTATCATTTAGATTGTGATTTCAATCCCATTTTAATCCAGGTTCAGCATAGTAGGTAGAATATTCATGTTCCTCATACTGTTTTGTGAATTTTACCACTTACATAAGAACTCAAAAATATTAACTACATTTTAATTAATTTTCCTGTTCCCTGAAATTTAATATTCCTTTTTTGATGTATGTTTGCAATTGCAATAGCAAAAAAGATACTTCCTGACATCCTGGTATCTCCTGGAAGTCCTAATTCTTCAGGCTGCTTTCATGGCTATACATGTGTACCATTTACAATATTTATGCTGCTTCTACTGAAGTCAGACTGATAATACTGAAAGGTTGTTACTATGGCTATGGTACTACAGTGGTATAAATGTCAATATATACAAGCAACATAAGACATGCACCATTTAAAACTCTATGACACTTCAGTAATGGTTTCAATAGTAGAAAAAGAAATTGCTATAGCAAAATTTGTTTTATGACAAAATGAACAGTCTCGTTTTTTTAATAGTTCAGTTTTTAGTTTCTATACAGTACCTAGGTAATCTGTACAAATTCTCCTCCTTATTAGTACGACAGGTAGTTCTAGAACCTCTCTTCTCTCTCTCTATTTTTTATTCCTTGCTGAACAATCAGTAGCTGTCTCCTAATTTAAAAGGCTTGTCTTGAATTGCTGTTTTTAAACAGCAATTTCCTTTCTTTAGAAGGAATAGATTCTTAAAACCCAAATCGTTCCATTCTCGTGTCATTGTAATAACACTATCAACCATTCTGAGTCACATCTTTGTGTCTTCTGCACTGCACATTACAATTCACACTTCTTATCTTGCCTGCAAGGGTGTGTAACTCACACGGCCTCTAAGCATTTCTCAGACCTGGCCTATATTCCTTCCCAAATCTGAGATGTATTTCAAGACAAGGTTACAGGCTTGCTAAAAGCCAAGAGGAAGAAGAAAGGATCACTGATAAACATTTGTGGCTAAGCCTGAGGATGTCTGCCTTCTCCTTAACCTGCTTGGCTGGTTCTGCTCCCAAAACAGAACACTGTCACAGAAATGAAAAGAATCAGAGGAGCAAGAACCCTTCAGTAATCATTAATTAGGCAAAGCCTTGCAGCACCATTTGCCCAGTTACATATCTGTGAGAAAAACTGGGGGATAGACAGACATACCAGTGTGTTGGTTTAAGCTTTAAAGCTCTAAAAATTGCTAAACTTATTTCTTATTTTTGCTAACAGATATGCTAGTGATGTCTTGTCTTTCCAATGGTAGGTGTGCGTCTCTGGAACTACTTTAGGTTCTTCTCTCCAGAATTTTGCCTACCAAAAATTGGCTTCAAACTTCTCTCAAATACTCCCAGGCAACCATTTGAAATCAAGAATAGAAATCAAAACGCTTAGGCCTAACCCAAATTTAACTTTTTTTCCACCTTCCACCGAATTGACTTTAACTGAACTGTTACAGAGAATACAATAAGACAAACACAAAGCTCAGATTTTACTTAGATTCTTGGCTTTTGGCTTGACAAGAACCAATCCTATATAGAAGAAAATAAGAACATACTGTGTTTGTTTTGTCTTTTCATTTCACCTTCTAATGAATGCATTCCTTCCAACAGCTCCTGGCTTTAAGAATGTTGATTCTAACTACAGACTGAATCAGAGAAAAAAAGATTTCAGGCTTTATTATATTCTACCAAATTAGCTAAAGCATCTGCTTGCTGTCACACATTCTGCCTTCTACCTTCTGACCTTCATCTTTCTTTTTGCCTGAAAAGGACAGGGGCCCATCTGCCAAAGTGGATGTATTAAGAACCACTTCCACTAGGCCTGGTAATCTAATTAGGAAGACTTTAAGCTAGGTTCTTCAGGGATGGTGTCCAAAGCCTGAAAAGAGCAGTGAAGAAACACTTCACATGAAGGCACCAAACCAGGGAGCCCATATGATGCACCTCTACACATGCAGGAAGCATTAGATGTCCATGCACAATCAAGCTGGAAACTGGTAGGTGGGATCACATGGGAGGCCTCCCTGAAATCAAGCAGGTCCAAGGCTAATCAAGATCTGCCTCCTCAAAACACAGGAATGATGCTAACAGGCTGAGTCCTGTTCGTATTTCTGCTGTGAGAGTGGTTCCAAAAAATGTTTATCAGTATGGTGATAGACGAAATATAAATATAAATATGAAAATCTTTAAGTATGAATATAAAACTCACACCAGTGGTGCAGGATATCATAGATCTATGATAGTGAGAAGGCTAGCATGGCTGAGCTCCAGCATACAAAAATTGTGTTCAGAAATTGGAAGGGTATAGGCTACCTGATAGGAATATAGTGACATTCACCAGACATGTACAGATGGATTTAGGAGAGCTGAAGCTCCACTTTTATTTAAACTATCAGTGAAGGGCAACAAGAATAATTTCTGTAAGTACATCAACAGAAAAAGTATGGCTTCTGGGACTCCAACACTCAGTGGGGCTGTAGATCCAGTGATCAAGATAACAGAAAAAGCTGAGTTACTTGTGGCCTTTTCTCCCCTGGTATTTACTGGCACACTTTGCCCTCTGGCCTCTCAGGTACTTGTGTCTAGAGTCTGAGTTCAGAAAAGCAAAGTATTACCTATTGGAGAGCAAAACTGAGTCATGGATTGCTTAAAGTGACAAAACATATCTAGAACTGTGAGACCGTGGTGTGCACAGTGAATGACCATGGTGTTTATAGTGAATATGGAGCCTGAGTCTTCTTGGAGATGCACAGAAAAGGACAAGAAGCAGCAAGCACAACTTGCAGCATTAGAAATTCTGATTAAAGGACAGAAAAGTCTCCCTCACCCACAGTGAGTGTAGTCAAGCATGGGAAAGCTGAGAGCATTTGTGGGATCCCTATCTTTAAAGATATTCAAAACTTGACTGGATGCTGCCCGAGTAACTTGCTCTGATTTGGTCTTTTGTAAGCAGGGGATTAGATGAGATGACTGTCAGAGGTCCTTTCCTGCCAAAATTATTCTTTTGTTTTAAATCTCAATGGGAACCAACTACATTTGTAGCCAAATTGCCTTTGTAGCCCCATACTCACTTTCTCTCTTCCCTCTCCTTTTTCCTGAAGTGTTTATGTCTTTCCTGATCTCAGTGTATTCAGAATAAGTAGTTATTTAGGAAGTCAGTCCATCATGTACCATTAGGAGAAACACATTTATGTAGTTTATAATAAAAGGAAATATGCATCTTCCTTCAAACACTCAAAAAATACTCTTCAGGTGGCTTCAAAGTCAGGCAACCGCTTTTAGGCTTGGATAATATTCAAGCAATAAACAAATGAGTGCCAATTAACAGTGGCACTGATGAATGTGGAATTCAGATGTTACTTCAACATTGCTTCAGAATTCATTTTGTTGGGGATTGTTTGCATACCATTTCACAGATATTTTTGAGCTCAGTCCAAGCCACCCAGGGCTAAGTTGTCAGAGCAATATAATGCATGACTGACATTTCCTGCCTTCCATATCATGAGAGTCAGTGGGTAAGAAGCAGGAAAACAAAACAAAATAATAAAAAAACCCAAAATCCAAAGAAGAAAATGTTCTTGTTGGAGGAAACTAGGTCTGGTGGACTTCAGGAACAAGTCAAACTCTTCTTCCCAGCCCTGTAGAGCAAACTCTCATTGCTCTCAGAGCTCAAGATTTATCCCATCCCAGCCCTCTGGATGCAGTGGATTCCTGTGCCTCAGTCCAGCCAGCAGTGAGGCTGAGCATGATTCCTGGTGCATCTGTGCACACACCACATAGACACATGCACATGAAGTCATCCTGACTTTATTGATTTGCAGCCACTCCCATATTCATGGGTCTCCCAAATATCAGAATGGATTTTAAGCCCACCTAATTTCCCTGCCTGGATCCCAGGCCTCTCACTCAAGGCACTGTATCTGACCTTGTGTCTTTCAAAGTATACCACTCACTCGTTTTCAAGTTTCCTAGTTCATCCTTCCATCCCACACCCCAGCCCATCATCTTGTTTTGTTTCCACCAGTAGTTAGCTTTGGACATTCAAGCTCTCCTGGGCCCCAGACCTGCTGCCCTACCCTTTGGTGAGGTTGACTTGAAGTTTGTGGGAATTTCATACATGTAGGCTTAGAATAAGGTGTGAACTCCCACAGAGATAGATAAAAATGAGATTTAATATCAGATTGACTGCAGTAATCGAGAGCAGGGCTTGGTGTGACAAACATATTGCCAAATCACCTACTTAAATGCTACTAACCTCCTTTTTCTTCTGGTATTCCATGTATGTTCCTCACTGATCCTTCTCTGTCCTTGCCTTTTTCCCTCTTCTTAAACATCCCTAAGTAAGCTTTAGACAATTCCAGAAGTCTTCCTGTCTCATGCCAAAATTCTCTCTCCACAATTCTGTGTTTTCAGCTTGGGTATTTCTACCCATCAGTGTTCCTCTCTCTATTATGGGTCTTTGCTTTGAGTTTAAAAATCTTCTGAACAGGGAAGGAGAAGTTACCATGAATTTTGAATGTTTCTATCTGTCTGTCTGTCTATCTATCTATCTATCTATCTATCTATCTATCTATCTATCTATCTATCTTTAATTGGATTTCTGTCTTTAAACAATTGATCTACCCTCTATGTACTTAGAGGTGTCAGTATCTGCTCCAAAAAGTATATAAAGTGTTCTTTGTTTGGTATGAGTAAATAATACTTATTCTGAGAAAGACAGATGGATCTTCCAGCAGCCTGCAACTAGTAACCTAAGGTTCTAAGAACGGTGGGGTTTCATCGATTCATTTTTTGTGGATCCCTTTCTAAAGACTTTGACACCAAGGTCTGTTGGGTGGGGCTAAATCTGTGATTTTCAACCTGTGATCTACAGATTGTTCCTATGGAACCTGGAAAAAGGCAAGTAAGAAGTGCCTGCTTCTTGTGCTTGTGGTTAAATTTGTTACCTCATTCACTGCATCTTCACAGAGAAATTTTAGCTGTTTGTCAAGGTAGCCTGTATTTATTTTCCTGTATTCTTCATCTATGCAGAGGTAAGAAACGTGCACATCTGAGGAAAATCTGAAAAATATACATATAAAAAATATTTTTTCTGGAGATGAAGAAACTCACTCTATGGATTGATGAGTTAGCAAGTTCACTGAACCTATAAGTTTCCATTTTGTGGAAAAGACATATTCCTTTGGAAATAAATGTTGTAGAAAATTCTCAAATTTTTCAAGAGAAAAAGATGAAAACTTGGTTTTAGAGAGAAACCAAACAGAATCATGATGAGATTTAAAGAAATTCTGAGAAGCAACATGACAAACAATTGTCAGTACTAATAATTATGAGAGCTATTACAAATGTAAAAAAAGCTCTAGCCCAAATATCTTTTCCTACAAGACAGTGGGTGTCTGGCAATGAATCATACTAACGAACACCCCAAAAAGGCAGCACAATACATGCAGGTAGAAATAAACTATGGGTTAGCCTGGGCTGTTTACCACACCATCTGACATTGATTGATCAATCAATAGATCCCCTATAAAAGGGGCTGCTTGGTCAGTATGGTTCTGGAGCAGTTTGAGTACAGTTGGTTGTAACATTGCAGTGATGTGAGACTTGAACCCATGCTAGGTCTAGCACTGCCTGTGACATGGGACTCAAATACATGACCCTAGAATTAAGGGTCTTATGTTCCACCAACTGAGCTACCAATAAGTTTCCTTCTCCAAATGTGGATCTACTTGGCCTCTGTCTCTTCTAATTCTGGGCTACTGACTCCATTATCCCAGCATGGAGTATCCAGGTAATGATGTACTCACCTGGAAGGTGTCTGAAGTCTTTCCTTGTATCTCTCAGCTCACTCAAGGACAGAGATTGGGTGATAGCCTCTGGTACTGTTTCTTCTTCAGATTCTTGTGATGGTCTTGGTTCATTGTCACCTTTCGCTAAGCAGATTGACTTCTTTGTGTATTTCTTCTGTATGGGGTAACTGATATTGGTACTGGTTGGCTTTCTGACTTAGATCCAGGGTTGGTCTCTGAAGTTGGAGTGGCAACACAGCTTGTTGTGGGGGTTGGAGGAGCTGCAGTCTCTGAGGTCTAAGTAGCCATGGTGCCTGTTATAAGGCTTCTTTCCAGCTCAGGCTGGGCTACAGTGTCAGTCTTGGGGGTTTGAGTTGTCATGGTGTCTGTCACGGCTTAGAGTAGCTTCAGTACCTACAGATTTCTTTATCTAGTCTAGGTATTTGCTCATACCCATGCAGAATGTGTGCTGTCCCTGACAATTCAGCCCCAGGGAAGACTTCTTGGCAGTATACTTGAAACAATTTTTTGTGGCACATAAGACCAGAAAAAGATGCTCCAGGGGTAGTCAAAGTTCTCAAAAGATGGTGTAAGAAGTCTAAAGGGAAAAGGAGAGGAGAAAACATCCACCCCTGTCTTCCCATAAATTGAACATAATTGTTAAACAATACTAAGATATGTTGCCCATTAGATAGATCTGACAAAAATGTCATAGACAATACCATCTGTGCTTCACAAACACTGATGATATCTTGTCATAAATTGATGTCATACAACATAACAGAATCAGAATCCTGACTACTCTCCCTGAGGCGATAACCAACAAAGCAGGGATTACATAAAGTGAGTGTGGGGCTCACAAACCAGAGGCAGGGGGTCAGACAAAGCATCATCCTTAACCATCACCTCTTTGAACAGTATGCTGAATGCTTAGCACAGCTTTTTTTTTTTTTTTTTTTTTTTATAGGGTATGGATTGATGTCAGGTGGTGTGGAAACAGCCCTGACCAGCTTAGCTCACCTGTGCTGGCTGCTGGGGGAAGTCAGCTTTGTCCTGGTCAGAACCAGGACAAAGATCTAATGACCATTTACATTCCATGTTGTTTCAGTCTTTACAAAAAGAGACAGTTTAAAGAAATAGTGTTAGCATTACTTCTCCAATAAGATTAAGGCAGTAAAATCCTTTGGTAATCATTTGAACAGGTCAAATGTGAATTAAATCTTTCTAGAAGCCTCAGCAGACTCAAAATGAACAGAATCTTTTTGCATTTGTGTAATAAGAAGTGTCAAAATATTTTCTCAGCTGTTAAATCTGACCCCTGGTTACTCACTAAACATCATACAGAACTTTTATAAGTTGCCTGTTGGACTTTTACAATGATCCATTAGTCTCCACACAGAGAGAACCAGTTGAAAGTGATATAATATCAGCCTTTAAGTTGGTATGAAATACAATTATCTAGCAACAGAGGGACACTTTGTGACAATAACTACTGACATTTCCATACCATTTGTCACTGACTTTGCCAAATTTTGTGAAAAGCATCGCTTTGGGGGATTTTCTGCTGCTCCTTCACCATATTAAAATTCAACTTTAAAAATGACTAGTAGTCAAGGGTATTTGAGAGAGGGAGTAGGTGGGGGAACTATATAAAAGTGTAACAAAGAAGAAGAAACGCTGGGAGAGCAGATATATGAAAGAATGGTGTGACTGGTCACTGTCAGACACAAGTTATCTGTTTTACCAAGCTAAGTGGGCTGAGTACAGCTGTCCTTATGTTCCCATAAAAACACAGCAGGATGGAGAACAGTAGCTATAACAACATCACATGTTTATCCCCACAAGCAAAAGACATCCACAACTACAAGACTCATTGGCTTTGTCCATAGTTTCTGTTGTGGCTGTTTGTAAAGTCACCCTCAAGACTGAGCTCAGCTTCTGTGCATGCTCCATTATGACTGTGGGCAAGGGTGCAGGATGAAATGTACCCCCAGGACCACCTTCCTGCAGTTGCCTGGTAGGTTAGCAAGCTGCCAGGGACAGATGCACAAGGATGATCACCAGCTACCCCAGGCACTGAAGCCCTTGTGTGTGGGTAGAGGCAGATGGGAGGTGGAGTGAGTAGTGCTGCTAGCTGCTCCTGGGACTGCCTTTATTAGGGAGGAAAGATAAAGGCTCACAATTAGGGCAGCTGCATGACTGTAAGAATGGTCTCCTGAGGAGCTGGGGTGGTGAACAGTCTAGATGTACACAACTAGAAAACATATGTGGCTCAGGCAGCAATAATATCGTAACCCTGACAATTCTACAAAAGAATCTGTGCTAATAATGGTTGGAAAAAAAGGAAAAGGCTTTAGTTTTTCTTCTCAATCTGAATCTGAGTCTCAAAATACTGCTGTCCTGTAATGGATTGCTTCCTCCCCAGGGCAGCCAGGACATATGGCTCTAACCAGCCCTCACCCAACAAGAAGAGTACCCCTTGTCTTTCTTCTATGCTCCAACAGCGTGGGAGGGAGAGAGCACTCTCCTTCAGTTGGCTCATACCACAGCTGTAGTTCAAGTGCCTGGTCACTGAGCTGGTCTTTAAACAGCTGCAGCAGGGAGGTGTTTGTCCTGCTTACCTCCAGATCACATGGGGACCCACTGCTGCTGCCCATGTAAAAGGGCCAGGGACCCTGTCTGCAGCAGGGTCCCTGGCCCTTTTACAGCAGTGCTTAAACACTCAAAAGCTCAATATTAAAAAAGGCTCTTGAGTAAAATTATGGCCAGGAAGTTCTTACAGCTTTCACCAGAAAACACTTGTGTGTCTGAGATCCCTGGCAGAGGTACTGAAATCACAGGTGGGGGAAGCTTGAGAAATGACAAAAATAACAAGTGAATCCTTGGTAGCACACATTGACCACTTAACCAGATAAGATTATGCACTTAAAAATGAGTTGTTAGATCAGTTATTCTGAGCTGGAAGGTAGCTTGGGTTAAGAAGCCATTATCTGATTTCTCCATCCTCGGCTAGAAAAGGTCTTTCTATGAGGCTTGCAGGACTTGCTAAATGTTTTGATCTGCTTTCACATATGCAGCAGGACAGGGGAGAAAACAAGATGAAAAAGCTCATGGAGAGATTGCTTGCCAGTTGCTGACTTGGACAAACCAGACTTGAATTGGAGAAGATTAATTTATTGCCAATTAAAATTACAGTAGGATGGTGAGAAGCAAAGACAAAAGCTTAAACATTTTTCCTTGATGAATCCCATTCTTCTCAAGGCCACCTCACTCCTTCATTCCTGACTCTTCTACCTTTTCTCATGAGCGGGGTGGGTGGGATAGGGAATGCGTATTGCAGTGAGTCTATACATTTTGTCTTTATCATTCCTTCCACCTCATGCTTTTTCATTGCCCCAGCATGGGGTCCTTTCCATGGGGTACACTCCTTCATGAGCTGCTTCAATGTGGATCTATGTGCTGTAGTTCTTGAGGAATTGCTCCAGTATCAGTCTTTCTCATTCCTTCAGGAATGAATTGTTCTTTTATGTGTCCCTCAGGCCATAGATCCTCTGAGAAACCCTACTCCTGTGTGAGCTCTTGGCCACAGGCCATGGGGTCCTCCAGGGGTTTCAGTGTGTATACCTGCTCCATCATGGTCCTCTGTGGGCTGAAGGGGCATCCCTGCTTTGGTGTCTGAAGCACCTCCTCCTTGACCTCCTTCATTGACGTTGGTGTCTGCAGGGCTGTTTCTTAACATTATTCTCACTCCTCTCATAGCTGCTTTGCAGCAATTTTTACTGTTCCTTAAATATTCTATCACAGAGGCATCATCGGTGCTGCTGATGGGCTTAGCTGTGCCCTGTCGTTGGTCTATAGAAACATTTGTGTCCAGCACAGGGCAGTCCCTGGTTTCTTCGCACAGAGGCAATGCTAGAAGCCCTTCCTGCTGTCAGAATCTTGCCAGGTAATCCCAGTACACCTCTGTCTGGAATCCCTGAGCTGGTCAGTAGTTATGACAAGAAGAAGGAACAGGATCTCCAGGAACATCAGTTAATCTGCTCATAAACATCAAATGTGTTTGGGAGGTGAAGAAGAGGATCCTTGAAACAGGAGTAAGCTTCCTAATTGGTTGCCACATTGGAAGTTTTCTGGACACTTACTTGGTAGCATCATCAACTATGAAGAGACACATTAGTGTTTTGGGAAGCCAAGTGAGCTGGGCCGCAGGAAACAGCCCCTACTGTGTTTTTGGAAGCTCACGGATGCTCAGAAAGCAGAGTGTGAGCCAGTGCAGACTGAGTATGACTCTTGGCTTATGAACAGATGACCATGTCTGGTGCTGGGTTTTTTTCACTTCTCTGGACTCTGTATTTACCCAGGCAGTGGTGGGGTTTGGACTATTTTGCTGCTTTCTCCAGCTTCAGTCCTCTCACCCTCATTAAGAGCTCAGGCTGGTTATTGCTCACACTTTCTGTTTGTTGCTTTCTTTTTTTTTTTTTTTTTAAAGGGAGCAATTAAAGTATATATTCATCTAATGTATCCTGTTCTGTCCAAATTTTTCCATGGATTTTTTTTCTCTTTGTGTTATAAGCTCTGTTGGCACTTTCTGCTCTATGGTCCAGGTGTTCCTCTTTGCCTCCTCTGTCTCCCTCCTCTTTCCTGGTAGTCATCCTCTCTATTTGTCTCAGCCACTGGCAAGCTTGTGCAGAGTTCAGCTGTGAAGTCTAAAGTTCTTTCCCGAGTGTACCCAGGGCACTCCTCAACCCACGCAGACACTAGCGGGCTCTGCTGTAGTTGTTGTGGCTTTAGCGGCACAGATGTGTCTGTTGATTTGCTGTGAACTCTGGCAAGTGCTGAGGGAGTCGGGTAGTTGGGAGAGGTCAGAGCTGCTGAGCCAGAAACCAGTGTGATATGGTGTGGAATAACCTGGCCTCAGCTTCCCTCGGATCCTCACATGGAGTGACACAGACTACACCAGAGAGTGGCTCAGAGCAACCTCTTCTCCTCAGTGTCCCTGACAGTTACCACTCCTTCTCCATCGACAGTAAGTATCACTAATGACAGCCCCTTTCTAACTTAACCACTGCTTTAGTAAGGAGTGGGAAGGTGGCAGTCAGGTGACAGTGTAGTAGAGCTGGGAGCTGAGGAAAGGTTGAGAAGACTTGCAGATAACATACCAACGCTCCTATGGAGGTATGCATTAGCTGCAGCAAGGCACTAATAACACAAAACAATGAAATCTCATAAACAGGTTTTATTATTTTTTTCTTCATGCATTTTATAAGCTGCCCATTTCCTGATTAAAAGAAGAGAATAGCATGGAGAAAGCTGCAGAAAAGAAGAAAAAAAAAAGAAAAAAAAAAAAGTTACCTGGGTTGTATTTTTGCCTGAAGCTTTCTGTATTCATTTAGTGTCACTGAGGAATGGCTGCTGAACTGCCAGTGAAAGTATTTATTGCTATCCTGTATATGTCACTGCTCTGCTGCCAGTGGCATGTATACTCATCAGTCAAACAGAACTACCCACCATGTTTGATTTACTGTCACTGAATCAAATCTGTCTATGGGTTTCCATAACATAAAACATTTTGCTAGAGATTAATTTCCTGATTTGCATGTTGCTCTTGGGAGCCGTATCATTATTTTCAGTGATGGATTCATTTTGAAATCAAGAGAGATGCAACTTGTTTTTTACTGTATTCAAGGTGGGGTCTTGCTCTTTGTTATCTGACCTTTATATTAACTCTTCCCCTTGTCAGTCTCAGAGGCATTAGTCATATTTGTGTCTGCTAGTGGAAGATTAAGTGATTTCAGCTCAGGACAGCATGAATAGACTTTTGGAACACCTGAAAGTATCAGCAAATACCACACTTCATATCGTTTCCTTTTCTCAAGCTTGCTGTTGTGAACCTGCTAGAAAATAAAATTACCTTTGTTCATTGACATCTCTTTCAATTTATACTCCAGGATGAAGATCCACTTAGATAAATGACTACAAAATTGGTCCCTTTTAAGGAAGGTTAGGTATGATACAAAGGTGATTAATTTATTGTAATGTTGGTTAAATCATACAAAATTAAAAATATTTTAGGCTGTGCTAAATGGAATTTTATAGACATAGAGAAAATAGTTATTTTAAAAAAGATTATAATCTAATCCTCTTTTAATACTCATAACCTATTGCTATCTGGGATGGTTGCCAAAGCAGTGATTCATAACTTCTCAATTCATGCAGGTAAACACTGGATTAAATTCGTTTTGGTAAAACCAACATTCTTGCTTGAGCTATCAAAATCATTTAACTGGGTTTCTTTCATTGTAGATGTTACAAGGGCTGCTGCTTTTTCTCTTGCTTACAACAGTATGAATGTGATATTCTTTACTTGTACCAGTTTTCTCACAGACAAGAAACGATTTAAAGTTGGATTACAGCAGTACCACACTCTCAAGAGAAACTGATTTAAATGGGAATGAGATCATACAGTCACGAAGTGGGTCTCAGTGTCTGATTAATCCAGTCAGTTCATCATTGTCTTTCAACATCCATGCTTCTCATGTTATGAGAATTTGCACTAGCAAAGTCAGCAGAATAAAATAAAGACACTGTGGACATTTTTAGTTCCCCTCATGAGTTTCCCAGAGGGGTCTAGCCTGGCTTCTAGCTAATGGTGCAGAAAGCATAGTGGGAGCACGATGCTTTATAGCAGGGAACATCCCTTTGCCCAGTCTGGGCCAGCTGTCCTGGCTGTGCTCTCCCAGCTTGTGCACCTGGTAGGGTGTGAGAAGCTAAAAAGTCCTTGAGTTCATGTAAGCACTACAACTACCTAGCAGCAACTAAAAAACTCAGTGTGTTATCGAGATTATTCTCATCCTAAATCCAAACCACAGCACTACACTGGCCACTAGAAAGAAAACTAACTCTCTCTCAGCCGAAACCAATGAGACTGCTAGATTCTGTGCTGGCTGCTACACAGATGTTGCAACTGAAAAGCAGGTATTGGACTGTGTAATTAGTGAAGGCAGAATCCCTTCACTGATGCACACTGTCTCATTTGCTCTGAGTTCACAGCATTCATACTGAAAGCTCTTATAGGACCATGTTTAGTGGTGTTTTTTGAACACAAAGTTGTTAATCAGTTTCATGTTTTCATCAGCAATGTTAATTAAACACCCTGTGAGATTAGATGCAAGCTTGTAGCCCATCTTTCTTTAGAATGGGAAGAGGCATGCTCAGAGTTTATCTCCAGCTGAGGAGAGTTTAACTCAAATTCTGTTTATTTACATGCTTAAATCAATTTCTCCCCCAAAAATTCCCTAAACCACAAGCATTTCAGATTGCATTACAGATACGTGCATGACATCAAGACATTAATCTTTTTCCTAGAGTTATACCTCAGGGTCTTTTTTTCCAGGCTTGTACTGGAAGACACTTTTGGCAGTCTTTGACCAATGCACAAAGATCACTAAAATTTTTCTTGCCTTCCTGCTGTCCTCATTTATTTTCTTTGAAGAGTGCAGCTAGAATGTTTCAGTTTTAAGATCTTGCCTGTTGTTGAAATTATCTAGGATGTTAACTGAGGGATAGCCACAATTTGTAATAGTTTAAAACAACACTGAAACATGGAACTATAAATACTAAATTTTCAGAGGCAATACCCTAAATTTGTGTATATAGAGAGGGTATGGAAAGAAAACTGCAGTTAATCTAATATTGTGGAAAGATATGAAAATATAACACATGAATATATCACTAAAATATTCTAAGGATTTCAGAGAAAGAACTAGTTAAAATACTAATAATTATATATCAAAATGCTATTTGTCTAACACAGATGCTGTCCTTCAACAGAAACTGTATATTTAGGGCTGTCCATTTTTCTGTTCCAACAAATTTTTGGCAGGGCTTCTGATGCAGCTTTGCATCAGAATACACTTTTCAATGCAGCGTGCCATGCTAGCCTGAGAGGAATTGCATCTCTCATAACAGAACAGTGCATGTAATCCCTTTGACCTCCCTCTCACATAACAGAAGTGATACATAAAGCAAACTTTTGCTGCTAAGGTAATCACATGCCTGAGACTGTTATGGGATGTGTTAAATAGGTAGAAGAAGAACCGCTGATGAAATTCAGTCAAACTTTGTACAGAGTACAAAGGAAAATAAGAGCGATGGACTTGAGGAATATACTTTGGGCAAGTGTTACTAGCTTTTGTAATATAGAGAACACACATGACAGGCTTTTCCTTGTGTGTGAGATCCAAAGTTAATGAATTCAGCTATTCAGAAGAATGATGTTTAATGAGAGAAACATAGATGGATGAGACACAGTTGGAAGGTGCACCATTTGCTTGGTGCATCTGGGCATGCAGAAATTCAACACCTTAAAATTCCTTGGTGAAAAATTGAGGGAGGTATAAGGAAGAATATGGCAAGAAAGAAGAAAGTATTCTCAGCTGCTTCAAAGCTAGCATGACCATAAGGTCAAGGAGGTGATTTTGCCCCTCTGCTCTAGTGAGACACCACCAGGAAGAGTACTGTTTTCAGCTCTGGGGCCCCCAACATAATGAGGACATGGAGCTATTGGAGCAAGTCCAGAGGAGGGCCACAGAGATGATTGGTGGGCTGGAGCACCTCTCCTATGAAGAAAGGCTGACACAGTTTGGCTTGTTCAGTCTGGAGAAGTGAAGTCTCTGGGGTGGGGGACCTCATAGCAGCCCCCCTCATACATAAAGGGGTCCTACAGGAAAGCTGGAGAAGGACTGTTTATCAGAAGTTGTACTGATAGGATAATGATTTTATACTGAAAGAGGGTTTGGATTAAATATAAGGAAGAAACTCTTCCTCTTAGGATGGTGAGGCCCTGGCACAGGTTGCTCAGAGAAGCTGTGGCTGCCCCCTCCCTGGCAGTGTCCAAGGCCAGGTTGGATGGGGCTTTGGGCAATCTGGTCTGGTGGAGGACCTCACCCATGACAAGGAGTTAGAGCCAGACAGGCTTAGAGGTCCCTTCCAATCCAAATCATTCAATGGTTCTATAAATTTATTCTTCCTGTTCCCAATAGAGAGCAGGCAAGAAAGCTTTTAATGCTTCCTGAAGGAGAGAATGAACAAACCCAACACAGGGAACAGAGAGAGTGAAGCTGACTGAGTTTTGATGTTAAAACCACAATACTGTTTTGACTGTTCCTGAATGAGAATTTTCTTCATTAAATTATCTTTAAAACAACAATAAAACTCCCAAACAATCAGTTTTTAGGTTCTCACTGAATGTCGTACAAATAGAGTCCAGGTTTTGTGGGAGGGAAGGCAGGAGAAACTCTGCCCAACTGGAGTTTACTGGCCAACCATCACTTAAACTTCTCCCCCTTACCCTTCCTAATTCAGAACCATGTAAGTGTGACTCTCCTGTAACTACACTGTTTTGAACAATAAATGATTGTGGGACATTTGGAGTTACTATCAGGCAGAACAGTACTGGAAAAGGCAGGAAAATTTGAACTGTGTAGACAATTTAGGACCCCATGGAGAGCCTGTCCTGTAGCAGGCTCTTGGAAGGATCTGTGGCTCTGTGGGAGAATTTTGTTGGAGCAGTCTGTTCCTGAAGGACTGAACCTCATGGAAAGGACCCACACTAAAGCAGTTTGTGAAGAACTCCTACCCATGGGAAGAACTCACATTGGAGAAATTAGGCCTGTTGGTGGGACCCCAAACTGAAGCAGGGGAAGAATGTGAGGAGGAAGGAACAGTAGTGACAGTGTTATGAACTGAATACAGCCCCCATTCCTTGTCCCCCTGCACCTCTCAGGAGGAGGAGGTAGAGAAGCTGGGGTGAAGTGCAGGCAGGAGAGATGGGAGGAGTGAGGTGGACAATGTTTTTAGATTTGCTTTTATTTCTTTTTATAGCTTATTACCCAAGTGTAGCACAGAGAAGGAATTCCTAAAGCCTCTGATTTAGGGTACCAAAAGTCTTTCTTTGTATCTGTGTAGGAACCTGAAGTGACCAATTCAGTGATGTCCTCTGTTGGGAATATACTGCAGAATATGGCCTGCAAGAAATACTTCTGGAAGTGAGTTACATGTGTGTCAAAAAGTAGGAGATGACTGTAACTCAAACCATAGCATAGGCTTTATCAGCTGTAGCGTGTGTTCTTATAGTGGCAGTTCAGTGAAACTCTCCTTAAAATGTCCCTGTATTCACACTTCCCAACTTGTCTGTTGAACTCTGGTGTTCTGGCTGCAATTCCAGTAGTTTCCTTGACTTAGACTCATTGTCATTAATTTATGGTGCTTCAGAGTCATCAAGCTGTCTGTCTATACAATGAGAGCAGATAGATAGATGCCACAGGGAACTAAACTCCCTCAAAATGACAATGTGTCTATGATCTCCCATTATAGCCCCAGATGTCAATAACAAATGTAGCATAAAGATATTCTGAAGAAGAAAAAGGAACTTGCAAGTGTTTCCTTTTATAGAAGCCTCACAAAAGCATGTCTCTGCAAGCCAAGCAACAGATGCTTTACTGGCAGGCTGCCATGTTGACAAACTGTCATTGAGTCTCCGTAGAAGATATTCCTCTGTGGTGTGCATTGTCTTGTGCATCTGTTCTTGCTCATAGGCCCACTACAGATTGCTGCATTAATTATTATGTGTCATACACAAAGAACATGGAGGAAGGACAATCTTAGAGCAAAGCAAGATTTCTGTTTGCAGAATTTCAAAACTTTTATAAAGCCATAGCTTTTAGATTTGGCCTGGAAGGTGGATATATCATTTATTGTGACAAATAGTTTTTCATATTCTGAATTCATGTGTAGAATCTGAACATTAAGCTTATGTCCTGGTGTACTGCCATCATTTGGAGCAAGCCATTTATTTGCCCTTGGCATAAACAAATCATACCACTTTTAAATAACAGTAGCAATAGACAAATTTGCAGGTTGCTTATTTTGTCTTTAAATTTCTGTTCTCTGGGCCAGACTTCCAAACGGTGATCTTTTCTGGCTCCTATTATCAAGAGGAATCTGCCAAAAGAAGAGAATAGTTCTGATCAGGGTTGTTTATTACAACCTATGCTATAGTCCAGAACTGTTTTCTGTCAGCTACACAACTACTCTGGAGCTGTGAACACTCAGATTTGATGTATAACATGTAAACTTTGGATAAAATTTATTCTGCCCTAATGTATTCACCGAAACCTGCACAGAAGTCTATACTGCACATATCTAGTGTAGATGAGAGGATCTCATCACCTGTGATTTTATTCCCATTGGGCGTGCAGTAGTAGGACAACTGTAGCCCAAGACATGCAGAAAACCTTACAAGTGTTGGACAATGGTAACTAGTATTTTTTTGGGAGATATTTTTAAGAAACTCTTTCAAAAATTTTATCACTATTGTTATGTGAGCTCAAATAATGTTTATATATTTGAAAAAAATTTTTAAAAAGGTAGTACCTGAAAAAAAATTTAATGAAAAATTATTAAATTTTAAAGAAGGCTCAAATGACTTCATAATAATAAACGTGGTCCTATGGATTAAATTTATGTCTGCTTATATATATGTGTGTTCATATATGTATGTATGTGCATATAGATAATTCTGTGAAAGATGTGAAGATAAAAAATTGTGAGGAAAGCAGTATTATTCAAGTTTTTAGGTAGAATTCAAACCCAAATTATACTACTGCTGAAATCTGAAAATCAGAATAGCTTTTTTCTCCATTTACCTGAGCTTTACCTAATACACAATGCCGTGTTTCAGGGTTTTCTAAGAGATTATAATTATGTGAAAAGATCTGGAATTCCAGTAGCTGTCTGCTAGGATCTTGAAAGGATCCTGCAAGCATAAGTGACTCATGTTAGAGCTGGTGTAATTCAAATATTTATCACTCTGTTTTCTTTGAATATTCCCAACACTTTGCTTTCTAACCCCTCACTGTTACACATCGCCCAGGGATGCATGTGTGTGAGAGCTAGGTGGAGAGCTGGACTAGATATTGAAGCTTGTTTTTAAGATAAAAGTAATCAATTAAGTTTTGATAACAAATTGATACAAACAAAGTCCAACATTTTGTTATGCAAAAAAAAAATTTGCAAGACATAGCAAAGGACCTCAAAAGGATGAATGGAAATATTCCTGTATGTTGTGTGTCTTTTTTACATTGTTCAAGCTCTTTCCTAGAAGCATCTATAACACTTCAGAGAGACACTGGGGAGAATAGTCTCCTGGAGTCCCCTCCCTCTGAAGTTGTCAAAAGACTGAGAACTGTTTTCAAAAGAGAGAAATCTGTTGTTGCAAAAATGGATTTTGGGGGCTTGATTCTGATCTTATTTTTATGAATGTGTGAGGGTGGATAAAGGTAATAGTTACTCCACTGTAACTAAGATCAGATTGTATGTAAACTTTCAAGCGAGCTGTGGATAACTTCCAAGTCAGTTTAAAACAGAGCCGGTTTTTCTCCACTGAGCCTGCCTCTCCCTCCAGTCACTCAAGAAGATCTCGTGGCTGGAGTAAAGTTTTACAGTGACAATGTCAGTGCACACTAAATGATTGCAGTTATTGGTACCTTAAATGCATGTAATGCATGTTGTTCATTTTAAGCTAATTAAACTGAATTGAAAACATTAATACAATTGAAAACATCAATTTGTTAATGTTAATGTCTTTCCTGAAACTGGATGTTGCTCAGTGATTCAAGCCTGTAAATATGTTGGACTAACATGGAATTGTCAAAATCTTCAGTGCCAATATAAACATGTTTGTCTGACAGATACTGAGCAATATCACAGTGTGGTTGTACAGATTTCTTTTAGCTTTGGCTAATCAGTTTCATAAAGAGACTGATGACCTTTCTTGTGCTCTAGGGATAGTTTTCCAAATGAGTTCTGATTATAAAATATCACAGATGGGAATACAGAGTTGCCAAGGTGTTTGATAAGGTTAAAATAAAAAGGAGAGGAAGGGGAGCATCCACATATCTTTCATTAGGGTCTATACCTAGCTACCTGCCCTGCTTTTGGCTTGGGTAGATTTAATTTTCTTTCTGGCAGCAGGTGGGATGCTGTGTTTGGGAGTCAGGATGAGAATAGCGCTGATAACACCCCAGTGTTTTCAGTTGTTTTCAAGCAGTCAAGGACTTCTCAGTAGTTCATATTGGCTGGCTAGCGAAAATGTGTGGGGCACCTGGGAAGCTGGGAGGGGACATGGCAAGGACAGCTGACCCAAACTGGCCAAAGAGAGTATTCCATGCCAATTATGTCATGCTCAGTATAAAGGGTGGCTGGTGGAGAGGAGGAATCAGCTTTGGAATGTACAGTTTTGTGGAAAATCCAGTTCTGGGATGGCTCTGAGCTGTACAGACCGAGTTGTGCTGTTTGGTGAGAAATTGCATCCTGTATCACCAGTTTTGTATTTTGTACTTTAAAGTCCTATTAGTGTTATCTCTCTCTACTGTCCCAGTAAACTGTTCTTATCCCAAACCGTGAAGTTTGGCTTTTAGTTTTCTCTTCTGTCCCTTCCCTTCCCCTCCCCCAGCCCCCCACTTAGCGAAAGTGGCTGTGTGGTGTTCAGCTCTTGGCTGGAGCAAAACCACGACAACTGACTTAGGAGAGAAATGGGCTCATAAGATGACTCAGGACTCCTGTGTAGCAGTAGATAGGTCTTAGCTCTGAGACACTCTCTGGAGAGGTCTTTTCCTCTCCAGAGATATAGGAGATATTTGGGGAATAGAGGTTACTAACTGAGGAGCATAAGACATTGATTATTTAGACCCTTTCTAGTTTCCTACTAATTTCCACTTAATAACTGTATTTGGTGCTTTTGTTGCAAATTAGCAACCTAAGTGTAAATGAATTTGAGACAGATGATTTTGACTTCAAAGTCCAAATTGATTTACTTCTTGTAACATCAAAAGCCAGCTCATTCATTTGTTCTTGGACCTTCATGCCCTACACAGAAGTGACTGTGAGAGTGAGTGGCTGCTGAGTGCTGGGATCAGCCCACCACCCTGGTCTAAACAGGAGGGGTGGGGTGGTGAGGTGAGATTGGTGTGAGGGTCTCTTCTTCACAAGTGTGCTGTAAAAGGAGACATTGGAATGGGGATTGCTATCCACATCCTATCCACCCTGCCGAATGAAAAAGATTTAGTCTTATGTCACTGAGTGACGTGATTGTCTCCACAGCTGTCACACTCCTGAATTCCCCTGTGGTCAGTAGTCAGAGAAAGGAGTACTGTGAAGGACTTGGAAGATATCTATAAACCCTTATGAATTAGTGTCTTATATCTCAGTTTTTATTATTGTTATGATATTGTTTATACAATTATATGAGAAAATAATGACAGGACTGGACAGAGTGCTTGTCTGGGAGCATGTGTTGTAGTTTTGTATCCTACCATTTGGTACATTTTCAAAGATTACACTGAAAGATGCTTTTTGAGAAAGTTCCCATTTTGAAACCTCTTAAAATCTGCTGACCCGAGTGGAACAAAAGTCTTTGGAATAGATAAATAAGTTCTGAACTCTTGATTTTGAGGAAAAGCTACTGGACAGCATGCTGTTGTTTTGTACCAGGACTCTGTGTCTAGGGTAGCAACTCAAGATTTTCAACAGAAAGTTTCAACCTACATGGGATCTTAGAGATCTTCTTGCAGCTGCAAATGTGAGAACTTTCCCTGTGCAAAAGTATTGTGGCTGTAAATGTCTTCAAGAGTGTGGTTTGTCTGCAGGCAGAACACATACCGAGGGGTTGATGGCATAAGCCATCTACCCAAATCTACCCATTTGCCTTCCATTCCTTAATTGCTGACATAATAGAAGATAACTGAGTTCAGTGTGATTTGGAGAGAGATTAATTGGCAGAAAGGCGTCTTGCTTCATGGACCCTAGGGTACCATGTGCATTTCAACCAAATGCTTTACATACCATAGCAAATCAGGTAACAAGCAGGTCTGGTTCACCTTCAACTATATCTCATATATTTGTTGCAGTGCCTTTGTCCATCAGGAGAAATAATTTAAGGTCATTTATACTCCCATAAGCATTAGTCTGGTTTCTTCTGATTAGATCAAATATCAAAGCAAAGGAAGTTGTGTCAGCCAGAGTGAGAAAGCAGTGCTGGATTCCAGCATTTTTATGCAGTCCTGAATGTACAGAAGGTCCTGCTCCCCTGAACAAAGTAGAAAGCAAACATCAGGAAGCATTATCTTTTCTCAATGAAATTCCAAGCCAACAACTCCTATTTATTTTTTTTTTCAGAAAGCATACCCTGCTCCAACATTGCTGACTTATATGTCCTTGCTGTGCTGCTGGTGCCTGCTTTCCATGAGCATGGCAGTGTGTAAGCAGAGCTCGGTAACTTCTTTTTTATCCATTTCCCAGTACTGTTTTTCTGCCCGCCACATTCAACACTGCAGGCCCAGTTTGCATGTGCCAGGATTTTTGGGTGATGTTTTAGATTATTTCATCTTTCTGCTCCACAGAGGAACTGGATGGTTTCTCACAACAATTCGGTATGAAGGGCAGCTGTAAGATCTTCCGTTGTCAGTAGGGTTTTGCACAAGTGCTGCACCTAACTACAGCCACAGGAGGGGAAGAAGAAAGGAGAAAGTTGGACTAGACTCACATAATTGTCCAATAATATCATTTAGGTTGTCTAGTCACTTAAGAAGCACAGTTATCCACAGTATTTGCCCTTGTAAATACTCTGTATTAGTCAGCAGATGGCATTCATTGTACGTGAACTATTCCACCAATATTACCACAAGTACTTTAAAACACAAAGCATATGGTTTCCTCAAAGAGACACATTATTTCCCCATTTGCGGTTCAGTGTTAGTTGTGAACTGTTTAGTGATAAACAAAGAAGGTAGTTTATCATCCCCATTTACTCCCAGTAACAGATTTCACTGCGTCTGCCATTTCGTAAAATGTAAATAAGACCCATGATGGCAAAAGGGTTTTCAGGGGATATGAGCTAATAGAAGGTCACACATTGGCTTCTGGCAGGAAACTCAACAGCACTGCTGAAATGTTTTGGATAAAACTAATTGAGAGGTTCCAGCAAAGTGCCAAAAGGGGAAAACCATCTATTTTCTCCCCTCATCATGAGTTCAGAAAGCCAAAAACTCATTGGAAATGGCTTTGAAATATATTTTTGCATTTTCATAGTTAACGCTGGGCCAAACTGGAATGGTGATGGCACACCCCAGTCTCATAAAAGTGCTGATAATCTGCACAGGCTGCCCTTTCAGAATCTCTGGGGAGGAGCCTGGCTCTTCTGCACAGCCCTGATGCACACACTGTTCTCTGGCATGCCTTGCACCTATACTCATACCCATCTGTCTAGATGGCAAGATGCCTGCTCATAAGGTATTATCCCAGTTTCGATAGGGCATAAGTGCCAGTTAAAGATTGCTTTGCAGCTAGAGTGTAGGATGTGAAAAGTGTCATTTTCTTTTACAAGAGGAATGTCCTAGTGGAAAATAAAGATAAAATGTAGACCATGTGCTTCAGTCATTATAATCACAGCTACTAATACAATTTACAGACATGAAAGGCAAAGTTTGTGCCACAGGAAATTTGCAAAATGCTCTTATATTTTAGTTGATTTAACGAATGAATTTATGATACTTTATAATTTCAGTTTTCAAAGATTCTATGATTATATAAATAAGTTTAAAGAGATAATTTAATATAGTAATACAGACCATTAAGTGTGTGCATGTACACACGCATATACATTTTTATACACGCTTGATTCATTTCCCTTTTCCCAGCCCCTGTTATTTCATTATGCAAATTCTAGTTTTAGACAATCTTAAGCAACTTGATCTTACTCATGGTTAGAAGTCTGCAGACTGTATGTGCTTTCAACCCATTCACTAAATTCTGCACTCATGGAAATGGTTAAAGTGAAACAAGGATTGCCAGGAATATATTCATGTAACACAGAAGAATGTATTCCAACAGTTTATCCTCATCCTCATTTTTCTTCTTCTAATTGCTGTTTGTGAGCTTCTTTAGACACAATTATAAGTGCACCTGCTTAACAAAGGATAAACTCAGCTACTTCTTCATTTAATGGATCCTGAATATAAGTCTGAAGCACAATAGGATTTAGTTATCACATGCTGTAATCCACTATTAGGCAGCTCAGCGTAACAACGAGGAGACAAAGAACTCTCCTAAATGGTAGTACACTATTAAACATGCCAGTAACCTATATCCACAGAGATGTCATTACAATGTCTAGATGCCAAATGCCCTGGGTTCTGGCATGATGCTTTAGTAAGCACAGGAGCCAGTTGGCTCTGTATTTGGGAGTCAAGCTTGACAAGTTTGGATCGTACATAGGTGGATATGTTACTTTCATAACATTTTTTTTTTTCTCAGAACAAAAAGATGTTATTGCATAGGAGAGCTCCTTCTCACCCACCTTTCCCTGGTAACAGAAGAAACAGGTGAAGGAGCTCATGTGAGCACAGGAGAGCACATATAAAGATAACTATATTAGTGGTTTTCTCACAGGGGAAACTTCTGTGCTCAACATTTAGTGCCTGGGCAAATGTGTCACTGAAACACTTGCTGTAGTTTTTTAGAAAGCGGCAGTTCTTTAAGAGATAGTCCAGTTAATAGCTATGGGCTTGTCCTGTATTTCCAAGGAATTTTGCTAATGTCCATATATAAGCTTGTAATCAGTAATCGCAGAAACCCTTTCCTACACTGAGACAAATACAGATACGAGATACATTTCAACAGGCGCATGTCTAAGAGGGGATTTCTTCACCTGTAGGAGGGGATCTTGGAGCTTTTGCAATGACCTGTGCTATTTTTCTGAACGGAAATGGGGAAAAGTGTTAGCTGTGTGTGCATGACATCTCAGGTATATCTACTCCATGATCCTGACACAGCCACAGCTTCTCTCCAGGTGAGGAGATAACAGAATATTTCAGGTCACTGACTCAAATGTATTTCAGACCTGTTCAGTGAGCCATGAAAGCTCACTCAGTGTGATCACAGGTTGTTGATGCTCCCTCTCACAAACAATAATTACAGCAGTGGTTAGTGTAACCAGCAGGAAAAGCCATCCAAGTTAGGGGGAAACATGCCCTCCAGAGGCAATGCTGCTGTAGGTTTATTTATGCAAGACTCCTTGTTCCGGTCTGAGCCTAAAGAGCCGAGTTAGCCCTTTCTGTCCTTTCTTTACTGTCATTTTACATTTCAAATTATTATCTCTGTAGGTTGATTCCTCCCACACAGGGCATAAGGTGAGATGTGTCTTTATGGTCTGTAATTACTGGGGATAGGAAATGGAGCAAACAAAGCCAGAAACATCAATGACTGTCAATTGAGACAGGGAGAATTTTTTCCTCCCAAATCAGTTTTACTCTCTGCAGGTTCCAAGAACATAAGTTATGACAGAAAGAGAAAAGGGCCATCTGGTCCAATTTGTCTGCTGTTCTGGATCTCAGCTCTCAGTTTATTCTCCAAATTCCTTATTTTCCTTTCTTTCCACAGATCCATTTGATATTTTTCACAGACTGTACAACCATTACCTTTCATGATTTTCCTAGCTGAGTTTGAAACTCTATGTGCAATTTCAGGGCCACGTTTTTGGCTGCTGTGTTCCACCTGTGCTTCACTTTTTGTTTGTATTTTTTTAGTTAACATTCTGCAAAGCTTTGAGCATATTACTGGTGCAGACAACCTTAATACACATTATTGCTCCGTCTGTCCTAAGCTTTTGCAATTTTTTGTGATATGAGCTTTCAGCCTGATCAGCTGTAACTCAAAGGCCTTTGTTGGAACAGGAAATTTTATTTGGTTATATTCTTTTTATTCCAGGTGGCTGTTATGTTATAGAGATCAGTGTTGTAACCTATATTCAGGAAGACCACTGTTGAAATGGAACAACGGGCATCTCAAAATTACTAGGCAACAATGTGTTTACAACTGTGTGGTCCACACAACACTTCCATTCTTCTCATTAACTTGACACAAAATCCATTATTCCAGAAGCTCCAGGTACAAGCTTGGCTCTGGGACTGAGATAGAAATGTCTGAACTTCTGAACTTTTGAGTTTCTGAAGCAGCCAGACTCTGTGAAGACATCCTTGATGGCAATCTGACTGCAGGTAGCTGAATGTTATGGGAACCTTCCCGTTAATATTGAGGTAAGGTGATGGGTGATTCGCACTTTTTGAAATTAGTGTTGCCAGCGTGGGGTTCAGGTGCTGTGTATGACAAATCTTGGAGCCCAGAGTTTCTGAGGTCAGGGCCTGCTTGTGGTAATGTTTTGCTTGTATTCCTTCTTTGCAGATTCTCATCTTAAAGGGTTACATAAAGATCAGGCTTTGGTGGAGAAGTCAAGTAGCAGGAGTGGCAGTGGTGTCATTCTGTTGATTGGGCAGCAAGATTTGCCACCACTGGAAAAGCATTCATAATTCAGGTTAGACTTTTGAAATACACTGTGAGGAGTGACTTTGATGATGCCAGTAAACACACATTACACATTTAGCAAAGACATGAGCACGGGGCAGAAGTTAGCTAGCGTCAGCAATATCTCAAATTTATCTGAACTGACTTGTAAATGGCAGCTTTCTTCTGTATGCTTATTAAAGTTTTGGAGAGCACAGAATTCATTTGAGAATGGATGAAATTCTGACCAGCTTGGCAGGTAAGACGTTATGTAGAGAGCTGGCAGAGGAGCTGAGCCGCTCTCTATCATGTTTACACAGGTCTTGGAGAACAGGAGAGGTGCTTGAGGACGAGGTTAGCCAATGTCACTCTGGCCTTCAGAAAGGGCAGGAAGAAGGATCTGGGTAATTACAGGCCGGTCAGTCTCACCTCTGTCCCTGGAAAGGTGATAGAACAGCTTGTTCTAGATGTCATCTCCAAGCAATTGGAAGAAAAGAATGTTATGATGAGTAGTCAGCATGGATTCACTAAAGGAAAATTGTGCTTGACCAACTTTGTAGCCTTCTACAATGTCATCACTGGCTGGGTAGATGGAGAGAGAGCAGTGGATGTCATCTACCTTGACTTCAGCAAGGCTTTTGATACTGTCTCCCATGTTATCATCCTGATAACAAAGTTGAGAAAGTGTGGGATAAATGAGTAGACAGTGAGGTGGGTCGAGAACTAGCAGCGGGGCTGGGCCCAGATGGTGGTGATCAGTGGAGCAGTCGGGCTGGAGATCTGTGACTAGTGGTGTTCCCCAGGGGCTGGTGTTGGGTCCAGTCTTGTTTAACATCTTCATCAACAACCTTGATGAGGGAATACTGTCCACCCTCAGCAAGTACCCGATGATACCAAGCTGGGAGGAGCGGTGGGCACACAGGAATGCTGCGCTGCAATTCAGCGAGACCTGGACAGGCTGGAGAGCTGGGCAGTGAGGAACAAGATGAGGTTCAATAACAGCAAGTGTAGGGTCTGGCACCTGGGAAGGAACAACCACAGGTATCACTACAGACTGGGGGATGACTTGCTGGAGAGGAGCTCTGCAGAGAAAGACCTGTGGGTCCTGGTGGATGACATGAGCCATCAGTGTGCCCTGGTGGCCAAGAAGGCCAGTGGGATTCTGGGGTTCATGAAGAGGAGCATAGTCATCAGGTTGAAGAAGGTGATCCTCCCCCTCTATTCTGCTCTGGTCACGCCTCACCTGGAATCCTGTGTCCAGTTCTGGGCTCCCTGGTACAAAGCAGACAGGGATCTCCTGGACAGAGTCCATCGGGGAGGCCAGAAAGATCAATAAGGGCCTGAAGCATCTCTCCTGTGCGGAAAGGCTGAGTGAGCTGGGGCTGTTCAGCCTGGAGAAAAGAAGACTGAGAGGGGATCTCATCGACGTCTATAGATATCTGAAGTGTGGGAGACAAAGGGTGACGGAAAACCTCTTTTCAGTGGTCTGTGGGGCAGGACAAGGGCAATGGTCACAAGTTGGACCACAGGACGTTCCACACTAATGTGAGAAAGAACTTCACGATGAGGGTGATGGAGCACTGGAACAGGCTGCCCAGGGGGTTTGTGGAGTCTCCTCTGGAGACATTCAAGACCCATCTGGACACCTACCTGTGTGACCTGCTCCAGGGAATCTGCTCTGGCAGGGGGTTGGACTCGATGATCTCTTGAGATCCCTTCCAACCCCTAAAGTTCTGTGATTCTGTGAATGGCTTTAGTCCAGCTCATCCAGCAACTGAATTTGAAAGTGAATATTTCACCCTCTATGCCTCAGTTTTCAATCTGTCAAAGGAGAACATATACCATCTTTTCTATTCCTGCTGTCTTTATTTTTTCCCTTGATAGGTGACTACCCTAGAGCAGTGTCCTGTCTGAAGTCCTTTTTAAGAGTTGCCAGGTTTTTGTCCTGCCTAAAGGAAGACATCCATAGCATTTCTTAAGGAAATTCTCAAAGAAATTGCACTGATTTTAGATTGAGAAGAACAGAGAATCACACCTGTTTAAGGTAATTGACTTTGCAGTCTACAAAAAATACTGCAAGTGGTGAGCCTGGATGAAGTTTTTGCAGCTGGGTTGAGCTGCCTGTTCCCCCAAGTGATGGTGCTTATATCAATGGTTTGAAATAGATTGTTCTGCATGCAGTCAGTTTTGTCTACAACGAAGTGTAATAAAGCTGGAAATCATTCCCCTGAGTCAAAGATGCTCAGGAGAGAAGAAAATAAATTGCTCTGATTTGATTTGGTTTATCTCTCTAGCAGTAGTGCCTTTAGATGTGATTTTTCTTTTACCAAAAGAAAAATAATTCTGTAAAAATTATGTTTTTCAAAAGAAAAGAGCACAAGCAGTTTCACCCCTTGTTGTAGCAATGAGAATCTCATTGCTAAAGGAGTCAACTCATTGAAGTCCTTCTATAAGATGTGGCCGAGCACATCAACATTAGAGTAAAATGCACTGATTTAATTCATAGCAAGAAGAGTATGTAAAGTGTAATTTATTACTTAGAGACTTATATTAAGCATGTAGATGGAGCTCAAGTTATTGCCTCAGTGAAAATTCACCATGACAATAATCCAATTACTGATGTCTCTGATCTGCTATAAAAGAAAAATGCTCTTGATGGCAGCAGAATTCTAATCATAAGCATGTAACCCATGTCAGCACTTCAATTAAGTGTTTTGTACCATGTCCCACATGCGGGAAGTTGAACAAGCTTCTGCAAGATAAGTCTCGACTGTGACAGCTCTTGGACAATTTTTTAATTTATTAAAAAACCCTACCGAGAAATAAAAAGTGGTAGTAACTGAGGTGGATGAAGTCACATCTGGTTACTTTGATGATGGTGAAAAGGCTTTTATGGAACTTTTTTTTTTGTTCTTTCACTTGAACGCTCTTGTAAGAATTACTCATAAATATCCTCAATAAAATGAACCGAATGATTCACTATCGAACATTTATTTTTGCTTTTATTTAGGTGGAAAAAGCATATAGAAGAAGAGTAAGCTTCATATGAACACCATTGCATAGGAAGAAGTCTTCCTTTTTATTTTTCTTTTTTTTTCTTCCCCCCTACACCCCCCCAAATGTTTGTCGCTTTATGCTGAAATCAAGAATTAATTACATTCAAAATTAATGTCAGTGATGTGAGAGTCTTTTAAAAAAGTATGAAAAAGACATTGAAAAAGTCAGATCCAGTATGAAACAAAAATATTAAAGAAGTTCAGAAGCATTTATCGGGAAAAATTCAGTAATAATAACAGGAACAATAAGAACAACAAAACAATAATAACAATAATAACAACAATAATAATAATGATGATGGTATATGTTGGTTCATTCTAAAGCTGTCCCTTTGTTCAGACTGTAGGTGTTAAGGAGAAACATTAATGACAATTTAAAATGAAATTTTATCAAAAGCACTTAACTCACTCATCATTCTCAAGTATCCTGCAGTTTCTAATTTATAATACAGAACTATGAGTCTGGAGAATACTCTTACCTCTGTTCTACAAATAAGTAATTGAAACTGAGCATTTGGAAAGACTTGGTTTCATCAACTGGTACCAGAGGAAAATTAGAAGACAAGAATGGCTTTACAGTGGAGGAAAAAATATTTCAAATAATATTTTCAGTAAACTGGAAAAGACCCATGAACAAATAACCGATAAATAACTATAATCTGAAAAACTGAAATTGACTGGACCTAGTCAAACAGCAGGTTTCAAATATGTTCTACACCATTATTTTTTGACAGGCACAAACATCCCAGTGTAATTGTCATTCAAAAGCTCTCTGTTTGTAGCAGAAGTATATGTATGGCCTATGTACACAGGGAAGTGACATTGATAATTTTGAGAATGCTTGTTGGTGAAAAGAGAGCTAGAAGAAGGACTGTAGAAACTGGAAATGGAGTTGGAGAGCAGAAGGTTTGTGCACAGGTGCGCCCTTCACAGGACAGCATTATTCTCTCTCAGGAAGTGGCAGCTACAGAGGGGTAAAAATCAGCAAGTGAGTTGTAATGACTTGAGAAGGTTTTCCTTGGAAACCCTTAACGGCGAAGAAAATTTGCATCTGCAATAGATTATAGTGGGACTACCATGGTGATTCAAGTACTTCTCAGCAAGAGTAAAGTGAGGCAAAACTGATGTTTACCAGGAATAATTTGAGAGAGCTTTTTCCATGCACGTATCAACATGTAACACTGCGGCCATGTGTGCGTATACATATGATTACTTAAAGACCTTTATAATCCAGCTCTTTTCTTACTATATTGTAATTTCTCTTGCAAAAAACCTTCAATACCTGTGAAACTTGAAGGAACTGAACATAAAATTACTGAACAAGGCCAGATTGGATAGGGCTTTGGGCAACCTGGGTGTCCCCGCCCATGGCAGGGGGTTGGAACTAAATGGTCTTTGAGGTCCCTTCCAACTCAAACCAGTCTGGGATTCTGGGATTCTGATTCTATGATTCTGACATTATTTTCCTAGGATCTACCCCATCATGGTTCTAAAGAAGACAACAGCATAGATTGTTCTATTAATCAACAGCTCTTAATTATTTTTGGGTTTTATTTTTTCAACAAAGAGGGAATATGTTCAGAAAATAGATCCTTAGGGGTTTTTCAGTGGAGCCATTTTGCTCCTTGTCTCATAGAGGCCACAGAAAAGTTATACCAGCCAAGCATGTCACACATTTACTTAAACTACCCTTGCTTGATGCTTTTCTGGTTTCTGCAGCAGAACATTGGTCAGCATTGCTTCCACAATGATGAGGATGCATCTATACAAATAGTTCTACAGAAATAAACTTGTCTACGATGTTTCACTCAAATTCATAGATGTTCCCTCAAGTAATTCTGAGCAGAATTTAATAAACATGAATATACCCACTAGTCTAACAGCCTCATGTGGCTGATGGATTTTCTTTAGGTCTGTCTGTAAGATGGTCTCTCCTCCTGACTAATCAGGACAATTCCATAAACATTCCTGTTTTGATGCCTTAGCTATATATTCCAAGGTCTTTTTCCAGTTTACTGAAAATGTAATCTGAATGTCATCTCCATTGATAGTTTCATGTCTGATTTTTTTTTTTAATCTCTCTCCCTAGTAACTATGGACAAGATTCCTTAATGCCCCCTCTTTTATTTTGCAAAATGCACTGCAATGAATTCTCTTGGGACTGTCTAAAACATAAACATGTGATAGAAAATAAGCTTTCCTGAAAAATCATAAGAACAATGTAGGGAGAAATAAATCTGTTGTAGTTCTAGTACGTGCTCAGGCATGAATTAGGAATTCATGCTCTGCTACTAACCATGACAATCTGACATTTAGACTATGATAAGACATGTTGTCTTAGGTCCAGTTTGTGTTCCTGACTGATAAAGTCTATGATGCATTCAGCTGGGCTCCCATTCCTAGCTGGTCTATTTTAAACTTGCTTATTTGAAATTAGATACTTTATGGAGAGCGAAAATATCAGTTGGCAATTGCAGGGAAGGGAGTCTTGCATGGATCTTTCTGCCTCTTCTGCAGCTGCCCCACATGCCATCAGCTCTCCCTCCAATAGCAGCATTAAAAGTCCACTATTTCCAAGCTTCAGGTATAATCTGTCTGTTCCTTGTAAACATTTACATATCCATGCTGTCAGACATAAAAGCAGCAGTAATCTTTGTCAGCGAAGCAACCTTATGCATCTGGGCTGTGATAGAGGACAGTCTTCTTTCAGCCAGCACAACAGTTTACAGAACATATTTCTATATCCTTATATAGCTATCCCTTTGTGAAGCAAAGTTGCTTTCTCTACAGTTTTTCAGAAACATGTCCACTTTTCTGGGCAAACAAATTTTGTTTTAATTTCTCTCTTGGCCAATCTAATTTCAAGTGTTTTGCGGTTTGGATTTTTTGTTGTATTTTTTGTTGTGGTTTTTTGTTGTTGTTGTTGTTGCTGTTGTTGTTTTGTTTTGTTTTATTTTAGTGGTGTTTTTTTTCCCTGGAACTGACATAAGCAGTTATTAAACTTCTTCAAATAATAAGATTTTCTTCCCAGCTGAAGCAGGATTAAAAATTACTGTGTAGTTAGAGAGCCTTTTCTGTCCATGCCTGTGTCTGAATATTCAAACCAGATTAGCAATGTCTTCCTACTCCCACCTCACTCAGGATTCTTGCCTGAGCTACTGGTGTCATCACAATGTGCTGTACACAAATAATGTTTAATACATTGTACAAGAAGGGAGGCATTTTATTATTAAACTGTGTCTAGTCAACCAACTCCTCTGACTTTATCTGGCTTCAGCAAAGGCATCAAAAATATCTCAACACTCCTGCCTTTCATTTATCTCTCCTAGGTCAGCAGTCTTTAAGGTATTGTGTGTCCTCACAATTAATTGCTGAAAATTTAAGATGCTGACAGGAGTGTCACTGTGTGGATGTAATTGGTGTCCTTTTGAGTGCCAGTTATTAAACTGCTAGAAGAGTCAGAAGAGGCTATGGCGCTGTGCATCTCTTCCCTGGCTGAGCTGGTACTTAACTTTGCGGGAGACCCAACTTTGACTGCACTTTGAGAGCTCTTAGAGATGCAATCTGCAGTGTCCTGGGCCCTGACAACTTTTGTGGCATCCATAGGTGTTAGCAAGGACCAAATATGACCTGCTGTCTCTCCCTGGGACAGAAAGCCTTTTCAATGTCCTGTTGGGTCCAATAACCCAGATCACGCCTTGAATGTGACCCTTATCTTTGAGTGAGTGTAGAGACCTGGAGCTGTCGCATAACTCTGCTTTTTCAGTTATAACTCTATGGCAGCCTGACCTTCAGGAATCCTGAAAACTAATGCACAAACTCCTTCTCTGGTCTTCTGCCCCATGAACCTGAACTTCCTGCATTGAGCCTTACTGTTAGAGCATCGCTCTACCCCTGACTGCCCACATCAGTTCTCCGAAGGCTGACATTGCTGCCTGTCATAAAGCTATGACACCTCCCAAGTGCTGCGTAAGAAAGTTTCAACTTTTTTCTTTCTTTAATCTCTACTTCAAATATTTATAAGAAATCTGATTCTGATCTGTCTTCTCTTCGAAAAGCCAACTGCTGCTTGTAGTGTTTCTTTTCCTCTTTTTCCTCTGACACCCTAATCTTTCTAGCTCCATCTCTACCTTTGCACTGCATATCCTTCTCTAACAGACTGCGGCTTCTTCCCCCATAAATCCCTCCCACCAACTCAGAGCATATGCTATTTTAAGAACTGTGCAGTGTAACCTTATGGATTCTTCTCATGCTTGTGACATAGCATTACAGTTTTAACTTTTTCTGGGAAAACACAATGTCTGCTTTGCAGATGGACCACCGAGGGGTTGTAAAGAATGGTGCTGCTGCTGGCTCTGGGTTTTATATCCTGTGAGCAATGTAGGCATCTGAGTGAGTCACCCCAGGGTGCCTTTGTAGGCAGTGAAGAAAAAATACATTTAGATGGCACAATCCACCAAGCTAGTATTTTAGAATTTTATGATTAGGATGAGGAAAACAATACCATATAAGTCTTATTCTTAACCATTGAAAGAGACTGAAATCTCAGGTGACTACCTCAGGTGTAAGTATTGGAGGCTGCTTTCAAATATAGTGTGCTTTCACAGCAAGGGAGTCAGCCCAGGTGCCAGGAATAACACCCGAAGAAGAAGGTACAGCGGGAAATTTCCAGTGAGACCTTGGTACATACACAAGAACCTTTCAGAGAGGTGAAAACCCTTAGGGGTACTACCAGAATATTTATTCCACCTGTGATGTGATTTCCAAGGGGTTAAAGTTGGAAAAAATAGTGGTGGTAACCTGAATAATATGGAAATGGCTGGCAAGGCTTTATTAGAGTTTGTATTAGTTTTTGGAGACCAAAGCAGTTCATTGTGGAGTCCTTTAGCCCACAGAGGAGAGATCTGATCCTGGGTGAGTAGTTATGTACACCACAAGTGGGAACTATAAATATACTTTGTTCACAGCTAATCAGTTCGGAGAGATGTGTGTGGTACAAAGGTTTGGTCCAATTAACACAGTCTGTTGACTTTCTATATAGAGGATTTAGCAAGGACTCTGTGGAAGCTCACAAATGCACGCTAGTTGAATGCTTACTCTGCCTCAGAAGATAAAAGGCTCAGGTGAACTTTGTTAATAGAGGCAGGACAAATATTTAAAAACAAGATCTACCATGCCTGTTGAGAAGTATACATGAGAAACAGGAGCATTAGAGTTAGTTGCTGTCATATCCAAATAACATTTTAAATTACTTTGAGTACAGATGCATTTTTTGTTTCACAACATGTTTTATATACGTCTGTAAAAATTCATGTTTCCTGCTGGGGAACACATCATGATGCTTATATCAGGATGGAGAGGATGGAGATGGATATCCATCAGTTTCACTTAGAATATTAGTAAACAATTGTCTCAAGAGTTCAGGAGTAATTTTAACTCTCTATGTAGAAGAATCTTGCAGTTATAAGTGCAAGTCTAATATTCTATACACCCTGCTAAGGTTCCTATGCCACGTGAAAGATTTTTCTGAAAATATGTCATTTCACAGGATACAGAGAAGCACTTGTACTTTAAAGCCACGATATCAAGGATGTTGTTATATGCTTGTTTCTGTCTCAGAGGAGTAGAATGCCACAGGAGTCTCATAGCTGAGGCAGCACTTTTTTTTTTCCTCTTCCCAGAAACTTTGGAGCAACATAGTGTTGAGATCATGGGGCCAGTGTTGGGTAAGAGGAGACAAAGTTGTAGGCCTGTAAAGATCAGAGAAGCTTGGTGGCCATTATGAAGCTACTCTGTGAAACCTCTCTTTCTGAAGGAGACAAAATGCCTCGTCCAGATTTGTAGGGACATGATAGGTGAAAAGGAAAGGGGAGGGGAGAAACATGTTTCCATGGGGTGAACAGCATTACCTTCACTAATCTTTGCTGCAGACACAGAACTAATGGGAAATTGACACTGGGGCTTCTGGAAGAGGCCAAAGAATATTCGCTTTGGGGAAAGTCAATTAATGAGACTGATTGCTCTTGAAAGGTCAGCATTGTGTTGTCTAACTGAATTTCAGTACACACTAGACCTAAAATTCATGATATTTTATCAGGTATCCCAATGATACAGCTGGTGATGTAGTTCTACATTAATCAGTTTTTTGTGTTCATCCTTAATTATGGTAATAAAAGCAGAAATTCTTGGATCTCTATTTCTGTTTGCAAAATTATTTAGCCTCTTTTGCATTAATTTTTTATCATTTGCTGGCAACAGGCTGGGGAATAAATATTTAAGTGATTTTTAGATATACTTAAGAAATCTTTTCATTTTACATGTGGAAGCCCTTAAGTACAGAGTACAAGGTTTTTCTGATGAGCTAAGATGCAATTCTCTTCTAAAGACAAAGAAAAATTTGTCTTCAAAACTATAGATTCCTCAATGGCTTTTGAGATAGGCTTTATTAATAACCATATGCAAAGTGTACTTTGGTGCCTAACAATATTCCTGATATTTCTTAAAGAAATCTATTTGCTAATGTAAATGTTCTCACAATGATAATTAATGTCTAGGAAACATGTCAGCAAAACTTAATTTGTTTACTCTATGTAATTCGTTTGTTAATGAACTGTGTATGAATGGAGCACGATCTCAGCATATATGTTTTCATTATTCAGATTTATTCAAATCTATTGTTAAGTTGACATGGCTTACTGCTTTTTTCTGATTAACTTGTTTTACAAATTTGTTACAATTTCTGAAATAAGTTGTTCTGCTTCATCACAAAAAGCATGTTGTCTGACTGTTCCTTAAATTTTTAGTGCCATACTTAAGCTCAGCATTTCCATGGAGATTCAGCAAAGAAACATGAAGTAATTCATAGAATTAACCTGCAATATATATACATTTAAAAATTTTATTATTATTAGCATGCCTATTTGCTAAAATGTCCTTTTAAAAAATTCTCATATGTCACTGCATAGTCACAGAGAGTTTGCTTAAAAATCTGAAAGCAATTTTATGGGGATATTTTGCAGTGAACACTCCAAAATCACTCAGAAATAACAGGAGAAGCAGGAATAGTTTGACAGTTTCAGTTGCATGTGATGATATTTTAAGTGTCAAGTTGTTGTTGTTGAGGAAGGAGGAAGTGTAGATAGATGTGCTACACTGGGAACTCTTCTCTGGGGTTTTATGACTATAAGAAGAGATCCAGAATGTTTTATGTTAAAATAGAAAATTAAAACCCTCATGATCTACCCACTAGATGCTTTATGAAAAATTACTTAATTTCCAACTTCAAGGAAATAGAACATGAAGTGTGTAGTTATCCTTTAAAAATAAATAAATAAAAATAATTTTTGCTTCCAGTCTTAGTATCAAATCCCAAGGAGTTCATCCTTGTTTTCCTCCAACAAACTGTAGCTATGAATAATTCAGTCTTTTTTCCATCATGTGCTATGTCAGAATATATTTTACCTCATATCAATATCATCTATTATTTATTGAAAATTTTAAAGAATAATATGTTGTCAGTATTATGATAACATATAACAGCTGATAAAATCATAAATAATTTAGACTGAGAGGGGGAGACTAGTCCAACTCCTCACAAAAAAAAAGGGGTGGAATTTTGAGTATGTCCAATGATGTAGTTAACATCACCTCTTCAGGTACCTGTTCCAGTGTTCTATCACCCTGCTAGGAAGACCTTTTCTTTTTTTCTCTTACTGAATTTCCACTTGTTGCAATTTGTGTCCATTGCCTCTTATCCTCGTTTTGGCAGGAATAGAGTTAGGTTTTTTACCTAGCAACAGGTATACTGCCGTGTTTTGGATTTAGGATGAGAATAACTCATTAATGTTTTAGTTGTTGCCAAGCCGTCAAGGAATTTCAGCTTCTGATACTGCTCTGCCAAAGAGAAGGCTGGAAGAAAGAGACTTCACAACCTCTCTGGGTAGCCTGTTGCAGTGCTCTGCCACCCTCACAGTGAAATAGTTTCTCCTTACGTTCACATGGAACTTCCTTTGTTCCAGCTTGGACCCACTGCCCCATTGGCCTATCAGTGGCCATCACTGAGAAGAGCCTGGATCCATCCTCCTGACACTCACCCTTAACATATTTTTAAACAATAATAAGGTCACCCTTCAGTCTCCCCTTCTCCAAACTAAAGAGACCCAGCTCCCTCATGAGCCTTTCCTCATAAGGAAGGTGTTCTGCTCCCTTCATCATCTTGGTGACCCTGCACTGGACTCTTTCAAGGAGTTCTATGTCCNACAGGACAGACCTCAACCTATACTAGTACCTGGGGTTATTCTTCCCCAAATGCAACACCCTACACTTGTCCTTGTTAAACCTTGTTAAATTTCTCCCTTCCCAGCTCTCCAGCCTGTCTAAATCTTGTTGAAAGGCAGCACAACCTTCTGGTGTGTCAGCCACCCCTCCCAGCTTTGTGTCCTCAGCAAACTTGCTGACTGTGCACTCTATTTCCTCATCCATCCTTTATTGAAGTAATGGAAAACCACATCCACTACCCTACCATCATCAATTCACCTGGTTATATTCTCCTAAAAGGCTATTAGTTCAGTCAAACATAGCTTCCCCTTGGTAAAACCAACAAACCATGTGGTTTCCTTCTTTGCTAAGCTGCTGACTCACATTCATCTTGATATCCACTGGAAAACCCCAGTCTTTTACTGCAAATCTAATATCTATCCAGTCATCCATAATAGCAGTTCTTGGCTTAGTCCTCCAAGGTGCAGGACGTGGCATTTCCCATTGCTGAGCTTGTTAAGTATTTGTTCAACACATTTCTCCAGATTGCCAAGGTCCTTCTGAACAATAATCCTACTGTTGGTTTGGTATCAGTCACACTCCCTTTGATATCATTCATAATCTCTCTCAGAGCACATTGCATCTCATTGTTCAGATCATTAATAAAACCAGAATCCTGTGTTGGCCTCAGTACGTTTCCCCCTCCCACACGTTACTGGAAATTGGCCACTGCTTGGCCATTGTACAAGGTCTTACAACCTTTACAGTTTGGCAATCTGGATAATTTTCTACCTAGCTCCCCATCCACCTATCAAAGCTGTATTTTGCCAATTTGGCAATAGGACTGTGGAAACCTGTACTAAACCCATTGCTAAATTTAAGGTAAATTATCTCTGTGGTGGTCCTCTTTTTCACACAGACAGTTATCTCTTTGCAGAAAACAATAACATTGTGCATCCATGCTGGCTGTTTTCAGCCACAGCCACACATGTGCCTGTTGTGATTTGGTCTCTGGCTCCATGTTTTTCTGTAATCTTAATTCTGTTGGTGATGTATATGCAGAAGCCCATGTTGTTGGCCTTCACATCCCTTGATAGTTCCAGCTCCAGCTGTGGTATGACTTAACTAAATCACCGCCTGTAAACTAGAGCACCATCTCTGCGTTCCTGCTGATAATCTCCTCTGCTCCTGAATACTCCTTTTTTGGATTTGAGCTCAGTCATGAGTCCTGTGTTCACCCAGCATGACCTTTGGCTCCTCTTCCTTAACCTTCTGCATATTGTAATGGATTTTTTTTCTGCTTTGAGGAGTTTGCTCATGATCATCAACTGTTTGCCCCACCTTGCCCTTCAGGGCTGCCTCACATCGTGTCCTATCAATCTAGTTCCTAAGGCTAACAGACACTATCCTGAAGCCAGGACTGAGGTTCAGTAATGATCATCAGAGCTTTTTAAGAGAAATTTAGTCGACTCTTACAGTGTATTTTTAGGGTCTTACCCAGCCCAATTGTATTTGTCCTCACACTAGTGGTCTGAGCCAAAGATGCATTCCTATCTAGCAGATCTAATGACCTCAAAACACTGAAATCTCTGGCCTTGAAGATATTATTTACATTGATTTAAGTGAAAGTTAGAATCTTCTTGCACACATAGCTGGATATAGCCCTAAAATACCTTGATTTTAGACAGTGTGTTATGCTAATGCATACTTGGAGAAAAACTGAATGTCAGCAAAAATGCACATCCAGGGAAATGAAGATAAGCCACAGACCTGAGACTGAGCACACTGCACAGGTAGGAAGGAACAAACCAATCCAGATCCAGACTGGAAAAGTGGAGACAAGAAGTGCTGACAAAATCTGTCTCCACTTAGAGTTGGCAAGTGGTATCTATGAGATGAGTGATAAGAACAGGTGAAACTGCCTCTCAGGAGGACAAAATCATTCCTGATAGCTATTAATGGAAAGCTAAACAGTTTAGTGTAGATCATTAGTACATTTGGATGACTACAAAACTTTGAAGATCTAGGATGAAAAATGCTAACACGGATTTTATTCCTTACCAGATTTAACTCTCATTGGACAGAAACAAACAAGCAAAAAAACAAATAAATAAACCCCAGACTTGTATATACCTTTTTTTTTTTTATTCTTAGTCCAACATACTGATACTGAATGCTTTCAGAAAGGAATATTCAAGGAATCTTTGTGTCTTTGTTCTGCAAGAAGGCAGGTGTCTGCTTTGCTTGTGCTGTGTTAATGAAGTGCACTGTTCTGCATAGTTGCACAAAAGATTGAACTAGAAGGTCAACAAAGCAGTATAGAGTTACTTGGCTCTCTGTCTTGCCATCTGAAGGTATTCCAGTATTTCCAATTTGGAAGCCAAGAGAGATCTGTGGAGACAATGAGAAGAGACGGAGATCGAGTTTATGTTTACTCTGTGAACAATTTGAGATTTACTATCTCTTTGCTATTACTATAGCTTAATTTGTGTGGGTTGTGAGGAAAAAGCATGTTCAGTAAATGAACTGTCCTCAACAGCTGAAATGAGCAGTTGAGATGAAAAATGGTATCAAGAGAAGTTCTTACATACACTTACGTAACTCAGCACTGAACCATACTTCAGCTCAGTTCTGTCATTGCTTCTTCCTTGATCTTTTGGAATCTTTCCGGGTAGATAATCATAATTTTACTTCTTTCTCTTGTCAGGGGCTTTGAACTGTCACAAGGGCAATGTATTTACTTTTTGTTACTTTGGTCACACCACTAACTTTACAACTCCCCTAGAACTTTGTTCTGTGCACTTTTATGTATTGTTCATTGAATGGCATAATATATTACTTGCTCAGAGGAAAAGTATAAAGTTTAAGACATCCAAATTTCTGCTGAGTCCTTATTAAGAGTGCGAAATGGGTTTATATGAGCTTTTTTTGGTCAGCTTTCAACATCTATTGAGAAGGCAGTAGAGACATTAAATCTTTTATTATCTCATTTTACTATGTATTATTAATCTACATTTTTTCTGAATTGATGGCTTTGTATATGCCCTTCTTATCTTGCTGTTGCAAAAGCCACTTATGGTGTATATAATATGTCATTTTAATTGTATATTGAATATATCTTATAAAGCTTTAAAGTCATCTTTGTCCCTGATAAAGTCACTTTAACAATATTATTTAAAATATTTAAATTCATTAATTCAGAAGTCTGGAATAATATATTAGATGACATAAATTAGCACTACATAATGTAGACTGAAATACTTATATATAAGAACCTTTTTATTAATAGGTGTCCTTAAAATCTATGTGTTTGAAAAGCAAATCAGTCAGAAGAATGTTCAGAAGACTGTGAAATTTTTCTAGGGAATTTTGAGATCTTCTTTGGAATTGTTCAAAATAATTTTCGTGTCTAGAAGAAGCTAAGCAAGGTCTATATCAAGATAGTGGGGGGAGGTATTATTCTAACTTATACTAATAGTCTAGTACTGGGTAATTCCCAAACCATCAAATGATAATCACAGCAAGCAGAACGCAGCACTAAAATGAGGGTCATTAGTCAGATAGGTGTGCTTTTTTGTGCCTGATTTAATTTGTTTATATATTTTACTAATGAATCACAATTAATTTAGTCAGATGGGTAAATATATTGTTAAATTCCACAATGAATTATATAGAAAGCTTGGTAATGGATAACAAATCACATGTTGACATTTTGTTGACTTTGAAGAGTGAAAATAATTACTTCCACTGATATTATAGCATGGTATACACACAGGTGTGTGGAAAATGGATGTTAAAAGTGCCTGAAAGCTTAAGTCATTATCTTGGTGAGAATAGCATAAAATCTCTCCAATGTGAAAGCCCACTGTAGGCTCCCAAAATTTGAATACCCAAAGACCTACATTTACCAAGTAAGTAAACACTTAAAACATTTACTATCTCTTTCACTTACATTATCATTCATCTCATGTTCTTTCACCTTGATGGATGTGCCCTCCCATCAGCAGGGAGCAGAAAGCATCATTCTTTCTACAGGCAGCACACGAATCCCAGACTCTGCAGCCCACCACAGCTTTCAGCACCATGTATCAGCCTCTGCAGCCAAAATGAGAACTGAGTGGGGCAGTTTCAGGCCAGCTCTGGTGTCCCCTTGCTCTCCAACCTCTGTGCGTGGAGCATGAAAGCAAATAGCCTGAGAGGATGTGCATCTTTGACACAGGAGGGAATGAATAAGCATTGAAAGGTGGACAGAAAATGACATCTCCCTGTGTCTCTTTTATGCAACCTTGTTTTAAACATGCAAAACCGTACAATTGGTTTTCCTTTCCTTATTGTTTTGCCATTCAGATTTTGTGTGCTCCTTTCCATAACAGATCCCCAGGGTTAATTCCCATCTTATAAAAGGGAATTAAAGAGACAAAATGTAGAATGAACCATGTCAAATGGTTTACCATTGATTAAGCTTGATCTCAATAAAGCATTTGACACCATCTCCCACAGCAGCATCCTGGTGGATAAACTGAGGAAGTGTGGCCTGGAGGGTAGAGTAGTGACGTGGATCGAGAGCTGGTTGAAGGGAAGAAGTCAGAGAGTTTTCATTAATGGGACAGTCTGTCTGGAGGCCTGTATCTAGTGGAGTCCCTAAGGGGTCGGTACTGGGACCAGTACTGTTCAATGTATTCACTGATGACCTGAACGAGGGAATAGAGTGCACAGTCAGCAAGTTTGCTGAGGACACAAAGCTGGGAGGGGTGGCTGACACACAAAAAGGTTGTGCTGTCATTCAACAAGATTTAGACAGGCTGGCCCAATTCCAGAAAGACATAGAACTCCTTGAGAGAGTCCAGTGCAGGGCCACCAAGATGATGGAGTGGAACACCTTCCTTATGAGGAAAAGGTGAGGGAGTTGGGTCTCTTTCACTGAAGGGTGACCTCATCATTGTTTATAAATATGTAAAGGGTGAGTGTCAGGAGGATGGATCCAGGCTCTTCTCAGTGATGGCCACTGATAGGCCAATGGGGCAATGGGTCCAAGCTGGAACAAAGGAAGTTCCATGTGAACGTAAGGAGAAACTATTTCACTGTGAGGGTGGCAGAGCACTGCAACAGGCTACCCAGAGAGGTTGTGAAGTCTCCTCCTCTGGAGACATTCAAGACCCATCTGAACGCGTTCATGTGTAATTTAATCTAGGTGATCCTGCTCAGGCAGGGGGGATTGGACTAGATGATCTTTTGAGGTCCCTTCCAACTCCTGATGTTCTGTGATTGTGTGATTCTGTAATCTCACAGACATTGTCTAACTGTTCTCTGTGTATACGAAAAGCCTACACCTCTGTTCCTTGAGGTTTCTTAGAGTTACAGATAGTGGGCAGAGGAGGGTAAGGTTGTTCTACCTGTACAATGACAATGAATGACAGGATTGCTCTCACAAAACATTTGTTCTGTCCGTGATCTGCCAACAGATCACAGACAGAACAAATGTGCTGCTACTGATGATGATGTAAAGTGTACAATAGACTAGAAAGGACTCTCACAGATGTGTTAGAGGACAGGCACACGTACATTGAGAAAACTGTTTGAAAGTTAAACGCTGGCTAGGTTCTCCTTTCACAGAAACCAAAAAATATCTGCATATCATATCTGGAAATCTTTTAATGAACTTAAGACACATTTCCTTTGAGAAACCCACTATAATTAACAGAGTTAAGCACTGGGATATTTTTATTATTATTTTTTGTGGCACAAGTTAGTTCAGTTTTTCCTTAGAAGATTTCTAGCAGGGTGGAGTTAAGAACTTCTGACCCACAGAAGGTCTTCAGAAAAATTAAGAGCTTGATGCCATCGAATTAATATCTGAATTTAGTTGTCTAATGGTCTGTTTTCTTTCCTGTAAATAACTGCGTGAACCATGTATATGTAATTCTGCAGCGTATATTAGTCCAGTTTTGGAAAGTGGAACACATTTCTACTTCCCTAATAGAATGTGTTTTCTTATAAGGTTTTATTTTCCCTAAGGCTGATGATTGCATTCTTTTAATTCCAAGGAGATGAAAAAAAGCCAAAAAATATCCCTAAAAGAAAGCTTTGTTTCATTGTCTTTAACATTTTCTTCTCTGGTGAAAAAATGAGGCTCTAGCTATCTATAGAGACTGCTAAGATGACAAATCTCTGATTTACAGGTCTTGAGGAAAATTTGATTAAGAAGTACCTTTGGGAAAAAATGATGCATTAAAGCTCTAAAATCTCCTTTTTTCTTCTTCAATTCAAACTTCATTTGTCTGTTGAGCTAACATGTGCCTTATGTGTTTCTCATTAGTGAAGTAAGCACGGAAGAGGTTTGCAATGAGGAAAAAAAATTGCCACATTTCAGAGGTATTTGTATTATTGGTTTAAGATTTTTATTTATTTATTTATTTATTTCTCTGAGCAGCCCTGTGACACACTGAAGCAGGCAGGAAAGCAATGATTCTGATCAGATCTGATCTCCTGCCTCGTTGTGCTCTGTGCATACTTCCTACGGCTCTGTTTTAATAAGAATCTTTGTTGAGCATTTGGGAGAGCAGAACTAGTTTCTCTTGTTCATTACAATGAAGGTTAATAAATGTGAGAAAACGGCATCTAAATAAAATGTTTGGGTTTTTTATCATTCCTCCCCTTCAGCTTTTTTCTCCTTTGAATTATTGATTTCCCAGTCTCAGATTCCATGTGTTGGGAAATGACTTACACATTCATGATATTCACAGAGGCGATACTGAAAACCTTTGTAAGCCTTGTGACTCTTTCCTGAAATTATTGGTCATCAACATGCATTAGTCATCAGAGATGATAAAACAGAATCTTCTTCTAAGAAGATCTGAAAAGGGTAGGGCATTGTTTAAAGATGAAAAAGAAGAACATCTGGTTGAAATGAAAGGTAGAAACTTCTTATAGTCCTTTCATAAGCTGGATACTCTCAGACATCTTTGACTTCTCTTCAGGCCCCTTTCCCCACCTGTTCCGGCCACTGATACATCAAAGTCATAGAGGACTAGATCCATGAAACCCAGGAACTGGTTTTATCCTCTTCCTGGTTCACAGTGGCTCAGCAACACAGGCTTAGGCTCACAATAAACAACTTACCTACACCCTTAGGGTGCATGGTTTCAGCTTTTATAGCTTGTGTAACTAGCTGTACTAGTCTGCATTAGTGAGCCTGAAGCTGGTGTTGGTAAGCTGACCACATCACACATCACAAATGCCCTCACCTTCATAGGTTGCTGTTATTTTCTCATTCTGCTTCTTCAGATTTTCCATTTTTTCACACCTCTTGCTTCCTCCTGAACAGCCTCAATTCAGAAATTCCATTACACTTTGTGGTGGTTTGACCATGGCTGAAGACCAGATACCCACCAAAGCCACTCTATCACTCCCCTTTCTCAACTTGACATGGGAAAGAAAATATATTTAGAGGCTCAGGAGTCAAGGTAAGGACAGGGAGAGATCATTCTGCAATCAGCACCATGGGCAAAACAGACTCGACATGGAATGGAGTTAATTTAATTTATTATCCAATCAAAAAGAGTAGGATAATGAGAAATAAAACCAAATCTTAAAATACCTCACCACACTCCTCTCTTCTTCCTAGGCTCAACTTTATTCTCAATTCCTCTATCTCCTCCCTCTGAGCAGCACAGGGTAATGGGAACTGTGGTCAGTTCATCATGCAGTGTCTCTGTCACTCCTTCCTCCTCAGAGGGAGGACTCCTCAAACTCTTCCTTTGCTACAGCATGGACTTCCTCCCATGGGAGACAGTCCTCCATGTCCTTTTCCAATGTGAGTCCCTTGGTTTTCCTTGAACTGCTCAACTGTGGGTCCGTTCACTGGTGCGCAGACCTTCAGGAACAGACTGCTCCAGCCTGGTCCCCCACAGAGTCACAAGTACCCCCAGCAAACCTGCTCCAGCGTGGGCTCCTCTCTCCATGGGGCCACTTGTTCTTCCAGGATCTTGCTCCAGTGAGGGGTTCCCACTGGGTCACAGTGTCCTTCAGGTTTTTCCACCTGCTCCAGTGTGGGGTTTCTCCTCCACNTCTGCACCCTGCCCTCCTTTGAATTTATTCAAAATTCTTAGACTTTTTTTGTAGTCTAAATGAATTTGCTGAAGTTTCATCATCCTATCCTCACTCTAGGATACATTACCAGGACCAACAATGCTTCTTTTTGTAGTCACATGTTGTTCTTAGACCAACCCTTAGCTAGATTTTACTTAATGACTCTAAATGAACCAGGATTTACACTGCAGTACAGAAGGAATGGATTTAAAAAAAACCCAAACAGACAAACCCTATTTGAAAATATGTTAAACCTGATAACTGCCTAGAGAATAGAGTAGATGTTTTCAATCATTTANTTTCTCAACTTGACATGGGAAAGAAAATATATTTAGAGGCTCAGGAGTCAAGGTAAGGACAGGGAGAGATCATTCTGCAATCAGCACCATGGGCAAAACAGACTCGACATGGAATGGAGTTAATTTAATTTATTATCCAATCAAAAAGAGTAGGATAATGAGAAATAAAACCAAATCTTAAAATACCTCACCACACTCCTCTCTTCTTCCTAGGCTCAACTTTATTCTCAATTCCTCTATCTCCTCCCTCTGAGCAGCACAGGGTAATGGGAACTGTGGTCAGTTCATCATGCAGTGTCTCTGTCACTCCTTCCTCCTCAGAGGGAGGACTCCTCAAACTCTTCCTTTGCTACAGCATGGACTTCCTCCCATGGGAGACAGTCCTCCATGTCCTTTTCCAATGTGAGTCCCTTGGTTTTCCTTGAACTGCTCAACTGTGGGTCCGTTCACTGGTGCGCAGACCTTCAGGAACAGACTGCTCCAGCCTGGTCCCCCACAGAGTCACAAGTACCCCCAGCAAACCTGCTCCAGCGTGGGCTCCTCTCTCCATGGGGCCACTTGTTCTTCCAGGATCTTGCTCCAGTGAGGGGTTCCCACTGGGTCACAGTGTCCTTCAGGTTTTTCCACCTGCTCCAGTGTGGGGTTTCTCCTCCACTCCCCTCAGTTTCTCAGCTCAAGGTCCAGTTTAGGTATACTATTTCCTGTATTTGATTTACTAATGAACAGCTGCTTCATTTAATGTGGGATAAGACTGTCTCCCCAAATCCCAACCCCCACCTTCCTTAACCAATATTGGAGGCTCAGTACAAACCTTTCAGCAAGAACTGTGCATCACTCACTGACCTGTACATTCTTTGTTACTGCAGATTGCCCGAATAACTGATGTGACACTTAAAAAGACTGACACCCTGACAGCTTCTTGATGCCGGACATGAGGTTGTCAAATATTGTCAGGTAAATACAGGCTTGGGATGACTGGTAGGTGTAATTTTTTTCTATCAGGCAGGGATGCCATATAATACATAGCAGAATTTTCTGCATAATTATAATTATAATTATAATTATAATTATAATTATAATTATTCTGCACCCTGCCCTCCTTTGAATTTATTCAAAATTCTTAGACTTTTTTTGTAGTCTAAATGAATTTGCTGAAGTTTCATCATCCTATCCTCACTCTAGGATACATTACCAGGACCAACAATGCTTCTTTTTGTAGTCACATGTTGTTCTTAGACCAACCCTTAGCTAGATTTTACTTAATGACTCTAAATGAACCAGGATTTACACTGCAGTACAGAAGGAATGGATTTAAAAAAAACCCAAACAGACAAACCCTATTTGAAAATATGTTAAACCTGATAACTGCCTAGAGAATAGAGTAGATGTTTTCAATCATTTAGAGTTGAAAAATTTCTATGTAACTGTGAAAAGACTCTAAAATCAGCATCAACTCTGAGCTCCATCTCCTGCAGAAAGAATGAAATCCCAGCTGATGAAAGGGGAAAATCAATGCATGTGGGTTTTTTAGAGGTGTTTGTAAACTTACAGTGAAGAAATAGTTGTAAGATCTGGAAAAGATTAAGTGATTTATATTTTTTTTAGAAAATCTTAAGCAATCAAACCATTTATTTAATTTAATTTATATTGTAAATATAATTTGATTTATTTTTTTTTAGAAACTACACTTTTAAACACTAATTTAAATTAATATTCTAGCCACTGAGGTCGACCACACAGCGGTAAAAACAAAAAGGAATCAAGGCAACAGAAAATCTATCCAACCACTTGCTAAGTTCATAAGGGACTGAGTAATTCTATCTGCAAGGGTGATGGGAAACTCAGCTTAGACAAATGCTTCTGGGTCTTATGTAAGAATGTATCTAATCATTTAGAATTTTTAAAATACAGTTGCTTTAAGATGAATCTGTGAGGAGAAAAGTACAGACATAGGTACATTTTCTTTATTTGCTGATGAAACTGTCTTATACAAACATTACTGTTAAGGATGTGTATTATGGGCGTTTGGAAAAAAATTGGTTTGGAGATAAGGTAATAATAACACATGGATGAAAAAAAGCTGTAATACAAAACCAATTTACAATACCAATCTGGTTTCATAGCAATAAGATGCTGAGTTTCACTCAGTTGTCAGGTGTCTGAATGCAGAATCTTTGCATCACAAATTAGTCTGTTTTTCACACTGTACTTAAAGATGAACAACACTGCTTTGTACTCATGATAAAAAGTTGACTCACTTTTAAGCCTACTCTGTGTTATAGTTACATTTATTGAAATAATTAAACTTTAACCTTTTATATTTTAGAAAAATGTTAATGCATGGGATCTGGATGATTTAGAGGACTTTAAAAATCAATTAATTTCTTATTAGTTTTGGTGTACTGATTAAACCTATTCAGCAGTAAACAAAATAAACTCAGCCTTGCAAAATAAAACCAATCCAAGCTATTAATGAATCCTTTCTCTGATTTAATTATATTTGATCCAATAATCCACTCTCTTAAGTTTGAAACAGAGGAAAAGTTTTTTTTCATCTTACCTGATGGTGTAGTCAGGAAAATAAAATATCTGTAGTAATGTAAAGTTGACTAACAATGTAAATATACCTAAGCATATTATACCTTTTTATATGGATCTGTATATGTCTCTATATATGTAGTGGAATGTAGTGGAAGGTGTCCTTGCCCATGGAAAGAGAGTTGGAACTAGATGATATTTAAGGTTCCTTCCAACCTAAACCATTTTATAATTCTATGATATATGTATAAAAGTATAACACGGCAATGCTGAATTTGTGATCTGAAAAAATAAGGAACTTGTATGGAAGTGCAATTAAAACCTGAAAGGTTTGGTTTGATCCTCTAAATAACAAACCCCAATTATATTCATTAGAGGTACTTTACCACATAGTAATTTCCAGAAATGTACCAAACTTGGACTTAAAACTGGTTAGATTTACTGCTCCCAGGTTTTACTGATATGAAGCTATCACACTGAGTTCTGTGCTGCAGGACCTCACTGGCCCATGATTATACACCCATTTATTCGGAAGCCAAAATAACACTTTTTAAGGATTTTTTTTTTCTGGAATAGTGTTTCTCTTCCTGATATGTTTATGAAATATCATGTCCCCTTGAAACAAATAACCTGGACTGAAAAAAGATGAGTTTTCCTAATCTGGGACTGGCATTCACTAGGAATATTTTTCTCTTTATCTGTTATTTCAGTACATTTTTCCTGAGCAGAAGTGGCCAGAGTTGTATACTAGCTTGAATTTTATCTATGGCTTCATAATTATCTTGCTCAAGATAATTAGTTACCTATTTTCATTATTTCCTTTTTCATGTTTCCTAATGGAAAAAGCCTCTCTGCTTATGACCTAGGATAACAGTCACCATTTAGTAATCTGCTTTCCCGTGGAATTTTGATGATCCACTGAGCTCTGTATACTCTTCCAGCCTCCCTAGATTATTGCTAAGGTTTTGAAATATTTAAATGCACAAACTTGTATTTTCCTCTTGAGTGTCACCCTTTTTCATTTTGTATAAGTCCTAAAATCAACAGTCTGTCAGTGTGATACCCTGATCTTTCCTTGTATTGACATTAGTAAGAATGGCTCCTGAAAAAAACAAAAAACTATGGATCCTTTCTGAATGGGATATTTTCTCTCTCACTTCTGTTTGATTCTTCATTTTTGTCAGTTCCTTACCCAGCATACCTTTCTGTCATTGTCGTGATGGTCAGGGAAATAGAAAGAAAGTAAAAGTAAAGGTAAAAAGAGAGTCGAGATGGGTTGAGAGGAGTCAAGCGATTTATTGTTACAGCCTGCTTTCTTTTATCCTCCCTGTATCTTACCGCATTAGAACCTAATGGGCACACACAAGACAACACAGTTAGCAACGAGCATTTCATTGGATGACTTTCTCTGTTGCAGCTTCGATGAGCTGCCTTCCACGTGGCAGTCCAGCAATTCCTTACCTAGTTTCTCAGCTCTTCTCGGTACTCTCCAGTCTCTTCAAGGGCATACGGGTATCTGCTTGATGTCAGAGTTAAACACATCCCTCTGCCTTGCATTCCAATCTTTGGACCAGCTGCGGCTCCCCACACCTTTCCTTTTGGAATATCCTCATAGTGTATCTGTCACATTCCCTTTGCTTTGAAAAATCACTTTTCTCATAGCTCTACCTTTTCTCTTTCAAGCACATATATTATAATGTAATGGTAATCGCATGACCTCAGAATAGCACTGGTTCTGATACGCTGCCTCTTTCTTTGCAGAGTAGACAGTATATGAATAATAAGGAAATACCTTAATTTTAATATTATTATGAAAAAAATTAAAGTTTTATACAGTACATCAGTGAATTTATGAACACTTAAAAAAACCTTGTGTGTCTATGTTAATCTGACTGCATAATCACAGGATCATGGAATAGTAGGGGCTGAAAGGGAGAACATCTAGGCAAACTTCATCCTGCTAAAGCAGGATCACCTGTAGGAGGTTGCACAGGAGAATGTCCAGGTGGGTTTTGAGTATCTCTAGAGGAGACTCCAAAGCAGCAGCTCTCTGGGCAGTCTTTACCAGTGCTCTGACATCCTCACACTGAAATTTTATCTCATGTTCAGGTGGAACTTGCTGTGTTCCAGTTTGTTCCCATTGTCCCTTGTCCTGTTGCTGGGCACTGGTGAAATGTGTCTGTCCCCATCCTCTTGACACTCACTCTTTAGATATTTATAAGTATTGATCAGATCCCCTCTTAGTCTGCTCTTCTCCAGGAGTAGCAGACCCACTTCACATACAAGAGATGCTTCAGTCCGCTAATCATCCCTGTAGCACTGCTGCTGGACTCTCTCCAGTAGTTCCCTTCCTTTCCTGAACTGGGGAGCCCAGACCTAGACACAGTCCTCCAAATGTGACCTCAACAAGGCAGAGTAGAGTGAGGAGAACCTCCTTTGACCCGCTGGCCACACTCTTCTTCATGCACCCCAGGGTGGATTGGCCTTCTTGGCCATGAGGGCACACTGCTGGCTCATGGAGAGCTTGTTATCCACCAGGACTCTGAGGTACTTCTCCACAGTGCTGTTTTTCAGCAGGTCATCCCCTCACCCGTACTGGTACCTGGGGTTATTCATTCCTAGGTATGCCCCTACCCTTGGCCTTGCTGAATCTCATTTGTGTTGTATATGTTCACCTCCCCAGACTGTCCAGATATCACTTAACAGCAGAGCAGCCTTTTGGTATCTCAGCCACTCCTCTCAGTTTTGTTTCGTCACCAAACTTGCTGAGGGTACCATCTGTCCTCTTATCCAGGTCTTTGATTCATGTTGAACAATACCAGATCCAGTGCTGACTCCTGTGGCACACCACTGGCTACCTATAATTGTAAAATTAAATTCAAAGTACACTTCCAAATACAGACTGTGAACTGCTTCTACATTAGCTCTGGTAGTGCTACTTAGAAATTTGATCAAGGCTGAATCAGGGACTTGAGGCCTATTGTCTTACTTATTTTCACTGCGTGTTCCTCAGACAGCACAGTGAGGAAATGTGTTCATAAAACAGCTTGAGAATGCATTTCATTTTGACTGTAAGAGCTTTTCCATTCAAGTCATTGGCTCTGTGGTAGCACTGCGATGGTTGCCATGTGCCATTACGTATTGCACTTTTTACATTTTATGTGCTGAGATGATCCAGTTCGTTATTATATGTGCAGAATTAAACTAAACATTTACAAATTTGCAGTGAGACCATTCTCTTAATTTCAACATTTATAGGTAGGCAGATATATAGTTCAGCAATCTACATTACTGCTAAAGGAGAACACCATACCTAAGTGCTTTGCTGGCATGGAATCTAAATGTATCACAGTTCCAGAAGAATTAATAGCACTTGATCAAATAATTAAAACCTTCTTATAATGCACATCCTCCCTTTCTCTCAAGTTGGAACTACTTAATATTCGATGTGCAATTTGAATCTCATGATTTCATATGTGCTGGGTATTTTTTTTTTATGTTAAAGCTTGTTTCATTGGCAGCTGAGTTTTTAAGTTCCTATGGTTATTTTGAAAAGAGCAACAAAACAAAAGGGCAAGTATTTAAGAGCTATTTTATGGAGTTATGTAGGATTTTCATCCTAATATTTTGGCATTCAAAATGTGGAACACAAACAATGCAATAAAACAGAAGATGAGGGGGCTACCCCATTGTGCAAGATGTGCCCATCTTGTTCCAGTCACATAGATAGCAAACATTTATATATAGAATAAAGGTGACAAAAATTGTCACCTTACCTCCCCTAAAGGACAACTATCCCATTATGGGCAAAGAGTAAAGAGTTTTGTATATCCATAAGTCTGTCCTACTCTCTGACATCAACATGTTCTGTGTATATACCTCCTTCATTTTTTTACAACTATAGGGTGGCTTTTATTTGTGTATACACCTAAGTATGTATGCAAAACCACAACTATTTATATATAGGGGTAATATTATTCTTATTATTTCAAATTTTTACTGCTATACTTTTGCTTAAATGTGGTCATAGTGTCATGTTTAGTTTATGTTGCAGTTACATTGTGGAACCAGTCACTTCACTAAATGATTAAAGTTTTCTGTCATTGCGAAATGACTTTTTCTGACAGTCACTTTGTGGAATGGCTCAATTTTGTAGGCATTTAGTGAAATGACTGGAATAAAAAGCACTTTGTTATCCTATTGGACTGCTCCACTCAGTCATTGCATGAAATGCCTAAATGTTTTGAGTATTTCATAAAATAGTTCACATTAGTGAAATCTAGCATATCACAAAATTTAGGATGTTCTGCGGCAGTAGAGCTAGAGGAAGTAAAATCTTCCACCAGAAAGGGTACAAGGATCTTCTTACAATCAGGGTAGTAGTTAGAAATACAACTGTTAGACAAGAAATCCTGTATCACTGTCCTTATCAGTTCTTTTCAGCTCTATCAGACTGAGAATGCTGCTTCTTTTAGGGAACTTTATTTTTTTTTGTCTTCCATGGTCAGTTTTTTTCAAGCATTGAAGGAAAATCTTGTTATCATAGTGGGACTCCCATTAGTTTGAAAGAACCTCAGGCCTCTGGGACACAGCCTATTCTGTGATTCTGTGATATTCTGTGATGTTACTTGGGATACTTCCATTGACATTTTAACTTTAGAACCACAATAATGTGAAAGTATGTGCACACCTACCCATAGAAAAGACATGCAATATGAACTCAAACCAGATTTCCTTAGGCTTTAGGTGGTAAAATATCTTTTTATCAGTAATATTTTACAGGTCCAAAATAGTTAAGATAGATTTTAAACAGAATCACAGAACTTTAGGAGTTGGAAGGGACCTCAAAAGATCATCTAGTCCAATCACCCTGTCTGAGCAGGATTACCTAGATTAAATCACACAGGAATGTGTCCAGGCAGGTTTTGAATGTCTCCAGAGGAGGAGACTTCACAACCTCTCTGGGCAGCCTGTTGCAGTGCTCTGCCACCCTCACAGTGAAATAGTTTCTCCTTACGTTCACATGGAACTTCCTTTGTTCCAGCTTGGACCCATTGCCCCATTGGCCTATCAGTGGCCATCACTGAGAAGAGCCTGGATCCATCCTCCTGACACTCACTATTAACATATTTATAGACATTAATGAGGTCACACCTCAGTCTGCTCATCTCCAGGCTAAAGAGACCCAACTCCCTCAGCCTTTTCCTCATAAGGAAGATGTTCCGCTCCCTTCATCATCTTGATGGCCCTGCACTGGACTCTTTCAAGAAGTTCCTTGCTGACCACCAGGACCCCCAGGTCCCTCTCACCTGCACTGCTCTCCAACAGACCAGTCTCCAAACTATACCAATACCTGTGGTTGTTCCCAAGAAGGCCTAACCTTTTGGTGTGTCAGCCACCCCTCTCAGCTTTGTGCCCTCAGCAAACTTGATGACTCTGCACTCTGTTCCCTCATCCAGGTCATCAATGAATACATTGTACAGTACTGGTCCCAGTAGCAACTCTTGAGGGATTCCACCAGTTACAGGCCTCCAGCCAGACTCTGTCTCATTGATCACAACGCACTGGCCTCTTCCCTTCAACTAACTCTCAATCCACCTCACTACTCTACCCTCCAGGCCACACTTCCCCAGTTTGCCCACCAGGATGTTGTGGGAGACGGTGTCAAATGCTTTACTGAGGTCAAGGAAAACCACATCCACTGCCCTACCACCATCCATCCACCTGGTTATACTCTCATAAAAGGCCATTAAGTCAGTCAGACATGACCTCCCCTTGGTAAAACCATGCTGACTGCTCCTAACAACTCTCCTATCCTTGATGTGCCTGGAGACAGCACCAAGGATAAGTCATTCCATCACCTTTCCTGGGATGGAAATGAGGCTGACCAGTCTATAGTTACCTGGGTTCTCCTTCTTGCCCTTTTTGAAGACTGGAGTAACATTTGCTTTCCTCCAGTCCTCAGGCACCTCTCCCATTTCCTAGGACTTCTCAAAGATGACAGATAGTGGCCTGGCAATGACTCCCGCCAGCTCCCTCAGCACCCTCGGATGTATCCCGTCAGGACCCATGGATTTATGGATGTCCAGGCAGCTTAACTGGTCCCTAACCCAGTCCTCATCAACTAAGACAGACTCTCATTTATCCTGGCTTCCTCTGGGACTTCTGACATCTGTGGTTCCTGCAAACTACACAGTCAGCCTTGTCTGGTCACAAATCCCTTGTTATAAATTCTTGTCAGTACTTTGGGAGAATGTCTTTTGTAAACTATCAACTTCAGTTGAATTTAAAATGGAAATCAAATTATCTCACCTATTTGATTTGAAACCACTCCTGAGTAATGAAGCAATTGCTATTATCTCAGCTGAATAAAGTTATATCACACCACTGATGTGATTTGTGTGTTATGTACTATACAAGAAGAGAAATAATGAAAATCTCTCAAACTTCTCTGAGCAGTGTGTGACTCTCTACCTCTAACCTGTTCTATAGGTATTCAATTATTTTGTCTATTTTCCTCAAGAAGATGAATTATATATATAGTGTCTTTACAATAATTATGATTATAATTTTCTGACAATTTCAAAGTATCTGACAAATGATTTCATAGTGCTTTACATTTAAGACTGTAAGATTGCTTTGCAGCAATATTGATTCCTACTAGCAATGTAAATTAACACATGTGGCTTTTCAAGGTCTTGCAAAGACCCTTCCAGTGTACTATCAGAATTGTATGACTGCCCATTTTACCTAATTTACTTTGCAAGTACCTGGATTTCGCAGACTTTTCCTTTCATGATTTAGCTCACAATGAAAATTAGAATGCTTCCAACTAATTACTAATTCTCTTGCTGAGATTGTTTAAATGGCTTCTGCTAACACTGTGAGCTTGATACTACCGTTCTCCTTCAGTTCATTTGCAACCCATTTCAGATTAGAGCTGAGGTTGTTTCTCCAATTGCATACAGTGTAGGGTAGACGTCATTGATACTAGAGGGTAGAAACTGTGGTTTTGATTTTACAGAAGGGAAACTCCTGATATCCACTGTGACTTTTTAAAAAACAAGTGTAGGTTCATTAGGCCACCAATGGATTTAGTATTTTAGGAAAAGGCAATAAAATATGCTTATCATGGTGACTTTCTTTCTAAGATAACAAGTCATTCATTGAATAGGCATGTGTTCTCACAGGAATCTAAAAAAAGGTCCCCTTAATTGGACACACTATGGTACATTTTTGGCATCATGTCAAAAAGCGTTGCAAATTGAGGTTGATTTTTTTTTCCTGTTCTGAAATGTACATTTCTTGACAATAACTCACACTAATGTTTATATATACTCTATAGTACTTTCACATTTCTGTTACTTTGCAAGATCAACACAACTGCATTGGCTGAATTTATGCAAAGAAAAGTGAGGCCAGTCCTAACAGAGAATGCTTTGTTGTGTGAGGTCACATTCCATGGTAAAAAAAGGATTTTTTAAAAAAAAAGCCAACTATTTCCTAATGGTTTTTAGAAACACAGGCGGTTCCCAGCTAGTAAATCAAACAATAAATTTAATTCACATTAAGAATAATGTATACTAGGCAGAGTGGCCACATTTTACACCTAGAGGCTGCTAGGTACTACCTGGAATGTTAGTACTTTAAAACAAAATAATGTGTATATATAGTATATACTAGAATATGCATATCTATATATTGTATTTATTGGTGAAAATCTTGCTGTAGGGAGCCACAGTGAAATAGAGTTGCTTATTATCATAGTTTGTAAACAAATATAATGTTCTTTTCGTGTGTGTTTATAACTGAGCGTATCATATACTCCTAATGTTTAAAACATGCTTCTAGCAGCTACTCAGAATTCAGAATAGTAATACAAAGTGACCATAAAATTCCTCCCCAAACTCTAGCTAATAAGTTAGTTTTCTTATTTCATTATGCCTGCACCAATAACATCATAAAATTGCCATTAAAAACATATTTTTGACTCCAGGGAAGTGTGCTTAGAGAAACTGTTTAACACTGGGAGCAGGATTTTGAATACCAAGTCTTTTTGCAGGATATATATTTGTACATTTATTTAGAGTTTTTTTTGGCATACTGTAAGTGTAGTACATACAGAGGAGGAAAATTAGCTTCCCTCACCTTGCAGAGAGCTTGAGAAAGGGAAAAGGAAATAGATCTTTCTTTCTGAATTTTGAAAAGTTTTACTTTTATACAGTTGGTCTTAATCTCTCTTCCTACAAACAGAAGTTTCAGTAGTCAACTGTCTGTGTTTTCTTCTTTTGTTTCTTTGTTTCAGCTTTAAAAATCCCTTGTAGATATCCATTTTGAAAGGATAAGGGCTGTTTCTGTACATACAAGGGCAGAAATCACCAAAGATTTGCCCACAGACCTGTTTTAAAAACTTTCCTTATTTAAACTGAAAATTCTGAAGGCTTGATGCTAGTCCTGGAATGAATCCCAGCACTGCATACATGCCACTTCATTTTGAAGGGCAGGTATGTCTTGCAGGTCCTATTTGGTTTAATTAAATGAGTAAAGAAAATCCTGTCTCTCGTTTAATGCAATTGTATGAGTTGACCTCTGGCATCCATTTTCTCCTGATTATTTTAGTTAGATAATTTACTCTAAATTGGATAATATTCACAATAAAATAAATCACAACAGAAATGAAGTAAACAGAAAAAGTCAGAGTTTCTATGAAAAAGTACCATGTAGAGCAAAAGGTTAATGAGCATTTGCTTTGGTTTCAGTTAATGTGGCAAAGCCTGGAAACAGGTCAGAAGGCTTGCTGAAGACATACTATCTTTTCTGGTGGGATTCATGTGAGCAAATAAAAACCTTTAGCAAAGATCCCACAAACTGAATGTAATGCTCTCTTCAGTAAACCAAAGATGACTACTACTGTAGTCAGTGGATGTGACTGTAGATGTGGTCTTCCTCACTTTGCTATCTCAAGCCAAGGGACATAAATCCCAGAATTAATATCTGCAGTGCAAATGCACAACACTCAGTTGAACATATGCTCAAGGTCCTAAAAAACAGAGGTGTTTTAAATAGGTGTTTTACTGTATTTAAATAGTCTTTTATGATGATATGTCACATTTCATAAATGCAAAGCGGCTTCACTGAACAAGTATTCGTCTGCTTATGTTCGTTCATAAATTCACCAGGAAATAGATAATTACAATTAGAATAACTCATAAGTCATGTGTTTTAGAGGATGACATATATAAACAATGCTTTATATACTCTGCTGGGGTTTATAATTTAAACAGCTGAATTGAGTCTTCTAAAATACAGAAATTCCCTTGAGATATATGTTCATTTTATAGACCAATAGATTTCACAAACTACTGCTATAACTATGTCAATTTTTTAATTTAATTTTTTTTTTTTTAAATGTATGGTAAAAGCATAGGTTACTTTATATCATATGTGTTGTCTCTTAAACTAAGGATCTGGAAGGTGGGTGTTAATTGCTTACATATTCTATTATTACCTTGGGAAAGTTGGTTCCCTGCTTGTGCTCCTGTTTGAGCATTGATGGGTCCTTATAAGAATAATATCAAAGGTGTATAATTTAAAAAAAAGCTTGTGTAGACAGAGGACAATTAACTCACTCTATGAAGGTTAGTGAATACGAGTAAATTTTTTTGAGGTGAGGGCAGTGAAATGCTGGACCAGGCTGTCCAGGGAGTTGAAAGATACACCATTCCTGGAAACACTGGTTCGGGGATTGGGGCAACCTGATCTAGTTGAAGACATCCCTCTGCATTTCAGGGAGGGTGAACAAGATGATCTCTAAGGGATCCTTCCATCTCAAAACCATTGTGTGCTTCTATGATTCTATAAACTCACTTAAAAAAGTTTCTTTTCATATGTTAATTTTCCAGAATTGAAAAAACCAGACATGTGGCTTGGAAATACCTGATTTGCAGCTAAATAGCTTTTTTTTTTTTTTTCCTATTGGAAATTTATCAAAAGACAGTGTGTTGTCTTTCTGCTATGTCCTGGAGCAGCATTGGTATTAGAACACATCAACATATATATACATTTTATTAATCCAGTGTTGCAATGCAGCATCAGTTTTAGCAAGGAGGGCATAAGCAATACTTAGATTATTCCAACTATTTCAGGCTTGCATCCCTACCTTCTCTCTTACACCTTCCCAACCATATGATGCAGAAAAAGAAGGACTGAATAAAAATCTAGTGGGAAAAATAAATTTAATTAACCATCTGTTAGAACTACATGATGAGGTGAAGTACAACTAAAATTTCAGATCATGATTCTGACCTAAATTTTTTTTGTATCAGTAGCTATAGAATAATTTGAAGCAAATACCTCAAATATTTTCTCATTCCTTTGGCTTTTAAGTCATAGTATATGCTGTATTTAATTTTGAGTCCAGATTTAGAGCTGCATTAACGACTCTGGAATATTTCTTCATCCTTGTCACCACTATAAGGCAATTTCACACTTTCCTGGATCTCTTAAGAGATGTAATACTTGAAAGTGTTAATTGACCAAATTGTCAGTAAGAGGGAGAGAAAAAAGGGAATGTGATGTATTATTATGTTCATGACATTTCCAATCAGACAGTGACCTTAATTTGACAATAAGCCTTTCTTCTTTCATCTAAATACTTGGTTAAGGAAAGCATGACTGTGAATATTGAATAAAAGTTTTTTTCAGGTGTTGGGAAAGTGCTGCAGTTACTTTGCCTGTAAAAATCCCAGATCTCTTCCTGGATTTGCCACACATTTTCTTCCATCTTTGTTCCTGACTCTGTGAGGAGCTGATGATGCCCAGCCTTAGCAGACAAATACACTCATTCACAGAAGCAAGGCCTTACTGATGCTTATATTTTAAAAAGAAATTTAAACGTTAAAAATAAAGAAAATTTACTGTCTCAGATATGAAACAGTCTGCAAAAAAATAAAAGGTCAAATTCTTAGCTGGTGGCACCTCATGGTCAGTCCTGGGATACTTTATGGTGTATGTTGACAAATTAATGGGAATTATTAGCTCTAATTTGGGGGATTATGATTGGTCCAGACCATATTTCTTTTTTTTACATTTGTAAAACTCACCAAGAGGCAGGAAAATCTGCCTGTCCTGTTAGTAGAGACAGATTGCTAAAATTATTGGTGGATTTACTTCACAATCTTCAGTGTGCTTCTCATTGTTCAAGGGAGTGGAGGAAATACCTACCTTAATCCTGATGTATTTTCTTTCCAGCATGCCAGAATATTCCCTTCTCCTTCACAGACAGATGAAGTGAATCCTTTCCCAGTGAAGTCTGTGTGGATCTCAGAGGACTAGAGAGTGGGTCAGTCAATGGGCCACTTTGTTTAAATAGACAGCTCGGAGCTATTCCTGTTGATTCTGACAGGTCTTTCTCTCATCACTACTGTAAAAAAAAAACCAAAACAAAACTAAAACAAAGGTTATTTTTCACTCAGTTTAAAAGTGAATATACATCCCAATTTTTGTCCATCCTCACTTGGTGAAGATAATAAAAATTAAGAGACAAGCAGTGATGTAACTTCTTCCTAGCAACAATGTCGGAAATGGGACATATTCCTCAATTTACATGTAGTGTCAGAAATTTCAGTGAATGAGGATGGGGAGCAAGAAAACAAACAGAGAAACCAGACAAAATCAAACATCAAATCTTCTCTTGAATTGTCAGGAATTACATAAAACAGCAAATATCCAGGCATGAGTAATAACAGTGCTTACAGAAAATAAGTCCTTTTGTGGATGATCCACAGTGTGTTTCTTTTAAAAAATATCTAAAACTATCTAGGCTTTGGAGAAAAAAAAATAGAGGAATGTGGAACAATTAATATCCTAGAGTTAAGTTTGAATAGAGTTTACATTTTACCTTTGGCTCCTGAGCTGAATCACAGTGATTTGCATTCTTCCCTGCCCTCCCTCCTGAAAGTGTGAATAAAATACTTTGTGGCTTAAAAATGTGTCTCTTGTAACTTTAAATGACACTTAATACCACCTCCTCTTGTCATAGCAAACCAAGCTCTTACTCCAGTGGGGGCTATGTGGTAATTTTGACTAGAACAGTGGAATTATGATGGATTATTTTTAACTTTGGTTCCAGCTTTTTGAGTTTCATTCTGTCTTGCTTGATTAAATTGATGAGAAAATTAAAAGTAAAACTTGTCTGGAGCAACTGTTTTTAAGGGAAAACTATCCAAGGGAGCTGATAAAACTCTTTTACAGGACCTGTTAAAGCTATAAAATGATCAGTCTAGGCATATTCTGACCCAGTTTATGTTCATTGTAGAGACAAAAGGTGATAGCAGAAGTTAGGTATCATATTTTAAGACTGACTTGGAAAGTTTCTAAAGTTTTTTATTTAGTTGGGGTTTGGGGAGCAAAGTTGAGCTTAAAATCACTTACATACCTTGCTTAACCTTTTCTTTTTGGAAACTCCTAACTGCAAAAGTACATTTAATCTAATATGATATTTGACATCCTTATGTGTCTAGTGGTGGTGCAGGAGATGCACAATGTAAAAATTGTAACAAAGGAGAAGAAAAAGATAGAAGAATATGTATAAAGGAAAGAAACAGAATCAGTAAATGAGATAACAAAGGGAGGGAAGATAACACTGAGACAGGAATAAATGTGTTGATTCTTTTATCTCTACCCTTTAAACTGTGTGACTCATTGCATACCTAGGCATGCTTAACTGGGGCCAGAAAACAAATTCTAATTCAGCATTTATGACAAAAAAATGATTATTTAAAGTGATGAAGTAATCATTCTCCATTCAACCTCTTTTACATGGATATTTTTCTTTAAAACACAATAAGGGCCTGCAGTTGTACAGATAATGAATGTATCTTTATTTTCTATCTTGTCTATTTTGCAAGCTTGTTGTTTAGTTTTTGGGTATTTTTAAAAATATCTTTAGAATCTCTAAACCCTTTCAGAAGGCAATAGCCTTGTGTTTCTCTCCTAGAGAATCCCAAGGTAGCGGGGTATTAAAACTGTTTCTTCCCTCCTACCATTATAGAAACATTATAAAAAATGAACATGAAAAAATATTATGAAAAGAATCAGAAAAAGAGAGAAGCGTTTGGTCTGCTAGGGTCAATAGACTGAGTTAATTCTGTCCTCGAGGTTTAGGTTAAAAAGTAAAATTCATCTATGTGTTGCTAGATATTTAAAACAGTCCATCTGAAGCTTAAACATAATCAGCCAAATAAAATGGTTTATTGTTAATTATTCTGTTTTTATTGGCTTCTCTGGCTGGAGATTAGCAAGAGGGAAACATTTCTGAGTTGGTTTAATATAATTAGTTGATGGAACAGCATTTGAGGGTCTAAAGATTGGAAGATTAACATAAGCAATTTTACTCTCATAATTAGTTTTGAGTTACAGTCTGTCTCTAATACAAAGAAATTGAAGTGGCTTTGCTTCATATTCTTGATCAGTTTAATGTGAATTTGAGTAGCATTTTTGAAAAGGAAGGCTATCAAATTCAAACACACCTATGATCTTGCATAGCTGTCAATGCTTTTAGCTTTAATTTACAGTCTATGTCTTCTGTTATGTCAACATGTCATCTCTCCCTTCCAGCTAGGAATATAGGGTTAAATAATAATACACAAAAGGATTTTTTGAAATAATAATTCAGTGCATGAAAATTCAGCCCTGAGTAGGTAGATTATATATTAGCAGTGCACTAGTGCATAATTCATAATTGTCTTTGACAGCCCAATGAAAGTAAATGTTTTAAACTGGCAGCCAGGAACGTGTCTGTGTTTCTGGATAAAATAAAAGCAGAACAAAAATAGATAACACATTTTAATGTTAACATTCATTATATTTTATATAACATTTAAAGTCTTGAATTACTACAGACAGCTACCTTGTTTCTGAACACTTTTTGGGGAGGTATGGAGCCATCACCAGCTCTATGATATACTCTATGGACTGCACAACAACCAGACAAATAAGTTTGACAGTTTGTTGCATTTCAGGTTTCATAAATGAGCTCACACCCTACCATGCACCAGACTCAGTACTTCCATTTGCTCTGGGGCAATTACTTGTGGTTGCTATGCCTAAAACCTTAATAACATCATGACACCAGATGGAAGAAATAAGATGAAGCTCTACAGTCAAGTAGGGAGTTGTGAATGAGAGAAAGAAAATAATAGATGGCATTTTCTAGTGGACTAGGACAGACCAGTAAGAAAATAATTGCTCTTAAGAGTTCTTTTGGGGCCAAGGGCAGAGGAAATGTCATATATGTACCATAAATACAAAACTGATAAAATTGGAAAATTGCAAATATATCATTATGAAAACTACCTTGCATTTATTCTGATAAAATGAAAAACAACAACTTGTGCTGTGTAGTCAGTGGGAGAGTATCAGGCATTCTAAGATTCTGAGTTGATGGAGACACCAAGAAAAGGTCAGATGGAACCCAAAATATAAATATGTATTTCTTAATTTGATAAATGACTTATTTTCTGCCAGACATTCAAGGCTATCACCTTACAGTGCACTCTGTTATCTTCTTCATCCATGGATGAAACAGCCTTTACTAAGGCTTTGCTAGATGTGACTCAAAAAAGAGTTGATTTCTAGAATCACAGATTCTCACAGTGGTTCAAAAGGCAACTTCAGAGAACATCTAGGCCAACAGATTTAATGAGATTGCCTAGGTCCCTCTCCAGTTGGGTTTTGAATATTTCCAAGGGTGAAAACTCCACAACTTCCCTAGGCAACCTGCTGCAGGGTTATGAACATCATTAAGAAATTTCTCTCTTACATTTACATGGAATTTCCTGTTTGAATTTGTGCCTTCAACCTGTTGTACTGTCACTGGGCACCGCCTCTTTACTTTCCCCAGCAGGGTTTTATACACACAGATAAGATCCCTCTGATCCTTCTCTTCTCCAGCTGAGCAGTCCCAGCTTCCTCAGCCCCTCCTTATATAACGGTCAAGTTCTTTAATCATCTTCATGGCCCTGCACTGGATGTCCTCTTATATATTCATGTCTCTTACATACTCAGTACAGAGCTGGACCCAGCACTCTGGATGTGACTCACCAGTGTGAGCAGAAGGGAAGGACTATCTTGCCCAATGGCAACACTTTGCCAAATGCATCCCAAAGTATCATTCGCTGCCTTTGCCCCAAGGGCATGTTGATGGCTTTCTTCAAACTTGGTGTCCACCAGGATCTCTGAGTCCTTTTCTGTGAAACTTGTTTCAGCTAGTTAGCCCCAAGACAGTACTGGTGCCTGGGTTTATTTATTCCTGGGGCAGGATTTGATGTTTTCCTTTGCTGCACTTTGTAAGGTTCCTGTCATCCCATTGTTCAGACTGTTGAGGTCCCTCTAATTGGCTGTGCGCCCATCTGGTGTACCAGCCACTACTTCCTGTTTTGTATTGTCAATCCACCACAATTTTCAACTTTCTAGACTGTATTACATCAGTCTGTAAGCAGGGATTATATGGGAGACAGTGCCAAAAGCATTAACAAAGTAAAGATTAACAGCACCCACTGTGTTCCCTTCATCCCTGAAGGGATGAAGCACCCTGAAGGATGCTTATGATGCTTATCATGCTTGACCAGCTTGATGGTCAAGCATGATAAGCATCATAAGCATCAAGCATAATAAATCTATGCTGTATGATCTGAATCACTTTATTGCCCTTCATATATTTGGAAAGGCTTTATAAGAGGATTTTCTCCATCACCTTATAAGTGACTGAGGTGTGGTTGACCAGCCTGTAGTTCCCCCAGCTATTTCTTCTGTATTCTTGAAAATAGAAGCATCATTTGCTTTCCTTCAATTCTCACAAATCTCCCCTAATCACCATGACTTTTCAAAGGAAATTGAGTGACCTTGTAGTGACATTGGCCAGCTCCATTCACATTTATGAATGCACTCATCTGGTCCTATGGGGCTTGTGCCCGTCTATATCCTTTAAATGCTCCCTAACTTGATCCTGCTCTACTGAGGGTAAACATTTACCTTTAGTCTCAGGGGTCTGGGACTGATGAAAACCAAAGGCAAAGAAGAGAGTCAGCACCTTGGTCTTTTCTGTGTCTTTTGTCACCAGATCTCCTGACTCATTTTTTGCTGGTGTTCTTTTTGCTGTCAATGCATCTGCTGAAGTCCTTGCTGCTTTTCATACTCCTCCCCAGATTCAACTCCACATAGGCCTGGCCTTCCTAACTGTATTCCTTAACCCTTAAACAGGGCCTCTATGCTCCTTCTGGGCCACCTGTCCCAGCTTTTGCCTTTTACATGCTTTCCCTTTACTTGTGAGCTTTGCCAGGAGTTCCTTGTTCACTGGGTTGGCCCCTTCTTGGAAAGTGAAACATTTATGTGACAGTTTCACAACTCAGCCTATCTACATTCTGTTCTACATTGGTGGCTCAAACCTTAGACTTATTGAGCCTACTTTAATTGTGACCTTAATTTTACTAGTGCATTCTTCCATCCCTAATTATCTAAATAAAATTGTAACACTTGGTAATTAGCCTTTTTAAATGAATATTGGCTTCCTCATCTATTTGAATAAAATCAATTAAGGACATGCAGATTTGAGTTGGTCTCACAAATTATGGTATGGTTCATGAATTCATGGGGCATGGGTAGCCTCAGAGATGTTGTTTCTAAACCACTCAGATAATTTTTTAAACAGCTTTTTAAATCTTCTTTGGCCATTACTCTTAGACCAGGCTATGTGATTTAAGTTCTCCCTTGGCTTCACTGCTGTGCAGCAGTAATGACTCACATCACAGAATCACACACTGGTCTGGGTTGGAAGGGACCCCAAAGATCATCGAGTTCCAACCCCGCTGCCACAGGCAGGGCTACCAACTTCCAAGCCTGCATCTAGACAAGGTTGCCCATCCAACCTGGCCTTGAACACCTCCAGGGTTGGGGCATCCACCACCTGTCTGGGCAGTCTGTTCCAGAACCTCACCACTCTTTCTGTGAAGAACTTCCCCCTGATATCCAGTCTAAATCTTCCCCCTTCTAGCTTCAATCCATTACCCCTTGTCCTACCACTATCTACCCTTGTAAAAATCTGATTCCCCTCCTGTCTATATGCTCCCTTTAAGTACTGGAAGACTGCAGTGAGGTCCCCCCCGCAGCCTTCTCCAGGCTGAACAAGCCCAGCTCCCACAGCCTGTTCTGATAGGGAAGGTGATCCAGCCCCTGATCATCTTTGTGGCCCTGCTCTGAACCCTCTCCAACAATTCCAACAGATTCAGGCCAGAAGCAGCCACAGAGCTGTAATGAAGGTGATCTGAGGTGGCAGAGCACTCTATATTTTCTGTATATTAGACAGAATCACCTTTATTTCCGTACGGCAATGGGGATTGTACTCACTGCCAGGATTTGCAGATCGTTGTTGTGAACCATGCTTCTTCACTCTGCCATCAAGGTTTTGAAAAGTATAAGTGAGAAAATGAGTGAATGTGCAAATTTGTATTGTTCAGACCAAGCTTGACAGGGACTCTTACTTTGAACTAGTTTTTTATCTTCTAACAACACAGCTATAAAATAAATATTTGGAAACTGAGATCAGGAAGTGTAACGTAGAACTCTTGGCTGTCACATAGCCCACTACATACCTAACCCCAAGGCCTGTGTATGTGTACTGGGAAACCTGTCACAGTGGCAACTGCTCGCAAAGCATTGCCAGGGGGATTTTCAAAAGGAGTTAGCAATCCCAGAACACATTCACTATTACAATCAGTGGACAAACTTGAAGTTATACCACTATACAGTACTTTTAGAAATCCTTTCTGACATGCTATGGTGCAGCAGATCAGGATATGTTATCTATTTTTTGTCAAGATGTCAGAAAATAAATAAATACATACCTCAGTCCTGTTTTATTCAAATAATAAATGCTCAGATTATGTTTTGGGAGCAGATAAATGGAGAAAAAATAATCTCCAAGCAACAAATAATCTTAATTCACTAGCACCTCATTACTCCTTTCAGAAAGTAGTAAAATACCTACAGTACCTCAGCTCAGCTTAGGACACTGATCTGGCATAAAGCCCAGGTTCTGGACTCTGATATTTCTCTGCATAGCTTACTGCAGATCTGATTGTGCACAATTTTTATGAATACTGCGTTAGATACTGTTGAATATAGACACACAGTTTCAGTGAAAAATACTGAACATTTTAATCATAAATGAGCTACAACAAGCCGTTTGAACAGCTGCATTGAATGGCTCTGAGAGCCATTTTCTGAAGCTGAATTGATGGGTGACATTTAGTTTACATAGTGGGTTAATATAAAAGGTAAAGTACTTTTGAAATATAATTGCTAATAAAGAGAATAAATAGTGCCTTATAAATACGTTAACAAGACATTCTAGTGATATTTAATATAGACACTCTTAAAAGCAGTTAATAATCACATATTCACATTTAATGATGCTACTATTTAATGGTGTTTCACTGCTAGATCCCTGAAATGATGTCTCTAAGTAATGTTACCAACTGTAGTCACTACTGTGCTATCAATTCATATTTGAAATTGTCTGTGATGACAAGAGACACACATAAAATACTTTCATAATAAAAAATCTGTATTAATGTGAAGGTACTATGTGAGAGAGATGTTTTTATGTGATTTGGGTGTGGTTGTTCAGTTTAGCAACTTGGTAGCTTTCAGCAAGGATTTCAAAAATTTTCTCAGAATGATTAATTTTAAGGCTAATCTTATAATGCCTGAATTTTCTGAAAGTAATGTCAAAGGAAAAGGATTTATATAATCAGTTATTTTGCTGGAAACCCCTTCAACCTGTGAAACTGCTCAGTGAATAAGAATGAACAGACAATACATATAATTATTCATCATGTGTGGAGTCATTTTTATTGAGATAAAGACTAAGGATAAGTAAGGTTTTTTAATACACCCCTCCCCCTCCCAAGCATTGTAAAGATTTCATATCACCAGAGAAAATATTCCTGAGTACCTCTGCTAATTCAGAGCAAAATTTGCTCTGAATAAGGCTTTGGACAGATGCTCTTTTTTTGCACATGTCTGTGACAGTGGAAGAGGTGCAGGTAGTGATAGGGACTCTCTGCCTTCAGATTCTGTCAGTTTAGTAATTTTGACAATGGCTTCTTCATTTTTGTCAGTCAAAATGCACCAGATTAGCTCAAAACAGTTTAAATAGCAGACCTATGGTACCTAGATAACTCTGAAGAGGACAAGGGTAGTGTCAAATGCATGGCTCCAAAGAAGAGGAGTGTACCAGAGAATTTTCTTCTTTTCCATTACTACCGAGTCCAGAAATGAACATCTGTCTGCAGTATTGTCATTCAATATGGCATTTGACAAGTGGGACAGGGCAGACCTGGTCCAGATATAATGGAATTCCATCCTGGAAAAAAACCCTAGCACAGTGGCTTGCCCTTCACCTCTTGTGCTGGATGTACTGTCTGAGAAAGAAAGCAAGTTATTCAAGGAGCAGAAAAAAGTTGCTGCAGCAGCCTTGAAGCAGTGGTGTCAACTAGTATAAATATCGGGCAGATCAAGTGGTTTTCATGTACACCTATTTACCTCAGTTTCCTTTTGAAATTCCTATTACAGGAACCTATAATATTTTATGCAAGGTGAGCTTTCCTATGTCCTGGAAACAGGCAACCTTATGATTCTGGTGTGCCTGCTCTGATTCTTTGTTGCCTTTCAGAGTCTTGCCTTTGAGAACTGAGATCCTGCATGTGACCTCCTGGTTTTTGTGCAGAATTCTCTCACTGTAGAGTGCTTTTATGCTGCCAGTATGGAATAAATACATGGTGTATTCAGAGCTATAAATGCATTATGTGAGAGAGCATAGAAACACAAGTTTTATTTAAAAGAAAGTTGCCTCACCTGTACCCTTATAATCATTTAGCCAAGTGAGAGGCATAATGAGGCACTTATTGCTATTTAATGTCAACAGCAAAATTCCTAGATAATGACAAAATATGCTCTGACAGGTGAAACATGAATGGGAATGTTTGTCTGCAAATTGTATGGCTTTTTTGACATATGAGCCAAGTGCAGCAACAGTCTGTCAGTATCATCTAAACTGTTATTGTATTTGCCAGACTGATAGTAGCTGTATGGTGGAAGAAGGCGGCAAAGGTATTCCTGAACAATACCTTTGAACGTTGTCGTAAGTACAATGAAGATTAAGCAGTTAGTATGAAACAGCCTATAACCATGTACATGTATTCAAAGCCCATTGAAATCAATGGGAAGTCAGTCAATAATTTCAAGGTTCCTGGAGGAAAGGTAGAACCCACAGAAGTACTTAAGCCCCACTTAGTTCTACCAAAGACTGGGGAGCACTTTAGAAGGCTTCACACAGCTCTTAAAACTTCCTTTTCTTCCCTTGATTTCAATTGCACTTTGGCTTTAAAAGGTTTAATCTCATGTAAAAACAAGACTTTCTAGTATCAGTTGCTTTTAACTCTGTAGTTGAGATTTTAGCACTGCTAATTTTCTCTCACAGCATTGTCTTTTTTTCACATAAAAGTTCACGTTTTAATGTTTCTTTTTTTTCACACAAGGTGGCTGCAATAACTTAGAAAGTGGTCTATAAATCTCTCATTTCAGATAACGTGACTTTTGGAAGGCTGATTTGATACTTTAGCAACCTTGAATAACAGAAGTGTTGAATATGGAAGGGAATCTCAGGAGGCCCCTATTCCACAGACTGCTCAATGCTGAAGTCAGCTCAGGATTTTCTAGCTGGGTCTCAGAAACCACCAAGGATAGAGATCCCACTACATTTGTGGCTTATACTAATTTATACTGCTTAATTACTAGGAAAATATTTCCCTTTGTGTCCTTTCCTTACATATCTGTGACTTAGACCTTTGTAGCAAAAGAATGAGAAGATGCATGAATAAGCTGTTAAAATGAATGCAGCCTGATCATTAAGTATCTGTTCCACAAATATTTGCGATAGTATGAAGAGAACTTAAGTAGTCTGAATTAAAAAAGAAAAAAAATATATGGCCAAAACTTTGTGTGCCTGTGGCTGCCTGCACTGATTTCCCATTTTTTACCACACCTGGAACCTTAGTGCTTAATTTCTCTCCTAATGCTAATTTCCACACACAGTGTTTTTAGCAGAAAAGTTTTATAGATTCTTTATATTTTATTGCGAATGTCCTCAAGCTTTCTCCCCACTCACAGTTAAAACAGAGGAATTTATAAAAATCTGATTTTGCATCAGTACCTAAAATCTACCTGTGCCGGGATATTTTCAGACTGCTGAAGAGAAATACTGAGTTAATTAGGTTTTGTGCTGTGATTTCTGGTTATCTCATGAACCTCTTTCTGGGTATTGTTCTACTTATCTTTGTGTCCATCTATTCTCTTTGGCCTTAATTTTGAATTGTAAGCTTTTTGGAGTGTTGGGGATCTTCTTTTTAAATGTCTAAGTATAATGGAAAATTGGGTTCTTTAAAGGTCAAATAAATAGCATAGAACATTCTGGAGAGTTAATTTAATATATTAGTGTACAAATGAATGTTTCAAGCCCAAATGAGAAATTTGATAAATCTAATCCATGACATTTCTAAAAGTATATTTTGTAACCACAAAAGTAATGCCTAGGACTTACACCTAAAAGATTTGATGTGTTTTACTATCAGTAAGCTTACAGTGTGAAGCTGCAGCTTACTGACTGCAAGAATTCCTCAAGATTACTTTTGGAGTTACAGGGAAATGATATTTGGAAGAAGCAGAGGATGGCACTGTTGGACTGTAATTATGAGTCAATACAGACTGCAAATCTTGAATTACAACATTGCACAAGCTTACAGAAATTATATTAGGTATCTTACAAGAAGCACAAGCAGAAAAAAGGTTTACACAGGGTTTTTGATCATCAAAATTTTGCTTGAAGTCTAGCAGACAGATAGGAAAAATGGTTCTTTTTTAATGGGATGTGACTGTAAAGTGGAGTAGGGGAGAGATGGTAGGTGAAGAAAACCAAAAACGTTCAATGATGTATGTTGGGAAATAAATTAGTAGTATAAACATTAAGGGTCTTTCTGGCACTGAATCCTTAGCTGTGAAGCATCTGAGGTACTTAGTATTTGCAAAGACATCGGCTATCAAATGTAGGCGTTACAGTATCCAAAACCTGTTGAAATGGATTCTCCCACAAGGCTGCAATTCAAATAGGAACAGAGGATAGACTTGCAAAAAGGTAAACCACTCAAGAGAAAAATGTCCTTCTTCCCAGAGATATGTTTCCACTCAGCATTTGTATAGGATGTTGTCAGCCTGTTCCCATGCATTTTACAGGAAAAAAACTTTATCTTAAAAAGCATTTTAACATATTATTATTATTATTCAATTACACCAATGATACCAAGCTGGGAGGAGTGGTGGACACACAGGAATGCTGCGCTTTCATTCAGCGAGACCTGGACAGGCTGGAGAGCTGGGCAGTGAGGAACCAGATGAGGTTCAATAACAGCAAGTGTAGGGTCTGGCACCTGGGAAGGAACAACCACAGGTATCACTACAGGCTGGGGGATGACCTGCTGGAGAGGAGCTCTGCAGAGAAAGACCTGTGGGTCCTGGTGGATGACATGAGCCATCAGTGTGCCCTGGTGGCCAAGAAGGCCAGTGGGATTCTGGGGTTCATGAAGAGGAGCATAGTCATCAGGTTGAAGAAGGTGATCCTCCCCCTCTATTCTGCTCTGGTCACTCCTCACCTGGAATCCTGTGTCCAGTTCTGGGCTCCCTGGTACAAAGCAGACAGGGATCTCCTGGACAGAGTCCATCGGGGAGGCCACAAAGATCAATAAGGGCCTGAAGCATCTCTCCTGTGAGGAAAGGCTGAGTGAGCTGGGGCTGTTCAGCCTGGAGAAAAGAAGACCGAGAGGGGATGTCATCAATGTTGACAAATATCTGAAGTGTGGGAGACAAAGGGTAATGGCCAACCTCCTTTCAGTGGCCTGTGAGGACAGGACAAGGGGCAATGGTCACAAGTTGGACTACAGGAGGTTCCGCAACAAGGTGAGAAAACTTCTTCATGGTTAGAGTGATGGAGCACTGGAACAGGCTGTCCAGGGGAGTTGTAGAGTCTCCTTCTCTGGAGACATTCATGACCCATCTGGACACCTACCTCTGCGACCTGCTCTAGGGAATCTGTTTTGGCAGGGGGGTTAGGCTCGACAATCTCTTGAGGTCCCTTCCAACCCAGACATTTCTGTGATAGCAAAAAGGGAAGAATCACATTCCAGGAATGTTAATATAAGTTTTTAAAATGTTTTGCAATTTAATAACTCAGATTTTTATGCAAGATGTGAGTCAGCTGTACAAATCTCCAGATTTTGCTGACCACATACATCATCAGTGAAGCCAGTGTTCACTTTATTAATTTCTCTATTGTCCTAATTAAGGTTATGGAAATAGAACACAATGGTATTGGTTGCTTAAAGAAATGAATTTTCACCTTTAATATGACTGTTGCATATTAAAGTGACCCGCTTACCTGCGGGTCTAGGGAACTTTGTGAAATGAGTCCTTTTTGCATGAGTGGTGTGAGCTACACAGCGCTGTGGGATGTATTGGATGCATACATCCAATCTTAGAGTTCAACAAGATTTGTTTTCCAGGATTGCTTATACTGCCAAGTATATTGAGGTAAACTTGAAGCAACATACTAGACTGCCAGTGTATATTACAAGTAATTATTCATTAAAAAGTGCAACAAATAAAAAAAATATAAAATAATAGAAGTAGAATGTAGTTGAGACCAAGACTTAAGTTCAAAGAAGTTGGAATAATCGTTGTGCTACAATTGGCTTGGCACTCAGAACTCAAACTAGTCCAAACTGCTCTTTTTACTGTCACAAGTGACAATAATATGGTCACTTTTACCTTATTTATTTTACTGTTATGGCAAAGCTCCATTTTATTTTCTCTCTCTTTCTCTCTCTCTCTTTTTTTTTTTTTTTTTTAAATTCAGTCATGGGTAGAAAACAGGATCTTTACATTCTAAATGCAATAATTTTCATAGTAGTTATCTCAGTCATTCACACTTTAATAGCTACTCATGTGGTGGTTTGCCCTGGAAGCCATGTAGGCAGCAGTTGTGGTTTTTGTCTTTCCACAGAGAGTTGTGATTCAAGCTTTGAGGACTTAGTTTATTTTGCAAATATGTTTTTACTTTTTATTGGAAGTAACTTCTGTAAGAAGAACTTAATTTTTAGGAATTCTTTTAAAATTCTCCTTGGAAGGTGTGCTTTAATGTTAAAAAATTAGTTGACACTGATGCAATTTCTCTATAGTTACATGGTTTATTGCCTGAAGCTATCTCAGGGATACCTTGTGACTAGCAATTTATACCAATATTATATTAGCATTAGCCAGGTGATATTTCTGGTTTCTCATGGTTTTCAATTGTTGAAAGCACTCTTAGCAAAAGAACTGTCAACAAAAATCAAATGTAAAAAACTCTCTAACAACAAAATAAAAGTAGAAAAAAATAGAGAAAAGATAAAAAGTGTTTGAGCAGTTGATCCACAACAGTAACCATGGTCAGGCTTTTGCATGTGCAGTACCAATTTTTAGTCTCTTAAAATAAATAGTAGAGACACTAGAATAACTTTATGCAGTTATGTATTTGTGGGTCTTAAATCTGCTTGTTTGGGTTAAATGGGGGAGCACAAATTTCTTATTATTTTTAAAGTTTATGTGGAAAAAAACTCTTTTTCAGACTGTATTAATTTCAGAATCATTCCAGTCATTACTTTTCTAGACTGCTAATTTTAAGATCAGAAGTTTTTTTCAGAAATGTTAAATTAGATATTCTTGAAATAACATCTTGCAGTCAACATAATTTTTTATAATATTGAAATGAATTTCTGGGAGGTATAGTAGGCTTAAAATTTGAAGTCTTTTAATATGGGGGTTTGAGTTCTTTTATAGCTTGCATGTGAAATTTTGAACCATAGAATGTAAGGAGTTCAATGCCACAATGAAATATTCAGGATTAAATTCCAGTTTTACTTTGGCCAGTGACAAAATTCTTTTAAAAATTGCCTATTTTTTAATTTTCCATGGATTTCTCCCACTAAATTTGCTGTCTGCACAATATGCTTACTGTACTGTAAGAAATGTATTATATATGTATACCACATATGAAGTCATGTCTGATAAATGAAAACTTCTGAAAAAATTTCAAAAGCTTGAAACATTTTTAAATGATACTTAATATTTTAAATCCTTTCTCTTGCTTTCTGACCTTTCTGAAAAAATGAGAGGAAAATGTTTGCCATGGTTATTCAGAAACATGAGCAATGCTGAGCTTCCCTCATGTGCAGTGACAATCCAGTTTTCCTTCTGGCTGGAGACAGTCACAAATACTGCTAAAATCTATCAGTCAAGAGTATTGTCAGGATTTCCCTCTCCATTTTCCACCCATTTCTACTCCAACTACTCCAAGGTTACCTTGTACCTGCTCCTTCCATCTCTCTATAACAGCTCTAGTACCCTGACTTTCGAAAATATGTACGGACACTCACAGTATTACTCCGGGGTAATTGATCAGTGTAAAAGGCCATCATGGTTTATGGGGCAGCAAATTCATTTTAGAGATAATTAAAGACTATTTTTATCCCATGCCATTATTTTTCTTGTTCAAATGCTTCACAGCAATAGAGCAGTCTAGGCACTGTTAATGATTTGTATAGTTGTCACCAAAGAAAAAGAGAGGTATTTGTCTTAAACTGTCTATTGTTATTTACACAGTAGCCCAGTAAGCAATTACTGTGTATTAAAGAGTTCACGTGAGAACGCAAAGACCAACAATCATGTGACAGGCAGTTTGGAATGCCCACAAGGAGTATTATTTTTCATCTTATGTGAAATGTTACATTTTCACATGTACAGCCCACTCCTCAGATAACTAATCCCTTGTCTTGACCAGTCCTTAGAAAACTCTGAATATTTTGAGGTCATTTCAGCAGTGAGGAATGAGGGATTTGAAGGAAAATGAGTAGTCTGTGAGAGGCAGAGAAACAATTTGAAACAAGAAAGCTCTAAGCTAATTTTCCTCTTTGGACATATGCACAAGTGTAGACTGTGTTGCCATTGGGTCACAGGGTAGGTTTTCTTGATTTCATTCGATTTTTTTCTGTTTTGTTTGTTTACTTTGTTTTGTTGTGCTAGAATTTGTTATTCTAGGTATGTACAAGAATTCCTGGTAAAACATGGAAAAATAACCCTCATATGACATTCCAAGTAGTATGGCTGAAGACATATTATGAAATACTTTTTGAAACCATATGTTAAGGTTCTCCAACCTAATCAAGTGAGCAAGATCCTCGTAGCTTCCGAAAGAAGCTCAAAAGAGTGCATCAAGAAATCAGGCATTTTGGTTGCTGTTTCATTTTCTCTAAAATGATAAAAATTTACACTGTGACTTTGCAATACATTACTCATTAATATAGCTGAATAGTTTGGTTTTTTTTTTCCATAAGTATTCCTCTGTAGAGACAAATTGTGATTTTGTTTTCTTGAAAAAATAATTAAATACCTATTTTCCTGATGGTTTTTGAAAATTATCACTAGCAAAACCAAATTAAACATTTAGTTTCTGGACAAATTAAATCCAAACCAAAGAAATCTCTATCAAGGGAAATTTTATGGTGACTATTCTTTGCATTTGTGCAACCTATTTCACACAATCCATTATTCATATAATTTCTAGTTTTAACATTTTTAAGAACATTTACTTGGCTGTATGTCTAATAGTAGTAAAAATGAACATCGCCTGTATATAAATGAGGAAATAACAAAAAAAAAGAGAGTTTTTCACTTTGAGAACTGAAAATAAGAATGAAGTTTGTCTTGAATTAGAGACAGAGCACTGTATATGCTTTTTTTTTTCTTTTCTTTTTAAAGGTCTGGCAACACTTTAGATCTTATCACTTTAAATAATGATGAGAAAGAGGCAAAACATGACTCTTCTCAGAAACAAAATTTTACTGAATGATGTCACTTAGCTCCCTAAAAATAGATATCTTCAGCATCTTTCCTAAAACAAACAATTTTGCTTAGTGGTCTGCTGGGTCTTTTCTCATCACAATGACAAAGTAATTTAGTGGACAAACAATGGGTCTACTTGCTGTTTGAAATATTGGTCGTCAGAATTTTCTGTCCATGTAGACATTTCACTGCAGCTTTAATAAAATACCTGGTTACAGCAGTATTAAATCTGTATTCCGTTGGCATGACTTTGCATTCTTTGCCAAGGGCACTTCAACTCATTTGTATGAAGATAAAGTAGGTAGGCAATTCTGCGTTCATCAAGTTGCCTTTGATCTGCTGGCAAGAATACGGAGTTTATACATACAGAGTCTCTGTTTAATGACTGACTGTGCAGGATAGATTTTTGCAGCCTCAGATAACAATACGTTTTCTACTATATTGCATTCTGTCTTGCATTCATGCCATTTACTTGCGATACAAAGTATAGACCTAATTTTTTCTTTAAAGCTTGTGTTTGCAGACAAGAGATTCTGTTCTTTGTGAGGTCTCCAAATTTCTCTTATGACTTCAATTTATTAGATGCACATGGATGAATATCTTTATGCCTGGCTGGCACTGAATAAACTGGTGAATGTTGGAACTATTTTTCTACTAAAAACGGAAATTGTTTTGCTTTATAGAATGCATAAAATTTCCAATCAGCTAACCAAATTTGTTTTGTAACCTGAAGTATTATTAATTTAGCCAAAAGCATTACATTAGATTGTTCTTGATAAACCAGGCATGTAACAAATTGATTAGAATAAATTTATTTGGACCTTTTTTTTGTGGACCTCACTAATTAAGTGCTTCAGAAATGTTCTTAGCATGATAACTTGACTAAATAAACTATATTATATCAGGTCATTGTCTTTTTCCCTCTTTTATTATTACTGTTATTCTGCTCAACTGTGGTAGTTGACATTTAGTTCTTACCACACCCATCTACTTTAGTCTAAGATTTATTAAAATGACTGTAATAATATCTATATAAGTCAGAAGTTCCTCAACAGATCAGAGCACATTCAGTTATTTAACAGTTAAAAGTAATTATTGAAGGTATTAATGAATTGTATTGTGTCATTTTGTGTGTATATTTTAAGACTCACACTCATATATCTCTCCCTATAAGTATGGTTATACAGATATAGTTTTACATAGTTTACAGCGTATAGTGTATATAGTGTACAGTGTATACACTATATACTTGGTAATTACTGATGAAAGGTCTCTTCTTAGCTCATTTTCTAAGTAAAGCCCTGAAAAACGGCATAAGTCTTTCTAATGTCTGTCTCAAGTTGACAACTCTCAAGTCTCTCAGAGAGACTTCTTCTTAGTGAGAAGGGTAAATGTTTGACTGCAAATCCTGAAAGCAATGCGTGTTTGTGGAACAGCAGGGAAAATTTTTCTGGTGGTTATGACAGGTATCAAATAATGATCAGTTCAGCTTCAAACTCCAAAGACCCACAGCTGACAGAGGAAGGATGGAAATTGTGAAGAACGATCAACTCTTGCTTGCCTATTGGAAAGTCAATCAGTCCTTCAGGGTTCCCATATATAGTCTTCAAGTCTTGATGGGCTGCTGGAGTTGTGCAAGTTATGAAGCCTATCCAAAGTGGATTTGTAGTGGGCAGGTTTCTGTGGAAAGCTGTTTTTGTGGCACAGAAAAAGAAGAGGTCAATAAATCTAAGAGAGGTGGTCCATTGTCTCTTCTTTCTCTTAGTGTGAGACTTGTCTATTTGACCCAAGTGAGACATCCAGAATTGGGGTCATGCAGGAAAATGAAGTCCATACATAGGATGCAGTAATTTTTTTCTGTAGGAGGATAGGGCTGCATCCACAGTGTGATTTGCCTACATAACCCTCAATACTGCTGACATTTCAGCACACTCCACTACATGCTCCAAAGTTTGCTTAACCAAGCAGAAATGAGACAGGTGGACGGGAAGTATGAGTATGTCAGACATAATACCATAGTTTTGGCAGGTAACTATGTGAGAACTTTGCTTGGGTTGTGTCTTAGGTATGAGGTGTTCCTGTACTCAGATGTATAACCTACTAACAAGCAAATGTGGCTGATAAAATAAAGACTTTGAAATTAAGTGTTGAGGATTTAATAGTGTATAGTAACCCAGAAATGAAACGTTATGTGGAGCCAGAAGCTGGCTGAATGTTTTGAATAGGTCAGTAGTCAGACGGGGGGGTGTGTGTGGAGTGTGCGTGCATTCCCACAACCTTCTCCTGTGCCAGTGTGGGGTCCCACACACAGGAGACAGTCCTCCAGGACCCACTCCACATGAATCCTCTCCTATGGGGCCTTGGCTCTTCACCAACTGCCCCAGCGTGGATCACTTCTATGGGGTGGAGTCATAGAATCATAGAAATTCTCTCAGTCTCAGTTTGACTGCTCCAGTCTGGTCCCCCACAGGGTCACAAGTCCCTGCATCAAACTTGCTCCATCGTGGGCCTCCTTCTCTCTCTCTTTGTCTCTTATCTCTCTCCTCAGACTGCAGGAGATATCAGGGGCTTGTCCAACACAGGTCACAGCGTTTTCCATATGTCTTCAGCTACTCCAGTGTGGGGTCTCTCCATGGGCTGCAGGTGGGGTCTCTGCTCCCCATCTTCTTCCATGGCTGCAGGGGGACATCCTGCTCCACCATGGTCTTCTCCAGGGACTGCCAAGGAATCTTTTTTCTCTGGCATCTTCAGTGCCTTTGCTCGCCCCTTCTTCACTGACCTCGGTATCTACATAGTTTCTTACATCTTCTCACTCTCTTCTCTGGTGACAAAGAGCAGCTGCTTGTGGGGTGGGGTTGTTTGTTTTTTTTATATGGGATTCCCAGGGTCACTATGGCTGTCGCTGACTGGCTTGGCCTTGGTCAGTGTCGGGCCCAACCTTGAGCCCAGCTGGTATTTACTGCGTTGGGCCCAGGGAAAGCTCTGCTGCTTCTTGCAGAAACACCCCTGCAGTCACTCCACCTCCACCAGAACTTTGCCACACAAAACCACAATACCCAGAAAAACAAAACAGATAAATTTCTTGAAATGAGATTATTGTGGTTGCATAAATATGTGAGGTTAATTTTGAAACAATTTTCTGAAATAGTATAGGAAATGGAGAAATTTGGCATAACCCCAAACTTGTTTTGGTAATGGTCACTGTTGTGAGGAATCCCCTGTGAAATTTCTTGTATCTTAGGCAATGATTACAGCCTTCAGAGACATTAGGAGGAAGTGGATGAGATACTTGAAGATGCTTGTGATGCTTGTGGAACTGAAGTAAACAAAATCGAGCAAGTTTTTCTTTGGAAAGCTGTGGGCTACATATCTGAAGAAGAAAGTAGATGTCAATGGAATGTGTTCTGAGATTTCTTGCACATTGAGAGAGAACATCAAGGAAGATTCTTCCCTGTGCTGGAAATCTGGCATACCACCGTGAGACATTATTCTTGCAGGAAAATCTTGATGCTGACTCAGCAGTGTGGCTATATATGCAGTGCCTAAGGCTTGAGCATGGGAAACATACTGAGAGAACAAGTCTTCCCAGAACCAACAGGAGAACCCTTTGTCTTCACCAGCTATTTCTAAAGTTTCTCTCCAGTTTCTGGTACTGTGGCTGAAATCAACTCTGTAAATGTCATCAGAATCCATCTGTATTTCCAGTACTGTAACTAAGACTAGTATAAAGAAATTTTGTCTATACCTATATATCTGAATCTTGCTAATATTTCCTAGAAAAATCTATCTCTAAATCAATCTTTAACAGGAAAATGTACCTCGAACCACAGCTTCTTAAGGAATCCAGTGAATTTTGGTGCATCCTAACTGCAGTTTATTTGGCTCATTCTGTTCAGGAGTGGTTGCATTTAGTCAATGGCTAAGCAAGGCTGCTTCCTCAGGGCATGTAAATCAGCCCAGCACCACAGACTTTAATAGATCTTTACCAATTTACATCAAATAGGAGCCTCTCCTGCCATTTTTTCCCAAAAATTTATAAGGATTATGGAGATGAGCTGTAGCCATAGTGTCAAATTCATCATTTATGTATGCCGGGTCTCATGTATAGTGTGATTGCTGTGCTCTCCAAATCTTTACAAACATTCTATGATATATGTGATGATTAAGTAGTGGAAGTCAATAGAAAAAGGATTAGGCATGGCATCTGGAATTTTCTTAGGGTCTTTTACCCTTATTTTCTTTCAGCTTAGAGATGGGGGTTAAAATTATGCATAATAAATAATTTTATTGAGTTATTTGTATTTTGACTCATCTTTACACAAGTGTCCTTCTTTTCTCCTAAATTTTGCATTGTCAAACTAATATCATTTTCTAGATCTGAACATTCTCTGCTCATAGCTTATTCATACTCTACTTACATGGACTGAGGAACAAGAGGCAGTTGCTGAGCCCACATTTCACAGAGAGCTTCAGACCCTGTTCTGTGAAAGTTTTATGTCTGTGAACTAGGGCAAAATAAAATAAATACTAATACTAAGAAAACCCAAAATGTGGAGCCTTGTAAATCTGGAAAGCAACACTTATTGTGGTTTTAGTAAGCTCCAAAGATGACTTACCTGAATAAATTCAGTATTTCTTATTTAGATATCTAAACTTTTGTGTCAGAGAAAGAAATTTATAAAACAGATACAAGAAATAAAAATAGCATATGAATGCACACTTCATTTGAAGCCCACTCAATTATCAATATCTAATGCTTCCTTTTCTCTTTTTGGCTTGTAAACAGAAAATCAACACTTTGGATAAAATAATAATAAAAACATGGGGTCTGTATCAGATTTTTTGTCTTTTTTCTTCCATAGCTCCTTCCTTTTACTTTTCTACAGTTGCTGTAGTTAATATTTACTTCCTAATAGTTACTAATATAGTAATTTAATTCCCTGTTTGCACATCATCACTGAGGATATCAACTAAGAAAGTAGCACCTGCTATCTAACTATTAATGTAGAATCAAATTTCAAGTTGTACTATCCATTTTTCTATAAGGTTGATGGCACAGACACCCTTCCTAGTGACCTCCAATCACAAGATTCTGACTTTTTAGAAGAATGTGAAGATCTTGAGGACTTACACTTCCAAGCACTGTCTGTACCTTTCCTTTCTGGGAGCCTTTGCAGCTCCCACTGATGGCACACCATTGATGGCCATTGTAGGGATGTGAAGGATGCACAGGTATCCTAAATACCAGTCTGGAGTGGGTGCCAAGTATGCATAAATATAATGAGCATGAATACTTTTAAATAACTGTTTTTGGAAAAGTAATGCTTTATGAAATATCAGAAAGTGACATGGAAGGAGATGAGAAAGTTCAGTATTGCTGGAGTCATTGCTGCTGTCCAGGGATGGCAAGACCCTATTGGTACTCAAGACATGATACAGTTGTACCCTGGCCCACAGTTCTCCACGGGTGATAGAGATGCTGGAAAAGTAGAACTTTAATATTACACAAAATAACATATTTGTCTTTTGGCTTTATTAACCCTCAGTTAAAATCAGACAACTCGATGTTTTGCACTTTACCAACTCATTCAGAAAGACAGTCTCCTCCTGGGGACCTTGCAATACATATAGACAGTCCAACCAATGAGTAGGAGGAAATCTTCCTGAGTTGTACACACCAGATTATATTGCTTGTTAATTATATTACCATTAATTACATTCTATTGTGGGGTTTGCAATGGAAAACATCTTGCTTCGTTTTCACCTAAGGTCCACCCCTCCTTCTGGAAATCAGTTCATCCAAAAATGGCACTCAGACTTTAATATGCTAAGCTGCTGAGCAGCAGATGTCAATGGTAACACTGTGGGAGGGAAGCAGGACTCTGGTTTTGTTGATCATTAATAACAGAGACACGTATCTGACTTTTTAATGGCCTCATTGTTATTGACTACTCCTGCCCATATACACACCTCCTATCTGATCTTCACTGGCAGTAGTACTGGTTAGAACTCATGGTCAAGATAATGTATAACTCTGCCATGGCAGATACACGCGTTTTTCTATTCAATTTTTTAGCTCAATTTTGTATACGATTCCTATATGATCACGTCTGTGCCTCTGCTTACCCCAATCAACAAGTCTGAAACTCAGTCGACAATTTCAATGAAATTAATTGGAAGTAAAGAGGTTTTGAAAGACATTAAAAGGCTGCTATTTTTTGTGAAAATGGGTGGTGAAACAGAAATTCAGTACATACCTGTCCTGAATGAAGGGAAAGATAACCTTATTAGACACAGAGAATTAGAATAAGAAGCTGCTATAACAAATGCTTGAGAAAAGCTCCAGGAGCAGGAGACTCAGGCAAAAATGCAACAAAAAATGAAGCAGCTGTAAGACATGTAATTTTATTTTAGTTCTCTCAGAACTGTTTGTCCAAACTCTAGAAAAACTGGATAACCAGAACAGTGAAAGTTCATCTAAATGCAGAACATGTTCACTTGCTAATCTCTGGTTTATTAACTAGGCTATTTGCTGATGTATCATTATTGCTCCGTCTCTGAATGCCATTATGACTCAAGATGTGCTCTCCAAAACCCATGACTTTATTGGAAAATTGAACAGGTAGACTGCCCTTCTGAGCTTTCCTGTGTACAGAGCAAACACACTATGAAGGAAAGCATGAATTTATTCTTTAGACCAGTGCTCCTCACTGAGGTGTAGTAAAGAAGGATGGATGTCAAAAGGCAGGTAGATGTGCCCATCAGAGTAACAGGGTTTTACATGCTTTAGGATCAGATGAGACCACAAACCCTGTGCATAATACAGTCCAGTAATGCATTCGATTTTGGTATCTCTGTCTTAAAACCACAAAGCAGTTGTTGCCTTTTTGTTGCAGTAGTAATCAGAAACAGTGGAGTGCCATAGGTCAGTCTAATTTAAGAAATTATATTATGGTTTATCCCTAGCCTTGGGTGAGGAAATGACATGGAAATCAAAATGTCAACAGGGTTTTGGGAGATGCCTCAATGTCTGAAAGAACTGCTTTGTAAAATACTTTAGAAGAAGGTAGTGCAAGTTACAGTGTTTTGACAGAAGCAGGATGCACACTCGTTCCTCTCCTGTTGAGCTTACTGCTCTTACTTACCAGCTGTTCCAGAGTATGTCTCTAAAGGAGATATATATGTGTGTGTGTGTGCATATATGTGTATGTACACACACAGAGATATGTGTGTACATATATGTGTACACACACACATGAGCACAGAGATACATACAGACACACACATATGTATATATAGAACTGGTGACACCAGTTAATAAGCATTGACTGGAGTTTCTAAAGCTGAATTCTAGTATGGTGTTTCCTAACTTTCAGGTAGAAATTTCTGATGCTCAAAATAATTCTCAGCTTTGCCTGGTGCCACTTCATGCTCTACGAATTGCTTCATAACCTCTGTCATTAGAAAGGTGCAGCCTGGTTTTAAACCATTTTGGCTGCTGTTGCTACTTATTCAGACAGTAATAGAAGCTAGGATAGGACACTACAGGTGCAGAACCCATGGTAATATATGCTGTAAAAGAGGGGGCAGAAAGACAGTTAATGTCCTATCAGTGTGACATCTTCTGGTTTACACACATTCGGTATACTTGATATATATTTTTCTTCCCTGTATGCATCTTCATGTGAAGGTGTGTCTAGCTTATGTCTTACAGGGAAGAAGAGACTGTCCTGTATGTCCTGATGCATGAGAATTAGTAAAAAGCAGATATTCTCATGGATCTAAAAGACACTGTCACACTAACATAAATACATACTTACCAGCTCTGCTAATTAAAATTCTTCGTGGTAACGGCAATGTTCCTGGTAAAGATAAAATATCTTATCCTAAATATACATGTGTTTCTGAAAGTGCATAAATATTCTTGGAAATTTGTTTGGATGTTTTTTTTTTTCTGAGAAATTAACATGTTCATAGTTGCCTTCCTCACATAGTATATTTTCCTTTTTACTCTTATTTTTAATATTGAATATATCTCCCCCCACCCCCACATATTACTAGATACTGCTAGAGAATCAGAATGTATTCCATCTGTACATTCATTGTAACAGCTGATTTCTTTCTCTTTTTTATGACGTCCTGGTTTATATCTGTGGTAATATTATAACAGCACATGTATGATAAGCACTTCTAATAATGTTGAAATAGGTGAATACTGCTGCGCACTAAATAGAGCAGATAAAATGTTTTTGTGGAGGTGTTTCCTGCTGCCTTTGCAACTGGACATTTTTCTGTATTTCTCAGATTGTCACACCCCTAAGAAAGAATTATTTAGGGGAATAAAACCTTCAACTCCTGCACTGGTTCACTGGTGAGCTTGCTTGCAAGTTGCATAGCCTTTGCTGGTCAGTGATGCTGGAACACAAAACCATTAAGAGTGCTTTTCCCCTTGCAGAACAGAACTGCTGTGACTGACCTTTGCCGGACTAGCCCTAGAGCTGTAAAAGATTTAGTTTGAAATGTGAAATTTAACATGAAAATACTGTGGACCTCACTGAGGGGTAAGTGAATGGCCTAATCATATGGAAATTACCTTTGATTTGACTGTGTTAAGAGCATTTGAAAAATCATCTTTCAAGGCAAAAGTTCTTTGCAAAGCTATGGACTATGTACCTACAGATGACTGATTGCACATACAGATCTAATATTTAGTTTTGCGGTAAATTGATCAGATCCCAGAGTGGAAATTGTGTTTGGGCTTGGATCCAACAGGTCCATGTTGGATATTTGGTTCAGTTCCTGCAGTCACATTATTCTTCAGCTGGAATATCTTGTCTCATTTTTAAGCAACATATTTCTGCTGGTCACCTTCCCCAGTTAGTCCTTTGATGCCACAGACCTCCTGAGATTGAGAGGCGCTTCTGTCTGCATCAGCTGAGACCCTCGGAGGGATATCTGCCCTGCACGGGCTTGGTGGTGGGGTGGTTTAGAGGTGGTACCACTTGTTCTGTCAGATCCCATCATGGCATGGAACTAAGCAGGAGGAGGATGGGAGTAAGGAGGAGGAGAAGGATACCACTCTTGAAATAAAAGGTGTTTTACTTAATTCTCTTTCTACTATTCCAACTAAAGGGTTGAAGGAAGGTGAGAAGAGTTTTGTCTCAATGCATAAGAATAAATTTTCTGTTGAAATCTTGGTGCAACCTCATCAGAATTTCCCCGAGAGTTCACAGAAAACATGTTAATCATTATGGCTGATTGGAGAGTTAAGACACATATCTTGTATCATTTTAGAAACAGAGTAATTTGATATGAAGATAATGTAATGAAATCATAAAGATTTTTCTTTTTCCCCTGCAAACACTATGACCATTTTCAAGCTTCTGAAATTATATGCTGAATCCTAAAGAGGGCACTTCCTTAAAGTTCAAAGCAGAACAATCTTAAAATAGATACTCCTATATTTTAGATAAATAGAATTGAGTTAGATAAATAAAAAACTTGTGCATGTTATACATGTGTCTATCTGCGATGTCTTATTAAAATATGATGTGAAAGCAGAACTGTTTTGAAATACAAAGCTTTTCAAGTTTTCTGCAGAGAAAGAGAAGCTTTTATTTTTTAAAAAAGGAGATATCAAAAGGCGTTTCTACAGGGTAAACATTTAAAAAATGTATTTATGACACCAAGGAAATATCTACACACTGAATTTTGACTTTCCTCCTATTCAGCAGACCTATAATCATTCCAGTTAAACAGTTCCCTTGACTTGTGCAATTAGGTTTTCCTGGAGGACTGCCTCATGTTTTTGTTGCTTCCTAATTAAATAGAAAAAGCTTTATCTCCCTATTGTCTAAAGGGTCTATTCCTGCAAACTAACAAGGAAATCATGCATAAGGAATTTACAGAATTGGGGTCATCATTTTCTTAGAAGGGAAACAAAGTTCAGTTGAAAAACTGTGGTTATCTCCAAAACAATCCTCAGGGGATACACAAAATCTGAAGGTTTCAATAGAAAATCTTGCTTACTCTTCTCTCTTGCTTATGTAAATAGATAAAACAAAGAGCAGTAGAAAAAGAATCACAGAGTCTTAACAATGAAAAACAGCCCATACTTGTGATCATAGTACAAGATGGGATGGTCCAGAAATACTTTTTTTTTATTATTTTTATTTTTAATGTCTTAGTGAAATGATGACATTTTACACTGTGAGTGCATGGGTAAGAAAAGGAATGAAAGATTATTCCCATTCTGGGTTGAAACTTCATTTTTCCTGAACTGTCTCAGGAACTCTTCTTGTGCTCTGTCAGTAGTTTCGTAAGTTTTCATTTTCTGATATACAGAGACTGATGGAGTCCCTGAAGGGGAAAAAGGAATAGAGACAGCTAATTTGATCTGTTTCTATGGTGAAGTTTGGAAATCTTTCCAGCACTCATCATGTTTGTGCAAAATGTATGAGTCCAAACTGAGCTATTACAGTTCACAGCCCAACCTGAAATAGTTACTGCAAAAGAAAAACAGCTTTTCTGGTTAGCTTCTATACTACGTCTTCTCCACTGAGAAGAACCGGTTTGAGCGTGCACACACAATTAGGCCTTCACTGTCGGTGGTAATTTTTTCCACATCAGAATAAAATGAAATCTTATTCAGTGAGTTTTTTCTGGGATTTGTGATTTCCTCTCTGTAGTTAATCACATCTGAATTTCAAGTCCAATTTCAAGTCAGGTTTTTTTAGTTCATTCCTGATATTGTTTCCAGCTATATATAGAGAAAATACACAGAAAATAGAATATATGTTAGTATTTTAGTGGGAAGACTTCCCTTCTTCCCACTGTATGTGGATATAACAAAGAGAAATCTGCTCGGGCTTCCTGATCTTCAGTAGACATTCATGCTCCACTGCTAACTACTAAGAGCTGAATGCACTGATTCCATCAGCCCTTGCTCACAGCCTGTGAAGAGCAAAACTAGATAATCCTGAAAATGTGCACGAATGAGTGAAAAGCGCAGAAATTAATTTCAGACAGACTCAGGATATTTGAATATCTGACATTTGAACTTTTTATGAGCATTTGGAACTTCCTCATCCAAGATTGTTGTCTGCACAGCCCTGGAAAAGGCTTTGTGCTGTCTATATAGGAAAGATACGTGTAAGTCTTAGAGGAAGTGAAATATTCAGAACTTCGCTTACATGTTAGGATAGAATTACATTCTCTAGTTGCATAACAAACAATATCTCCTCTAAATTCTCCTTTGCAGAAGTGGAGGGAACTTGGATCAAGTCAGATTAGATTTCCTTTTGCCTGTTAACTTATGCAAAGTCCTCCGTTTCTTCAATTCCAATCAGAGCTGCAATTACCTCTGATCAAAATGTGTCTTCATTTTATAAGGTATTGCTGACCCATTATAAAAAAAAGTAAAAAAAATCACTTCATAGTTACACTATCCCACTTGGGAAAAAGTTAAAGATTATAATTTATGGAACAGTCAGTTGTATACTTTGATTTATGTTATATATGATGACAAGGCAGAATGATGTGATCCTTTGTCAAGTTTTTGGAACAGATATATAACACTGAAAGTGAGCCTGAAGTGTATGCTTGTTGGAAGTAATTTCTTTGATGTGACATCAGCATAGGTATGACCTATTAAACCCAACCTGAAACAAACAAAAAAAAACCTAACCAAGCAAACAATATTTCTTTTCTACAAAGATGCTGCTTTGAAAGTCTCCCATCATCAGAGGGAATATTATTTGTTATTGTACAATTAATGTGAGTAGAACACATTGCAATGGATAAATTAGTAGAAAAGGACATTGGTTTAAAAAAATCCAAAGAAATCTGAGAAGACTGCAACTCACAAGAAAGCTTGGAATCTCTGACCTCTCCAAAATTTGAAGCAGAACTACAAGATGAAGGTAATAAAGAGTAAGGACATGAATTGCAGGCATGAGCTGGAATGACTGAGGTCAGTGTGACACATGCAAGGAGTAGGAGAAGGAAGATGGTGGAAGTGACTTAGTTGGGAACTATATAATGTGATAAGAATAAAATCACAGATGAAGAAATTGAGTTCTACCCATACTTTTATTATTCAGAGTATTTATAAAAAACGTCATCCATGTTAACAATAAAATCTCCTGATTTGCACACAATCGTTGTTTATTAATGTCTAAAGGATGAAAGAGACCAAAAAAGGAGTTCATATGGTTTGGTGGTTTTTTTTTTTTTTTTTGTGTTGTCTCTGTCAAGTAACATTTCTAAAGCACAATAGAAAATATATACTTGGTATGTGTTTAAAGTAAGCTGTTCAGGCCACAGCAGCAAATGAGCTGAGATAGGATGGAAGTACAATGATGTCTACATTAGCAAGTAGTGCAGATCAACAGGTCTATCAACAGAGAAACAGATGGCACTAAGGAGCTGACATTCACACCATAAGCATTTAGAAGGATTATTACTTCAGGTGGTCTGTAGACTGATACCATGATTCAATGCCTGGGAGTGGCTAGAGAGCATTAGAGGCACCCCTGGAGTGAATCTTCCATTTTCTATTCTTCCAAAACATGTCAGTAGTGTGTGTAATGTGAATCAAAGCACATTTAGAGGGCTGGTCAGATTTGCTACAAAAGCTACGTTAAAACTGAACTAAAATGTTAGTGCAGATGCACCAAATACATACATATCTCCTCTGGGAAACCAAGAAAAAATTAATTTGCACTGACATCTGTGCTGTTTTTGCTATTTTTTTCATATTGATATAGAACTTAGGAGTTTTTATCAGCATACATTATGGATTTACTTATCAGCTGATTAATTTATACTCTGGGGAAACTAACCTTTGTAATGCAGGTTTAAAAAGTTAAAAAAATGATTGAGAGAAAACCAATGATGGCTGAAAAGGCTCAAAATTTTAAAATTTTGAAGATTTATATACCTGTGCACTTCTTATTTTATATACATCCACTTATTTTATGGGTCAAAGAAAGAATCTGCATGAAAAATTCACATCTCTTAATTTTTAAAACTTTTAAAAATATATGTATAAACACTGTTGAAATAATTCAAACCATATGATAATGTGTACACAAGTTTCTCATATTTTCAATTATAGGTAAATATTTAAAATACAAAATGAATTTGATATTGGGCATCAGTACAAATCTTGGATCACTCCATTTCATTCATCTCTAGACACACAGTAGATCAAGAGAAATATATTACAGTCTCACTTAAGTATATACGCATTAATTTGGTTCACTTTGTCAGGATAATTTCTGCATATGATAGCATTGTGCACTTTTAGAAAAATCTAAAATGCTTACCTGAACTCTGAGTATTTAAAGCTATTAGCAGCTGAAATTCATAAGGTACACAGTTTACAAGTATTTGCATATCTATTTCTGTTCTTCATCATTGTTTTCCAAACATGTCATAAACACTACAAGAATTTAATATATTTTTTATTTTTATTTTTATTTTTTATTTTATTTATTTTTATAGTTATGAATTTTTGTTAGTTCTTTGCAAACATGGAGATAAAAATGTGTAAAGACAAAAATTAAAGAAACCTGATCAGAGATAAATATCAATCTTTGATAGAATGGTTTTCCTAAAAAGAAAAGTCGTGTAAATACTATCATGATACAATGCAATTATTGGCAATATTACATTATCCAGAAAAGACTGACATTACGTATCCACCACTAGAACACCTGAAAGAATAACAACATACTGTAAGTTTTTATTTGCTTCTACTATCCCACAAAACCCAGAACTTAAAACATTTCAAAGGAGAAAGACAATTTCTCAATTAAAAGAAACCCACTGTGCAAATAATGAAAATTTGCATTAAGAATTGCTTTTGCATATATAACTGTCCTTGCACAGGCCAGTATAAAACCCTCGGCAGACCCTTCTCTCCCTTTAGCAGTCTTCCAGTTTCAGACAAGTGGGTTCCCTCATTAGATATGCTCCAGGCTTCAGGCCTACCACAGAGCCGGTCCATTAACAAACAGTTTGTTCCTAAATATTTCATTATTATGAGCTCATACTTAAACCTAAAGAGCAATCTGTGAAAGAATGGAGTGTTAAAGATTTTATTGCCCATAAAACAACATGAAAGTAACTTTTAGCAAGCTGCAGAAGGATTCTGGAAAAGGATGGCTTTCTTTGCATTTTATTACTTCTTGGTGAATATTCTCGGTTTACTGTCTCCCAACAGTAATACACAGGGTGACTATTAAGTCTATCATGCAGATAAATGATTGGAAACTCTTAACCTTGTTAGTCAACTGTCTCCATTCCTTTTAGGGTGGTGACTCTGTGAACATGGGCATAGAATCCCTGAAAAGATCTGGTTTGTGAACCTTGACTCAAACTTGGATTTTTTATTACTGAAGAAATAAAATTTTACACAGGTAAAATAACCCACATTTTCTGGTGTGGTAATGTGCTTTTACCCAGGAACCAATGCAGGTCTGCAGATGGATATATTATCCAGGGAGCAGAAGCTAGAAAAGAGATCATATAGTTTATTCATTTCACATTATTCTTCAACCTAAAGTACTGGTTTCAAACTGGTCTTTCTTAGAGGAAGCAGCCACACTTCCATCACATAAACACTTTCGGCAAAACATGGGACATGACCCACATAGCTTTAGCAGTCTGAATTGAATACATGAATTGATGTAGTTAATAATTTAGGATGGTTTTATTCTGCCTTATATCCAATCGCTTTTCAGCCTTTGTAAAGCTTATATCTCTTTCTACATTCATCCTCTTCAACTTTTTATGTTGGACTTGAAAATAAAATCTATCAAACAACTAAATAATATATATTAATAGATATTTTATCTGTAATGAGAAGGAAGCCTCTTTCAGGTAGGTATAGTGTCCCAAGAAAAAGAGAAAAAGGTTCTGCCTTAGTTTGGTCTGCATACTGTAATTTTTGAGACTTTTGTCTTTGCAGATGTGCATTTTCTGAACTTGCAAATACATGAAGCTGTCTAGATAAGATTCCTCTTTTCACTTGAGTGGATACATACTGTAGAAGTACATCCAAACAATTCTATATAAAATGGCAGTATAATTTCACAAGAACTGAAGGCCTGGGCAGAATCAGAGAGTAGCAACTCAATCACAGCTTACATACACTTCACAATCCCTGTGTTACAGTTAAAATCATCAGGTAGTGATGCAGGCAGTGCTTTCTTTCAGTGACATGAAAATTGAATTTATTGTTGGTGAATGTGCACTCTTTTTATTTTTTTTCTTGGTCATTCACACATTAGATACAGAGCTGCAGTCACAGGAACATGATACATTCTGTTCTTTTTGCAATTAGTGCGCTCCATCAGCACTTTCTTATGTTTCTGAGATGTGGACATAGTAATAATAGTCCCTACAGGTTTTCTGAACTGTGAGCTGAACTGGGGAAAATACTGAAAGGATCTAAACAATAACTGAGATGGAGAATGTTGTCAAAAAGTTCCAAAAGGAGACAGGGACAATGGCAGTACTTCAGGCAGAGGTCTATTGATATCTAGGAACTATAGCAAAATGGATAATGGTTAAAAATGCCTATTAGTAAAATTTGAAATGAATAGGCCACAGCTTACATACTATAAATTAGACTTAATTCTTGAATGAAATAATGGGAAGATGATTAGTTCCTTTCCTCCTTTTATTTTTTGAAAAAGGGAGATCAGGAATAATGTGGAAAAGGATTATGTTTCATTTAAAATGTGATTCTTTCTGCTTTTCTATCTCCATTTTTGATCTCCATAAGCTTTTTGACTGATAGAGCAATAGTTCTGTACATCAATGCAAGGAGATAAAATTGTCCATCCAGCTCTGTCAAGAGTGAAATTATACCTCAGCTATAAGCACTGCCAGAAAGAGCTATAAAAATGCCAAATCCTTGCCAGAAGCTTACTTAGACTAACATGGGCCTATGCATTAGCATAAAGCAGTGCACAGTCTTTCTCATCACTCACCTGTGTGCCCCATAAACTCTTAAATTGCTTGTTTTGCTGATAGCTGCAGCTGTCTGGAGTCTTTTTTTGTTTGTTTGTTTCTCATGTATAGGATTTTAGTTTATTTTATTAGGTTGAGAGAGTTGGGCTTTGTTCAGCCTGGAGAAGAAAAAGCTCCAGGGAGCCCATATAGCGGCCTTCCAGTACCTGAAAGGTGCCTATGAGAAACCTGGGGAAGAACTGTTCCCGAGGGCATCTAGCAATAGGACAAGGGGTAATTGTTTTAAACTAGAAAAGGAGAGATTTAGGCTAGATATTAGGAAAAGAGTCTTCACTACAAGGGTGGTAGATCTCTGGAACAGATTGTCCAGAGAGGGGGTGGAGGCGTCACCCCTGGAGATATTCAAGGTCAGGCTTGATGGTCTCTGAGCAACCTTATCTAGTGAAGATGTCCCTGCTTACTGCAGGAGGGGTTGGACTAGGTGGCCTTTAAAGGTCTCTTACAACCTAATACATTCTACGATTCTGTGATTCTAATAGCTTGTTGAAATAGATTTTAGTGTCTTGCCAAATGTATGTATTCTGATGAGGCTGCTTGTGTGGTAACCATATGGATGAAGAATATAGGAAGGGTTGAAGTGTAGCTAGGATGGTGCCAACACTGGAAAGATGGCAATACCCTTAAAAAGAGAGAAATTAAAACTACCACAATCCTATCTCTCACACTAAAGAGCAGTGAGCCTGGCTTATGACTTGTTTGATTTGGGCAAGTCAAGGAGTGACTGCTTTAATCATTGATGTAAGGTATGAAAATGCTTATAGCTTGTTATGTTCTGTTGTAGTTTTGCACAAGGTGTGCTCACTAGCAAAGATTTCTAAAGTTCTTGTGTTTGTCTTCTGGGGTCACCTTGATTCCTTAAAACAAAAGTCCCTGTTATAATGGAAAGAAGGGACTCCAACACAACTGTGTGTGACACACAATTTTCAGTCTTGGGAAGTCTGGATCCAGTGTAAAAGCTGTTGCTACACACCTGTCAGGTACAGGTATCTTTTTGACTGAATGTTTTCCTGTCTTACACCTAAGAACTGTCAGAAAGGGCTGCAGTTTTTCCAACTCCTGTTTTCTCATGTCTTAAAATTTGTGTCAAAATCTGAAACATCCCTGCCACTTTCTTACTTCAAATTTCAATAGGTCTAACCTTTATTATGATGAGGCAAGCTCTTTACAAAGTAAGAAACTAAGATTGAACGCAATGATTCAAAAAAAAATGTTTGTCTCTGTCCTGAAAACCTGTTCCTTTTCAATTTTATCATCTTGTTTTTTTTTTTTTGGGTTTTTTTTTTGTTTGTTTTCTTTATCTATATATTTCAAATTTTTGGCATAGATTTTCTAGTATTGCATTCAAAGACACAAATCATAGTTTCCTTTTTTTCTGCATGTCAAGTTAGTGTCATGAGTGTCACTGACAGAGAACAGAAAGTTTTGGTTTTTTTCCAGTAGACCCAAGTGACTCTTTTGATCATGGAATCACAGAATCTCCTGAGTTGGAAGGGTCCTATAAGGATGATTGAGTCCAACTCCTGACTCCACACAGAGGCAGCCAAGTCAGAGCATGTGACTGAGTGCATCATCCAGATGCAATTTAAAACAGTTTTGTTTAATGCTCATTGAAAAACAAAGGTCCAGTTAAAAGACTATATCTTAAGTGCATGATGAAAATGAGTATGAGGTCTAAAGAAAATCATTACAGCAGTTTCTGTTGTAAAATATTTGCAAGGGTAAGGCCAAGAAAGCTGGCATGTTAGTGTTTTGAAAAGAAAGCAATCGCATTAAAAAGAATCTCAGAAAGAAGAGTCCTACACTACTTCTCCCTTTTCATTGTAAAAAATTAAATGGAACAGGAGCACAACAAAACCATGCTATATTCTAAATGAATTATGGGGCAGGAGGATAAGATATGTCAAAACCAACTATACTCTGTAATACTTGTAGAAGTACTGCCAGGGAACCTTCCAGGAAAGCACTTCGAAAAACTCAGAAATGTAATAACTGATGGCTGGTCCTAAAATGCCAGAAAGAAAAAAGAACTGTAGGCTGACATAGAAGGATAATAGTAAAAAGTAACATAAGAGAATATATAAATAAGGTGAAGAATATTGCAAGAATAATGGATAAAAAGGGCAGTTCAGCACAAATAGATATAAAAGACTGATCGATCATCTGAACCTCTATCATACGTCTCAGAGCACACAAATATGCAATGCAAGAAGACAATGTAGGAAAGTAACTACTTGTTCCATTGATGAATGATGAAAAACCACAAAGATGAAATAAAAAAAACTTATTGTCTCTACAAACTTGGAATGTATCAGAATCCTTATTATATGATCCTTTAGATTTCATTTAGTACCACAAATACAGAAAATAGGAGTAATACAACCCTGCAATTGTCAGATAAAAAACCTGCATAGGAGAAAGTGAAGGAACAGAGAAATAATGGAACAAATAACAGAGTTGTGTCAATTCTGAAAGAGTATACAAAGGGATGAGTGCATCCCAGACCTTTAATTGTGAATGTATCCCAGACAAAACCAGACAGTTTGCAAAGTCTGCAATTTATTGCTATGTTGGTATGGAGAAATCACCAGAGAAAACACAGTGGTACTGACATTAGAAGTTTCCTCTGATGAGAAAAAGCGGGGCAAGCTGGGTTAGAACATAGGAGCTGCTGTAGCAAATTAAATCAGTAATTCATTTGTTCCGTTATCCTGTCTCTGACAGAGAGCAGCTATCAGTGCTTTAGAGAACAGAGGAAAACATTAAAATGCATACAATTCTGGATTGACTATCTCGTTGTTGAAGTTTTTTCTCTATTGATTAGAGGTTGGCTTGTCATCTAGAGATTTAATCTTATGACAGCATTCAAAGAAACACTTTAAATATAACAGTGAGTACCGAACTTTTCTCACATACATATTTTTACTTATAAGTAGTAAAAAAATGCCTGTCAAAATGAAAACAGCTGCAAAGCTGGAAGAGAGAGATTGTACCCCAGGCATCAAAGTATTTTATTATGCTTTTAAGGCTGGTTGAGAAATTGTAGTAACACTCCCTGTTCTTCAGCCTGCTGATATATATGTGGAAGTTCTATGTTGGACCAGAAATAGCCACAATTTAATTAAAGCCAAGTAAAATAAACAATTCTTCCTCTTTGACAAGCAGTTGCTGAAGTACAAACAATTTCAAAAGTAGAATTTTAATAAACATCCTTACCCATAAGTGAGTCTTAATAATTTGCTGTGGTGTTTGGCAGACACCAAGAACACATTGACATTTTGCATGGCCACACTGCCATTGCATCTGCAGTTTGTTTTTTCTGGGCCCAGGAATTTTATACTTAATTATTTCCCTAAAAGCTTTAAGCAGGTTTTTTTTTTAAGCTCTAGTGACTGCTTCCAAGCTGCCACTCACTTGAAATTCACTTGCTTGCAGTCCATAGCCCTCTTGCATCCTGCAGGTAAGATGGTTTTATGTTTGATATGTTCTCAGCTAGACAAACAGAACACTTTTTGTTATCATTATTTTTTTCCCAGTCCCATATACGTTGGTGTCTCAACAAAGAATTATTCCAAGTGGGTGTTGAGGGAGTTGCTGGTAGCATCAATATGCCTGGGTCAGCACAGTGGTGTCCTCACCTAGTCAGCCACCCTGAGATGAAGGGCTAAGTAGCCTTGGAGCAGAACTTCACTAAAGCAACCGATTCCAGGTCTGGATGTTGTCCTTGTCTGGGCTGAGGATCTATCCCCTTGGTGGTTCAGAAAAAATGGAGCCTCAAATACTGTAAAAGTCTAATAAGGATTAGACCAGCATACTCTGGCATATAGTATGTTTGCAAAGTGCTAACCCACTAAGGTTTATCCTCCTGTGGGTCTTGAGTTGCTTAAATGTGCCCATTCATCCTGCAGTAGATTTCACACAGTATATTAGACACAGATGCAAACACCATCTTGGTAGACTGAGCGAACATCAAGAAGGTATTGAATCCTAAAAAGGACAATGATAATGTAGCAAGGATTTTGTTTCTGCATTACCAGTGTGGTGGTAGGCTCAACATGCTGTCACCAAATATAGGTGATTACTCTTTGGAAACATCTTTGCATTTGCTTTGTGGAGAAGCCAGAATGGATTTAGGAGAATTTGCTAGAACAGATCTTGTTATTGATGTTGGTGCTTGAGAATTTGCTTAAATGTCTTCATGTTTTCACTAAACCAATGAAAATTCATGAGAATCATGCAAAAAAGAAAGAAAGAAAGGTCTGGACAGCATGGTTTTTTTTATTCTTTAAAACATGCAGCAGACCAAAAATATCAAGAGCAAACAGAAAATGTAGTAAAAAGACTCTTCCAATGCTGTAAGTCTGTTCCAGTATCCATCTGCTAATAACAGATGCCCAATGAAGATTATGAAACCCAAAGAAGTATGCAGAGATTTGCCTTCAGTATTCTCCTAGACACACTACCACCAATATGGAAATTTTATCAACCAAAAGGTGTACTAAACTACCATGTTTAATAACAATCATAATTTACAGTATGTATACTTTTCCTTTCTAGGATTCTACACTTTTTCTACACCTTTATGTTGAGTGAAACATGCTTGGTCTGTTAGGTTTAAGTTCGCTTACTTTAAATTTTATTATATATCCTTTCTTTTATTAGGAAGAACAGTGAGTACTTCTTTCATTGCTGTCTGTATATGATTTTACAGGTCTTTCACATTCTCTTTTTTTCCACCATCTGTTTCCAAGATGGAGAATTTGAGTCTATATAACCTTTTCTCAAGCAGAATATGTTTAGTTCCTCTGACTTGCTAGGATTTTTTCCTGTTTGTATCTTTTTAAAATTTTACAAATTATTTTGGGACAGACAAGAAGAATCACCTAAAATTATTAAAAGAAAAAAAAAATATTTCAGGGTTTTTTAGTAGTATGAAAGAGTTTCCATGGAGTTTTGATTTGTGATGTTGATTGCTGCAAAGACTTAAGCTTGACATTTTCAGAAAGATCTTGACAATGAGTTTCTAGATACTCATTCCAAATTGTAACAGACATCTTAGAGCTTATTGCAGTGGAACAGTAATTGAACTTTCCTTTCTCTTATACATACAGTGAAGCCCTCCACCATGGAAAAAGTCCTTTTGGTGTTCTTTACAGCCCCTAACTATGGCCTGACCTCATGAGTGATCCATGCAGTGCTCCATCAGTGCTCCCTGGAGTCACTGTGACAGACTGCAAATTAGAGAAGCTCCTGAGGGAGAGATACTCATATGACAAAGATTACTGTAACCCTCAACAATCTCTAAACAGAATACATAAAGTGTAAAAGCGGCTTGCTTGCTCTTCATTAGTCTTTGCAATTAATTTAACTCTGGCAGAACTGAAGACTTACAACTGTAATAAAAAAAAATAGAAGAAAGTATCCTCCACTGCAAATATTTCTCCATGCAATTGATTAGATGCCCTAAATACAAAATTTTCAGTCCATTAATAATATTCTTTTATACTTGCCTGAATTGCTTTATTTTTAATTGTAGATTTTTCCAGACTTTTATTGGACAAAGAGTTATTGTAGAATCACAGAATACCAGACTGGTTTGGGTTGGAATAACATGCAAGATCATCTAGTTCCAACCCACCTGCCATGGACAAGGACACCTTCCACTAGACCAGACTTATCAGACTAAGGAAAATTCATATACTTCTTCTGCTGGTGCCTTTTAAACATTTCTAATGTAAATACTAAAAAGCATGATTCATGGAATCTCTGTGTTATGGAAAAAACAATAATTATTAAAAAAAAAATCACTAAAGGAAAGTCCACCCAGAAGAGAAAGTATAATTAGCTCCTCCTATAAGTCTTTACTTTTTATATTATCTCACTGAATACAGTACAGGGAAGCATGTGGAAGTGAAAGAATTGTCATGCAGGTGCATTTTTGTTTATGTAAAATTTAATATAGAAAGTTTCTTGGTTTCAATTTCTGATGGTTCAGGTTCTCC